>VWZY01012546.1:11713-126753 GCA_013399075.1 Chloroceryle aenea
ATTATTCATGTTTTTGCTTTATTATGCAGTTTCCTGCTCTGACCTTGTGGGTACCTGATTTGTTTGACTGTTACTTGACAAATGCTTGACAGTCATTGTAGGCCAAACTGTGTAAAGGGATCAGGATAATCATTACTGTTTATTTCTCAATGAACATCATGAAAATCTAGATAGCTTTATGTTAGTTTAACGGAACCAGACTATTACAACTTTTTATCTTTTTAGTGAAACACGGTGCACTAAAAGTATTTAAAAACCTACAAAAACCAAAACAAACCCAACAAAACAAAAACAACCAACACCCCAATTTAATAGAAATGAAGCTGCAAGGTGTATGTATTCAAAGAGGAAAAAAAAACCAAAACCACTCAAATCTAGAAAAACACTATAAAAGATCTAAAGAAAAAAACCCCTGTTTATTTAAAAAAAGTTAATCAGTATCCCAGAATTAATTCATGCTCTTTTCTAAGGAAATGAGAAAAAAGAGAGGGTTGGTTTAGTGGAGATGTTACAACCCTTTTTTGTTGTTGTTTTCTTAATATACTTAATAAATAAAAATTTAAAACTATCTGAAATGACCCAGTAAAAAACAAGAAATAAATATAAATTAAAATAAATAAATAAAAAGGAGATAAACATTGTGAAAATGGATTTTTGCTTAGTAGCTCTATTCCAGGCTCTATGTACTAGGTGTAAGAACATCAGAAGATTACTGAAGAAAACACACATGAGAGGAGAATCAAAACTTAAAGGTACTGGTGAAAGGTAGCAACCAAGCACCTACTTAACTTTGTTTTTTGATGCTAATTAAATACTTAACTACCAACCATGTCTTTGAAAACTCACACTATAGTTTAATGAGAGACTATAGAAAAAAAAGATATAATTAACAGTTGGAAGGGGGGGAAGACCAAAAAAAAAAGGAAAAGAATCGCTACCTGCATCATCCATGTGTAGATAAACAGTTCAATATTTATAGAGAGTTATAAGATAGTTGTGATTAGGTCTTTGGCTTACTATTTATCTAATTTAAATGGAGATTAAATATTAAAGACATGAAAGAAGACTGTCTTTTGAAGCTGCTTTGTAATGTTGTAATGGTTAAAACTAATGAGCAGTTTAAGCTAAGTGCAGATCAAACCTAATATATGCTCCACCACAAAAAGAGATGGAAGAAATAAAAATCAGTTGGCTATACTCTAGTTGATGGATACTTACAATTTATTAAAAATAGCCATTTATTCCAACCCCACTTCATTTCTTCAAGTATATACACAAATTTTAATTTTCCATAAATTATTCAGAAAAAAATGCACATGTAGGAGAAACAAACTCCAGCTTGGAGACAAAAAGCAAGTGAAACAGGAAATGTATCCATAGAGGTACTAAAAAATTCAAAACTAACAGATTCAAAGCTGAACTTTAGATGTCTTTGCCTCACTTTTCATAGAAGTATCTTAGTACTTGTGGACTACTCAGTACCCTTGAGCTCAACTTCTTAAGAGTCTTTGAAAGTGCTCTATGTTTGCAAAAATGTGGAGAGAACTCAAAACTGAAAACCAAAAGCAACAACAACCAACCAAATAAAAAAGCTCTGTCTTCCACTGGACAGGTCTAAAGTTGAATATTAACTATTGCAGAATGGCAGTTTCTGAAAACTTTATTAACATAAAGGAATTTGAAGAACGTCAATTTAAGTTTGCCTTATTTAAGAATTTTGACTCCAATTTGTCAATAAAAGTGACCAGCAAAACATGATTATAAATTTGCTTGTGGCCTTTGGTTGTTCATCATTAATTTACCCTAAGTGTGAGTTAGCAATGGATCTTCAGATCTGTCTCAAAATTCCTTGAAGTTTTGGATGTTACCTGAAGACCTATGGCCTTAATCAGTAAGAGTGTAATAGGGAGAAGCATTTGTTTTCTAATTCATTCTTGCATCTTGGACAAGTCAAGCACAATGCAAGGGAAGAAAACAGTTCCTTTCAATATCTAACAGATAAGTGGAAGAGAATTGGTGACTCCCACGGAGAACAAGAATCCCACAAAATTGTTGGAATACAACCGAAAAAAGCATAAACCTTTCTAAAAATATTCAATGTGTTTGCATTCACTGATTTCCATACAGATATGTGTGCACGCATACACAAATGCACAAACATTGATATGTTCCTTGTTTGCTAAAAAACCACAGTCATAAAATGCAGCATGGGTGGCTTTTATCACTGAAGTATGAGGACACATTCTTCAAAAAGGCAAAATTTAACTTCCTGCTCATCTTCATCCTTACACATGGAATTAGGGATAAAAAGAAGTAATTAAAAAAAATAGAAATCTTACACTGTTGAAAAGTAATGAAGACAGTCAACTTTCCTGCTGTCAGATGAGATATATTGTACAGAAGTTTGGTAGTTTGGTGGGGTTTTTTTGTTGATTTTTGTTTTTGTTGTTGTGTTTTGTGTTGGTTGTTTGGGTTTGTTTTTCCTGGGAAATCAGTATCAACTTTATTCTTACTGATTTCTGGATAAATAGAACAGAATTTCTTTATTTTTTTTATTTCATTTCAAGACAGAGTATGGCACTATAAAACAATGCAAATTATTTCTGGACATTAAATGATCATAAATTGTCATAAAAATATTGTAAGATGGATTTTCACTGGGACAAGGAAGTCTGAAAAGTGTACTTAAAATATTTGATCTAGCTTCTATAGGGACAAAAGGATCAAAATGAGCAGCTTTTCCATCCTAGTTTTCTCCTATCAGAAAAATGTTGGTAATAAATGAGTTACAGTCCTTATGTGGATTTTTATTTTTGCTGTGTTCATATATGTATAAATCTGAATTTATATGAACAATCTGACTGAAATTAACAAGACATCTCGCATTAGACCACTAGAATAATTCACTAGTATCTATTTTGAATCATTTAAGCATAGACTTAAGCCACAGAGTTCAAATTAAAAATACATTTGTGAAAAAACCTTGATGTCTAGATGTGAGCTGTTCTTGTAGATGAGCATCATATTTGCTACTCTCCAGTCCATTGGGACCCCTGTAGTTATCCAGAACTGCTGATAAATCATGAAGATTAGCTTGGTAAGCACATCCTCCAGCTCCATCATCACTCTTGCGTGTAACCCACCTGGCCCCATAGAATTGTGTCTATAGAGGACTAACTATTGTGTCTATGGAGGCCCATCCCTGCCTTCCAGCTGGAGGGGCTGGCTACACAGCAAACAACTGGTCTGACTATTAAAGACCAAAAAAAAGAAGGCATTAAGTACCTCAGCTTTTTCCTTGTCCCTAGGCACTGTGTTTCCCTCTGTATCCAGTAAAAGGATGAAGATTCTCCCTAGTCCTCCTTTTGTTACTAATGTATTTATAGAAACATTTTCTACTGTTTTGGTTTGGGTTTGGGTTTGGTTTGATTATTTTACAGCCATAGCTAGATTGAGTTCTGTCTGGGTTGCTTGCTGAACCAAAAAAGAGGGACTATGTCCTTGGATTTTTTAATAGATTTTTTTCTCTTTACTTTTGACATTTAATCTTACATGTGAAATAATTATAATATGAAATTTGTTTTATTTTATAAGTGAGGTTGAGGTAGCTTTGTAATTTATCACAGTGATAGAAAATGTAAATTTACTCCTTTTATGTATGGTGTACACAATATTTTCCTAAGGGTATATTAGAGAAATCCCACATTTAAATAGTATATGGCAGGATGAAAATTACCAACTCTTTAAGAGCATCAGTTTCATGATAAATGGTTTGTTATTTTAATAGTAAATAACTTGATAATAACATATAAACAGCTTTTGTTGCTATTGTTGCTCATAAACACATCATGTATAAAGAAATAAAAGTAGACACTATATTTTCTTGATATCAAATAAATTTGATTAAGTTTCATCCTGTATTTTCATATTGTACCTTTTACATAATCCATTAAAGAAAAGGAATTATGTAGTCTGATTTGTAACTTGCTGTGAAAAGGAAAGGAAGGTGAACATCTCCTTGAACTTTACCATTCTGTTTGTTAAACTATTACATTTGTGAGACACTTAGGAATGAACTCTCAAGAGGGAGAAAGGAACTGTTTTCCTTTGGGAAAACTCAGTGCCTGCGTATGTTTAGATAGTGACTGCAAAACTACAAAAAGGGGAAATGTGAATGAAAATTGCGTTCTAAGGTAAACCTTGGCATCATATGCATTGTTCAGTTTTTTAAAGCTTTACCCAGAGTTTGAGGACCTTAACTGTGGTTTCTGGTGCAGCACAAACTTGAGTTACCTCTATATTTAGCCATATTGCACTTGCTGGAAATTTTCCCTCCAGTTCCCTCCATCATTTCACAATTTCATGCTTTGGGGAGAAGTGAAGGAAACAGGAGACTGCTTCTTCTGGTTTTGCATGTCTTTAAAACCAGGAAGTAGACTAATGTACTTGAGTTAGATTTTGAAATAAAATCATCTTACAAAGATTTTACAAGTGTTGTACTTTCCAATTCCTGTAAATTCTTACCGTGATTCTGTAAGGTAGGAAAAGGGAATTACTGAGCTACGTTACAGGAAAACAAGGGAGAAAAGCAAAAAGGCAGAAAGAAGGAAAGGGTGAAAGAGGGAAGGGAGGATAGAAGGAAGGAAGGAAATGGGCCAGTTTTTGCATATATTGAAGCACATAATGTTTATATTTTAAAAACATGAAGACTTTCCAGCTAAGTCTCTTCTTTTAAGCAATCTGGATTTTTTGGCTAAAAATAAAGATCCTGCTGCCATAATAACATATTGCTCTTGATTAAAAATGCTCATTAAATTAAAATTCTTACTAGTGGCTGAAATTATTGCCTAAAATAAATTATGGGCTAGAACTAATAGAAGAATTATACAGCCTAATAATAAATGTTTAGGCTAAAGGTTTATTCAGATAAACCATTTACTTATTTTAGTATGTAAAGACTTATAATATGGTAAAACAAGTGTCAGACTTAATGTGAATTCCAAACATGCAAAAAGAGTTTTTGGTTTTTTTTTCTAACCTGCCTGCTTAAGAGTTATGTCATAGCTGAACATTTTGAATCACCTTTTTCCATCTTACTACTTTCTTTCAACTATGTTTATTCATCACTGCATCATTTAAGACTGAGGAAGTTAGGTTTGAAGATTGGAAGGAAAGAGAAGTACAGATGAATTGCAACTTTTGTCTTTTGGGAACAGCTGATCCCTCCTAGCTAAGATTTCATTTATTACACAGTTATCATTAACTTATCCAGATTGTCATTCTACAGAAAAACCCAGGAGAAAGTCAGCCCCACAGAATGACCTGCTGGGTCTGGTGCAGAGGTACTTTATCTTCCTACACTTCTGGAAATCTGCAAATCATAACGTAAATCCTTTCTCTCTTCCATAGATCCAGACAAGCTCTTTCAGTTAATTCTCTGCAACTAAACAGGAGGACCTTGTTTTAAAGTGCTTCTATTTTTTAACATTCCTTCAATAAACACTCAAAATTACTTTCCTTTAGTGATCAGTCAAAAATTTTCTCCCTTTGACGTAATATTTCTGCACAATCACATGCCATCGCTTATCTTTGTCCATAGCAGAGCAAATAGAAAATTATTTATCTATAAAAATGTTATAAATGTGTGCTGGAAAGAGTATATATAGGCAAACTGCCTCTTAGCTCTGTCTCTTACTGATTGTAAACATCACCAATGGACTGACTACTTTTGGACAAGGGTAGCTCTGTGGCTGGGATTAGTGCAGTGGCTGTAGGGTGAATCAAAGAAAACCTGTGATTAACAGTATTAACATCTACTAAGACAGAGAGAAATGTCACATGTCTCTTATAGTATACCAGTCCATAACCATGTTTTACTTCTAAAATATAGCACTTTTACATTGATAATGTGAGACTGGTTGGACTGATAAAGCAACGTTTTCCTCTAGATAATCTTCCAATATCTGTAATACAGTTATGATTTGGGGTTTTCCAGGTAGCTAATTAAAGGATTGTTAGCAAAAATGTTAAAAGTTTATTAGCAGCACCTTTATACTGATATAAAGTTACCAGACTGAAGATCTATAAAAAATCAACATCCATAAACTTTAATTTGTGCAAAGCATCATCCTTGTAAAATCTGTTGATTCTTTTTCTCATATGGTAAACAGAATAAAGAAATTAAAACTGTAAAGAAAAATGTGCGTGACAGACTAGAATAATATCAAAATATGTCTATGCTGAGGAGGATGGGAGAAAATATAACACAGATGGCACTGATTTAGTGAATACAGTGCCTATTAAACGACTCAGATTTGTGCCTGGGCCATGATGTTTGCATCTGATAAGTCACTGCCTAAACCTTAACATTCACCTTAACCCTGTTGAATGTTGAAATTTGATAAATAACTACTTCAGACAAATACAAATCCAGTTAACCCTTGAAAAAAGGACATTTTTACATAAAAATTGTGTGATGTTTTAAGTTGTTTTCTAAATTTATTTTTTTCATGTGAGAAGCAGATCTGTAATGAGGCAGAATATTTATTTTGAAGGGAGTAAGATAAATGCAAAATGCTTTAGGGAGGAAAGTTAGAGCTGGTTTTATTTAATCTGGACATAACGTGTATAGGAGTTTTATTACTTCACTTGTAAGTCTCTTGGCCACTCTGAGTAACACCTAAAAGCAGAGGAATAAGAAGGCTCTGAACAGTTTCTGTAGTCATTTGAGGATGTATTTGGAAGAGAAAAATCCTTTAGCTTTTACACTTTTCCTCTTTTTTTTTTTTGAGAACATTATTTTGCTACAATTAATTATCTTTAGGCTTGGGAGATTTTAATTTGTGCTGTCATGGACCTCATGTATTCTACTCCCATGGTGTAACACATGCTTTCTGTTTTCCTAACCATTTCACTCAGAGACTATAAAACTATGATTTTCTTTTTTATTTTGCTTTTTTTAAGGACAGTTCAAATCCCCAGACTGATTTACCACAAAACCAGTTAAATTTTTGTGCAATCTCTTAGCACAGTAAACATGTGGTTAGGGTGTGAGATTGTTATAATACTGCCTTAGAACTGTGATGTCTTGGAACTGCAGCTTGAGTCATATCTCTCTACAATATAGTCCATAAATATTTTTTCTGCTTGCAAAGCATGAAACTTGAAGAACATCTAGTACACCTGCTAGGCAGCATATGTGATTCCCCATGGAACAAGCATGTTGTCATGTTCATTTCAATTTTCATTTAAACTTGAAAACGGTTGTATTCTTCTTGATCCTACAGGTGATGTAGAAAGGCTGTGGTAGGAGTCCTTGGATCCTGCAGTGGACTGTAAAGCTGTTGCCACAGCCATATTTTGCCATTTATGTTTATGGTTCCCACACTGAGAAATGACCCAAAGAAAGATATGGATAAACTGAAGAGTGTCCTGGGCCACAAGGATGGTCAAGGCTGGAGCAGTTGCTCCATGAGGAGAGGCTAGGGAAGCAAGGCTTTCTCAGCCTGGGCCAGATGGAGCTTCAGGGGGACCTCACAGCCAGCTTTCCATACCTAATAGGAGGTTACTTAGAGAGAGACAGGACTTTTGCTATGCTCCGCAACTGTCAAGTAAAAAGTAGTGACCATCAGTTGAAACAACAGAGCTTCTGAATGGATTCAAATGGCAGGGTGGGTTGGGAAACCCTGTGAAATTAATGATGCCAAATAGATTAGTTCTTCTGTTTTGTGGCTTGCTGGTCTTATATGCAAAGAACATCACATTTTCATGTTCATGAAAATACAATAATTAATGCAATATAGAGATCAACTCTTAGAATAATAGATATCTAAGAGCAGCATAGATTTTGGAGGAAAGTGAGAAATATTAAAAAGTTTTTTCTTCCCCTCTTCATACAAACTATATAAATATTTACAGTAAGGGAACAATACATTAAAATCTTAAAGTATTTTTTAAAGAAAGTTTTAGTATAATAATAATTCCAGTGATTCCTCTTATCCTAATAGAAAAAAAACATGAAAGTCTCAATTTAAATAATGCCTGTAAGTCTCAAAATGTTATATAATGCATGAATATCAGCCTACTATTAAAACTTTAGAAAAGCTGTTGAGCAGAAATTAGACTTTAAATAAAATTTAAAGGCCTAGAGAGAACACTCATCTTGAACAGAAAAGGTAGCTTTTGTTCCATAATTGGAACTCATAATGTATTTTCCTGCTAGATCTTATTAACCTATGTATGCAATACACAACAATGCACAGTATGTTTTAACCACTTTAGTCTTCATAAAATCTTGCAATTATAGTCTCAAACATGTGAAGCTATTTTATAATGTTAATTAAGGGTCACGGAGTATTGTTGCCTTTGTAGTCTTACTAAGCTGATGGACTGTAACATTTTGCTGGAGTTTTATCTGGCACTCTGTTAACTATACCTAAGTGGCTCGCTTATCATCTTTGTTTAGCAGGTCATTTGACACACAATAATTTAATACTATGGAAGGAAATATATAAAACTATGTTCAGTTACAATATAGCAGCATTTTTTTTTGACTGCCTCTCTACCTATCTGTGCATGAAGGAGAAATAAAGCAATGTAATAATGTAGACCATCAGGTACTGGAAATAATGAACAGTTCTCACTCAGTTATGGTGGACTAAATTCCTCCTTAAATACAGTTTCTGTTATCAATATTAGAATAATTTGCAGTAGTATCTCCGCAAGCTAGTGTAGCTCTCTATAAAAGGCTTTAAACTGTATAATAGAGAAGAGGTGTATTTATCTTTTTTCTTTATTTTTCCTTTCCCTTTCTTTCTCACTTTCTCCCTTTCGACAAACTTTAAGCTTAGTAAGGAATGTGACTCCTTAGACACTGTTATGCTATATCTTTGTGTCACTTGTAATAGTCCTTCAAAAAGTTTTCCCTTTTTTTTTGGTTTGGTTTTGGTGGTGGTGGTGGTTGTTGTTGGAAAGAAGAGGTAATATTTAGTAACTTTTATCTAGGAACTTCAGCATGGTATTATTGTTTTGGATTCTAAACCTGACAACCTGACTTATTGTTCACTTTTATTCCAGTTTATGGTCAACTTTAGGCAGTTGTTGGAAGCTATTAACTGATGATCTAGCTGCTAAAAACACTCTGTGAGGTTACTCAGTGTCTCCCATGAGAGAGACTTAGATCTTGACTGCTCTCAATTGTTTTTAGAAGTGTTTCTAGTATTCTAAGGCTTCCTAATTCAGTGTGTCAGTTTAGAGCCACAAATGAGACAGTATGAGTCCAGGACATTGTTCTCTCTATACTCACGTGTTTTCTCTACAAATAAAAAATGACAAATAGGGGTGTGGAAAAAAAGGGGGTGAGGGCAAGGTTTGTCATTGCTTATTCTATACTTGAACACAAAACACACAAAATAAACTAAGAAAAAATAATTCCTTCATAGAACTGAGCATCAGCCAAACTCTGAGCTTTTCCATAATAATTTCTAAACACCTTCATGTTTTAATAACACGAGGCAGATGGCACAATTGTGTGAATTGTGTTCTGTTTTTTAATCCATATGTGTATATGGTGCTTTCTAGGATCTGTGCCTTATTTATTTGGAATATCTAAGCATGTTTACACTTGCAGTCTCAAATTACTATTCACTTCTCTCACCTCTACAGTATTATTTCAGAACTGTATGAGGAAGTAAATCACATAGATCAAAATCTCTTCGAGCAAAAGTCATCAGACAAGAGAAGTTAATTTGCTTGCAGAAATTTTTTTTATTAAAAGCAATTCACCTGAATGTTTTTCACATATCGGAGACAGTTATCTGTCCCTAAATGGTATAATTTCTTATTTGCTAGGTCATCTGCTCTGAGGCTTTGTTCTGTAAGAAAACATGTATTAAAAGGTCTTCACATCTCTAAAGTAGCTTCAAGTACTTTTGTAGCTCTTGTAAATCAAATGGATAAAATCAAAACAATAAAGCAGAAAATGAATAAAAAGGTTTTAATGTTTGGCTTAGAACCAAAATTACCATTAAAGTTGTAAATATCACTGCTAAATAGATAACAATATAAAAAATTGTGTAAATTGATAGAAATGTCTATGTAAACCTATTTAAGAAAATCTATTTTCATCATCTTATACCACTATGAACCCAGCTGTACTGTGCTTTCCTTTTTGAAAAAAATTGGTACAAGAGAATTAAAATTGTAAAGAAACAGGCATACATAAAGTTAAATGCTTTTTGAGACTTTTAGAACTATTTTTGTTCAGTGGATTTCGTATACAGTAGAAAAATTGCTTCCATCCATTATACCTGTTTTTCAGCGGAAATTATCCATCACTCTTCACTGAAGAAAGCTTCTCGTTCTAACAATATAGTTTTAATGATACTAGTATAGTTTTTGAGTAATAAAATACATGGCATGTAATCAGACTTCATTTTCTTCACTTGAATAACCATTGTTTTGTCAAGGAAATATTATGGCACCACACTGTCATTCCCTGTATGTCACAATGTGAGGCCACATGACAAATATTTTTCAAATATATGAATTTAACTTATTATCAAAAAAGTTGCTTCGTACATGTAAGCCACAAAGATGCAATTTCATTTATAGCTACTTAGCAACTAGGCAAAGTTTTTATGAAAGTTAATTTGTAGGCATTCATACCTTCTTCATACATTAAAATTCACTGAGACTTCAAAATAAATAAAGTCTTAAAATTCACCTGTCAAGATTTTAAAAGTATTTTATCTTTTTTAAACTAAGGGCTTCTGGTGTTTGTGTATGTTATTCTTGGTTATGCAAGGCCTAAAGTGAAGGGCATGGAGTGGTGAAAGGGGATATAGCAAAGATGTAGGTAATAACTCTAACTGTTGTCTGCTACAATTACTGTAACACACAGAATAACCCCACCTGCATGTCCAGGTCAGGTGCACTATGGAAGAGAGAGTTTTTATTATTCTGATAATATTTTATTCTTCTATAAATGGGAATTGATTAATTTGTTCAGATTGCACTGGTTTTGTTCCACAAAAGAATGCAAGAAGTAAAAGGTTGAAGTTTACTTAGTAATTCTCTTAGATTTTGTTTCTTGCTGTGATTTTTTACTCTCTTTTGTCTTTTGAAGAAGCAGTATGCAAAACACTTAGTATGTGGGAACTAGCTATAAATAAATACCATTTTTTTAAAGAGAAGTCCCCATAGTGGATGCTCTCAAGAACACTCCCAGTAAAATAAAATATTTCCCTTACTATCAAACACACTTTTTACAGAGCATATATGGGGTATAAAAGAAGAGCTGACATAGTTCTGTAGATGAGACTTTGGTCAAACAGCACTTATGCTGTGTCTGAGAATGTAGCATAAATTTAACATTTTGTTCCTCTCTTACGTTTGGTATAGTTCATTTTTATTGTGCTGTCTATGCTTTTCACTTAAACATAATACACACAGCATATCAGAAAAGTACCTAATGAGGTAGAAAGAGGTGGTCCTGAAAATGCATTTTTACCATATGTCACATACAACAAAATGAAACATCATTCAGAAATGTGCCGACTCTCCTGATGTGTTACAGCCATTGTTGGGAAACTGTATAAAACTATTTCTTTCACAGTTTGACGAGGAAAATGGGAAGGGCAGAAGTGGTACATAAGAGGGGGGATGACAGTTCTGCATTATTCACAAGAGAAGAATGTAGAGAGAAATAGCACATCCCACACAAAGTAGGATTCATCTCTTACTGAGTCCTGCTTTCTTTTAGAGAGTAGAAAATATGGTGAATCTCCAACACATGTTATTGATCTACAAAAACCTGATACAGGGAAGAAAGAACAAACCTCTTCAAATCAGATTTATATGAAGATCATTTTTTTTACAAATGCTTGTAAACATAGTAATATGAAATGAGCTCAGTTAAGTGAACTTTTCAGCAAATGGAAGATGGAAGTACCTAGGGCTTTATTTAGCCATAAGAAGTCATAATTAATTAACTATTTTGAAGCAGAAAAAAACCCAAGCTTAAATGGATACAGATAGTAGCTAAAAATTCTGTTAATATAATGCAAAAAACCACATTTAAGCACAGAATAAAATATATTTTTGAGCTTTTGTTAAATCTAGTAAAATGACCAAGCAAAACAGAACAAAGTGTATTTTCTCAACATTCATCAATTAATTTGCTATGGCTTAGAGAATTACTTTCTTGGAAGACAGATTGATTTTCCAGGTAAATTTATTTTTCAATTATTAATTCAGAAATTATGAAATTAGGATTCTGTATCCTAATCACAGGAATTTGTCTTATCTGAAATCACAGAGTAGTTGCACACAAATTTTCAGAAATCAAGGCATATTACTGAAAATTATGTTGACAGTATTTGCTGTTTTTTGATAAATCACATCTTAGAATGCCTTTCATAAATGTACTGTTACCAGCTTTTATGTATTATATGTATATATACCCATATTAGATGTTTGTTTTCATTAAGGAAAATAGCTCTCAAAACATCAAGATCTTTCAACAGAAGATCCATTTTTTTCTAATACATTTGTTCACTATCTTGGTATCTACTAAGTTGTTCTTTCTCCAGAATGCATAAAGTACTGGAAAAAAAAAAAACACATAAATGTGTCAGGATATTTTTTTTCCCTTACATAGAACAATAACAAAAGGATTCTTCCTTTCCAGGCATTTCAAGTACAAATTATTTTTCCAATTAAGTACAATTTTAATTTTCGTTTTATAATACACTGTTAAAGAGTTTACTTCATAAACAATAATTTCAGAAATCTATTTGTTTGGTTTTTGTTTTTAAGTAATTTCACAACTGTAAGTAGCAATGCATGTAAAGTGAGTCCCATAGTCAAATCAATACCTGCTTGGAAAGAATGCATAACTATGTCTAGATTGTGAAAGGGTATCTACAAGGACAGGTACATACATGCCTTTACTCATATCTGAGCTTACATTTGGTATATATTTTTAAATATTTCCTATCCATCTCTAAAGGCAGAGCAAAAAGCCAAGCTAAAGGCCAGTTCTGGACCTCTGCTCAATTTTTGCTCTGAAACTGCCCAATTGGTAGTCCCCTTCTACAGACCACCTTTCCATAAAGTAGTTTTTAGACTAGTCTGCTGTTGCTCTCTTCTATTTCTTCTTGTTTATACCTTTCATTTACTTTTCAGACTACTACAAAGCGCTTCCATCATCTCTCCTGCCCTGAATTGTAGTCAGTTTGTCTAAGACCTTTAGAGGAGCATGGTCAGAAAAATAAGGTCTCAATTTGATAAATACTGTGAAGAACGATAATTTTATTACACAATCAATTTACCACTTAAGTTTGATTTTTATCATATTATAGTCCCAAAAAGATAGGACAAGGAAATTTATTTATAAGAGGAATCTCTGTTTTCCTTCTATGTGTTTTCCACAAGGAGCTTGAAATAAAAATGCCAATGATCTGAACGCCTTGCCTTTACACAACTCTCTTGTTTGTATGTATATACAGGGAAAAATAAATGAGAGCACTACTTAGGCCATGACTATTGTTAAAACACCTGATACAGTAGCCAAGCCAGGACTTCCCTTCTTTATTATGTAGCCTAGGAGGACTCTTCAGTAAAGAGTTACTGGCACTGAGGCCAAGTAAAGTTGCCTGGTCAGGTACATGCTATCAAGCCATTTAGCATCTAAAACAGGTCAAGTGCATCTAGCCTGCCAGTTGGGATGAGCCTCTGAATTGATCTAAATCTCTGCCTAGGAATTGTCTGGCAAAAGACCAGGCAGCCAGATGGGTGTCAAAGGCTGATGTGTGTGGTCCAGATGAGAGCTGTAGAGTCTGAGCCCATGATAAGACTGGTACAGTAGTAGCCTTGAGACACCTCTTCGGTAAGAAATTCATGGATCTTCTCATTTACAGAATCTGTTGCACAATATGTTTGTTACATTTTGTGTCAAGAAAGAGAATAGCTCATCTATAGTTAGTGGGGAGTGAAACAAAGGAGGATGTTGCATTCTTTGGATTTGATCGGGGCAATTTAATGTGGGAGTTATGTAGGGATGATGTGATAATGATCAGTGACTACACCTCATTGCTTGTAAATATGGCACTGAAGCAGGGGGGAAATTAAGCAAGATGAGGAAGCATATGATTAAAAAGAAGTGCCACTCCAAGCAAGATATTGTAGGGCTATCTCAATGACTGAAGTACCTTGCATTGTCATGCAGGTATTGTTCCAAAATAGTTTTTATATATACTTTCATATATGTCAGTGACAAATTAAAATGTAGATCAGAATTTCAAAGTCTGGTAAGGTGCTTTAACTCTTGAATCATTGAAAGTGTGAGTAGCTCTTGCTAATTCATCTTGGCAGGAGAGAGATCAATTCCTTTTTTGGCTGTGTTTTTAGAGACAAAATATGTTAAGATCATGAGAGGCAAGTCCAAATGATGTATCCCTCTTCTCTTACTCTAAATCTGTGAATGATGAAAATGGGACAACCTGCTGACAGTGCTTCAGCAAAGAGAAGCCAGCTTCCAAGCACAGCTGCTGTAACAGGCAGAACATGGGTGGTAGGAGGAGCACCTAGTGACATGCTGGAGAAAGATGATTCTTGTAAACTCTTACTGTGCTTATTTTTAACACTGCTGATGAGGTGAAAACTGCCTGTGGTATCACCTGAACAAGACCTTATCTTGTTTTATGTGCCAGTTCAGGTACAGTCCTCAAATGCACCACTCCAAACTAAAGTGTTCTGTAGAGGCAGCTGTGGCTGGGTGGAAGGATGAGCAAATTCATTCCATTCTTAGTTGGTACTGTACCAAGCAGAGCTATAGAGCTGAGAAAGGAAAATCATGAGGGGAAGGAAGAAGGGCAGACAACAAATACCACAAGTATTTCTTCCCTTTTTTCCCCTTAAATTTAGGTTTTCCATAGTGTATATTATTTCTCTTCACTCCTGTTGTATTAATGTTCACTTTGGTTATGATGCACTTTGGTTATGATGGTTCCTATTAAGAGTGATCAGCTTTTTAGTTTAATATAGCTCTCTGTTGAAACTGTTAACCCTTCTGGCATAATTACAATAGAAGTTCTTTCCAGAAAGATTTTATTGAACTTCAATAACAGATGAGACAGTTTATATAGACTACTAAATTGATACTACATTATTCCCAAACAGAAAATACAGGAAGGCATATTTAAATCAATAACTTTTTTCAACAGACAAATCAGGGTTTTTTGTATTCACATACCAAATCCATAGATTTCAGAAAAGCAAACAGCCAAAGGAGAGTTTCATACAGGCAGTTCAGAAAATTATTTCAACAAGAAATTTAAGCCCTGATGTTTTGCACAACAGCATGATGTCAGATGATTTTCCATGAGGCACAGCATTTTTACTTTGAGCATCTCTGGGACAACTATGTTCCTTCAGTGGATGATTTTAATTACTTTTTCAAATAACTTAAAATAATTTTAACATGAATAATATATTCAGATAATGTATGTATGCATACATGCAAATACATTAGAATTCCTGGGAAAGTTGCCTACACACACATACACAGAGGCATCCTGACATAAACCATTTTCATCCAGTCAGATATGTTTCTATCTACAATGTTCTGTTCCTGTTAGTACTGAAATGCATATTCCATATGTCCCTGTCTTATCTATATCTGGCTTCATAAATCAATGCTTATAAGTATTAGCAATGTCCTGGCTACAACATCAAAACAAAATTAAATCCCACCCTAGCCAAACACCAAAGCACTGACATATGTCTTCCGAGGTTTCCCCTGTTCGTATTACTGCATTTTCCCTTGACCAAATAAGAATCTAGTACTGGTTTTAGCTAATTTATTATGTATATTTCCTATGACATAAACTATAAGCAGAGAATTTCCTTAGCATCTCCAGCGTAGTCTCACAGATCCATTTGAAAATCAGGTTTTATTTCAGGTGTGTCACTTCAGTGTTTACGAAGTGGAGAAATTGTCTAATATGTATAACCAGTCGTAGCCCAAGAGCTGTCAGACTATTATTACCTCCAAAACAATTTGTTCTGAAAATGTGATGAATGCTCTTCATTGCCTTAGGCATAAAATATTTCAGGAAGCTGATCCTGGTACTGATCCTTAGCCTCTTGCAAATCTTTGGAAGGCATGCCTGGCTGGCCCACAGCTGCAGAATTTCACTCAAGTATGTCTGTTCTGCTCTAGGAGTGCCACTGTACACAGGAAACCAGGCTGACACTAGTGCCTTGCAGAAAGAATATGGGCTAACCCCCTACATGCACTTTCATATCTGGTCTGTCTGATGGTTCACTGCAACTTATGCCTTTTGGGTTTAGAAATTCTCCCCAAAGCCTTGTAGTGTCTCTTTATGTATTTGTCCCATGGCAAAAACATTTGGATTGCAATTTTGAGGAGATTCTGGCCCTGGTTTGTGTGTGTTTGTTACCAATTCAAGTAGTTTTATCATTGAAACATTCTGTCATTCAATACTGCAAGCAGTGAGGATGACAACTTCTTTAAGAAGGAGAAGCTTTCCACAGAGAACTTTCAGAAAGTCTCCAGTTTGCTATCATAAAGAATCTGCTACATATAACACCACCTGCCATAAACACATTGAGGTTCATTTGGGTCTGTTTCAATAAAATAATTGGGAAAGGTTATTCACAAAGCAAAGTTGTGTGCTGTGTTCTGTGTCACAAGTTGTGTGACCTGTCATTATGGATATCAATGTCACTTTGATATCTCAACACAACATGGCAAAATATAAGCTACTTTGAGTGCTGAGTCTCTTGTCACCTACCTGCTCTATAGTGCTTCCATATTTTCTCAGAGAGCCCTGTTCATCAAAACACATAGGGAAGGTCACAATCTACCTATCAGCATTTTTGAATCAAAGAGGGAGAAGAAATGTAAAGTAATATTTTCATTTTAAGAATAATTGGATATTAACTGTTAACAAGTGGTTATAGATTCCTTGTGTGATTTCTATATCCAAAAGCAAACTGTTACCCATATACATAAATATTTGTAGAAAGAAAAATGATGAAGAGGTTATATGATATAAAGCCTAAGGAATAAAAATAAGTCAGATCAGACTTCCTGTTGTGCTGTACAAGATCCTCCACTACAGTGATAATCCCTACCACTTCTGCTAACCCTCTTTTATTAAATCTGACTCTTCAGCAAAGCTAACATGAAGGAGCAGGAAGACCTTTATGATAGTAGAGATTAACATCAATATAGCAGGAAGAGATATTCAGGAGCACTAGTGGATCAGATACACAGTAATGGACACTATATTTTTATTTAAAACGTGCTAAACTGAACCTACACTGTGAATGGAAACATCTATCCTTCCTTCAAGTAACTTATCTCATTCTAAGCAGAAATAACCACATGCTATCTTCATTTCAACCATTGGCTTCTGTGGCTATTGGAACCAAAACTCTGATTGAGTTGGCATTATAAAGAAATACTCTTTCATTTTCTTTCATGTGCTCAACAGGCCTGGATCACTTATTTTGGCTGTTCTCACTGTCTCATGTTTTCAGACACACTCATTTATCACAAAGCAAGTCGCTTTCCTGTTTGTGTTTCCACTTTACTGTAAAGGGCACACAGGGAAACATTACAAGAATTCAGGGTTGCAGCAAATAAATTGTCTGCACTTAGTCTGCAATATGTCTCTACATCCATTCAGCCCTATATTATTTCTTGTTGCAGAGATAGAGTTAAAAGGCTTCTTATAAACAAGCATTTAATACAGCATTTTCTGTTGATGTGACCCTTTGATCTGATTTTCTGCTGTGAATTGTAATATATACTATGGGAACTTTATGTTCTTTGTAATGCAATGTCTTAGTCTCATTTAATAATACAGCTGTCTGTACATCTCAGAAACGGATGATGTACAATAATTTAACTGAAATCAGATTGACATGCATCTCCCACAAATCTGAAAGTTTCATACCAAAGTAATTAAAAAATCAACAGTTTCCAGCAGGACTAAAGGAAACATCACAACTTGAGGTGTTGATGAGCTACACTAGACAAAGTGATAGACACTGATGCATTTTCTATGCTTGTTTCTGGGACAAAACTATGATAGGATAGAATCTTCTCAGTAGTATTCCTATATTAAGCATAACCACACATTATGCATTGCCTTCCCTTATAAAAAAAATAACTGCATACTGTTCACAATCCAAAAGATTTATACTATACTGTAGCAAAATTGTTCTTTTAATTACTATCTGAAGTGATCAGCTTTGACAGCAGAAATAATCTTGCAGTAGGAAGCAAATAAACTGCATTCCTTGCTAAATACATTGCCTTTCATTCATACTACTGTAATCTGCAGCCATGCTTTCTAAATTAAGTAAATTACTTGTGATTTACATGGAATGAACAGTCCAGTTAAATATGACATATGTAGATACCTCTACATGGTTTTTACTTCTGTTTTCATTATTATTATTTTGCTAGATTGTAGCATATTTTTTCCTGTTTATATAAAATTCAGCTTTGAAAATACATAATTCCACGTGAGTTATAAGTATTTGGAAAACTACTTATTGAAGAGTCCATCAAAAAACAGCAAAGCAACTGGGCTAATGTAAGTGAAACATGTCTTTTGAAGTCTTTTTGGATTTTTTTTTCTGTCTGAAGTCTTTTTGTTGTTATTTACTTTTTGTTTGGTTTTGTTTTTTTTGTGTATGTTTTGTGTGTGTGTGTGTGTTTTGGTTTTGTTTTGTTTTAGACAACATATATTTAAAAATAAATCCAATCCTTATGTGTTTGTTATTTTGCTTTTTTTTTCTTTAGAATGAGTCTAATGTAGACTAAAATTAAAAATAACTCACACAAGTCTATGGGGCTTCATGGAATCCACTAAAAGGTACTGAGGGAACTGGCAGAAGTGCTCACCAAGCCACTTAGCATCATGTATCAGCAGTCCTGGCTAATTGGGGAGGTCCCAGCTGACTGAAGGTTAGCAAATGTGACTTCTATCTACAGGAAGGGCTGGAAGGAGGATCCAAGGAACTGCAGGTCTGTCAGTCTGACCTTGGTGCCAGGGAAGGTTATGGAGCAGATCATCATGAGTGCCATCACACGGCATGTACAGGGCAACCAGGTGATCGGGTCCAGTCAGCAGGGGTTTATGAAAGGCAGGTCCTCCTTGACTTAACCTGATCTTCTTCTATGATAAGGTGACCTGCTTACTGGATGAGGAAAAGACTATGGATGGTGTCTGCCTAGACTTTAGTAAATCCTTTGATACTGTTTCCTACAGCATTCTCCTGGAGAAATGGGCTGTCCATGGCTTGGCTAAGTGTGTACTTGAGCTGGCCAACAAATCATCTGAAAGGCCAGGCTCAGAGTGGTGGTGAATAGAGATCTATCCAGCTGACAGCCAGTCACAAGGTGTTCCACAGGGTTTAGCAATGGGGCATGTTCTCTAAATGTCTTTATCAATGATCTGAACAAGGAGTTCGAGTGCACCCCCAGTAAGGTTGCAGATGACATTAAGCTAGGTGGGTGTGTTGATCTGCTTGAGGATAGAAGGCTGTACAGAATAGACTGGATCAATGGTTTGAGGCCAGTTGTAGGAGGTTCAACAAGGCCAAGTATCAGGTTTTGTGCTTGGGTCACAACAACCCTGTACAACACTACAGGCTTGGGGAAGAGTGGCCAGAAAGCTGCCTGCTGGAAAAAGATCTGAGGGTATTGTTTGACAGCTGGGTGAATATGAGCCAGCAGTGTGTCCAGGTCTTGGGACCACTGTCCAAGAACACCAAAACCATCCTGAGTTGTATTAGAAACAGTGTAGCCAGCAGGACTAGGGAAGTGATTGTACCTCTGTACTCAGCAACCACTACACTTCAATCGATGTGTTCAGTTGTGTGCCTCTCACTACAAGACAGACATCGATGTACTGGATCGTGTCCAGAGAAGTGTAACCAAGCTGGTAAAGGGTCTGTAACACAATTCTTATGTTGAGTGGCTGAAGGAACTGGAGTTGTTTAACTTGGAAAAAAAATAGCCTTGGGGGAGACCATATTGCTATCTACAAATACCTGATAGGAGGATGTAGGGAGGTGGGTGTTGGTCTCTTCCCTCATGTAAATAACAATGGGACTAGAGGAAATGGCCTGAATTTGTGCTAGGGGAGGTTTGGGTTGGATATTAGGAAAAATTTATTCCCTTAAAGGGTAAAAAGCACTGGAGCAGGCTGCCCAGGGAAGTGGTTGAATTACCATCCCTGGAGGTATTTAAAAGATGTATAGATGTGGTCCTGAAGGATATAATCTAATTGTGACTTGGCAGTGTTTGCTCAACGCCTCCACTTGATGGGNAAATACCTGATAGGAGGATGTAGGGAGGTGGGTGTTGGTCTCTTCCCTCAAGTAAATAACAATGGGACTAGAGGAAATGGCCTGAATTTGTGCTAGGGGAGGTTTGGGTTGGATATTAGGAAAAATTTATTCCCTTAAAGGGTAAAAAGCACTGGAGCAGGCTGCCCAGGGAAGTGGTTGAATTACCATCCCTGGAGGTATTTAAAAGATGTATAGATGTGGTCCTGAAGGATATAATCTAATGGTGACTTGGCAGTGTTAGCTTAACAGTTGAACTTGATGATCTTGATCTAGTTTGTGCCCGTTACCTCTTGTCCTGTCATGGTGCATCACTGAAAAAAGACTGGTCCCATCCTCCTGACACCCACCCTTTAAGTATTTATCAGCATTGATAAGATCCTCCCTCAGTCTTCTCTTCTTTGGACTAAAAGGACCCAAGTGCCTCGAAGTTTCCTCGTAAGAGAGATGTTCTAGTCTTCTATTCATCTTTGCTGTACTCTCTACAGTAGTTTCTTGTTTCTCTTGAATTGAGGAGACCGTAATTACACACAGTACTCCATATGAGTCCTCACCAGGGCAGAGCAGAGGGGGAGGAGAACCTCCCTTGACCTGCTGGCTGCACTCTTCTTAATGCACCCCAGGATACCATTAGCCTTGCTTGGCCACAAGGGCACATTGCTGACCTGTGATTATCCTGTTGTCCACCAGAACTCCCAGGTCTTTTTCCACTGAGCTGCTTTCCATCAGGTAAGCCCCTAACCAGCAGTGATACAGAATCACTGAATTTGAGGCTGGAATAAACCTCCAAGATCATCAAGTCCAGCCTATGACCCAACACCATGACATCATCTANGGTACACTCTATCCCTTCGTCAAGGTCATCAGTGAATATATTGAACAGGACTGGACCCTGTACTGTCCCCTGGGGATCATGACTTGTTATGGGCCTCCAACTAGACACCATGCCACTAATCAGAGTCCTGTGAGCTCTATCTTCCAGCCAGTTTTCAATCCACCCCACTGTTCATTCATCTAACTCACAATTCCTCAGATTGCCTATGAGGATTTTGTGGGAGACAGTGTTAGTAGACAACATCCAATGCTCTTCCTTCACCTATCCATCCAGTCACACCATCATAGAAGGCTATCAGATTAGTCAGACATGACATATAATGCAACAACTCCCACATCCCGAAGAGGAGGTCTCTGTCACATCTGATGAGGTACATGACACTCTTTGTTTGTGCAAAAAAAAAGTTGTGCTTGCTAGCATAAAAGATACAAAAGGGATAAAAGGAAAACAGGCAGAAAGATTAAGACAATGTAGAGGAGAAGTATCTTGAATAAATTATTGTTCTGATTGCTGAAAATAAAGAGAAATTCACTATGGTGCTTTTGTCCCTAAGCCTATGTTTACTGTAATGTAGATAATCATCTTCAATTGCCTCGTCCTCAGTAAAAATAAAACCTCCTCATGCCTTGCAGGGTAATGTTCTAGTTGTCTAACTACAAATGAATTAAGGGCTCTGCTCCATAGACGTTTTCAGTGTTTTATGAGATGAGGTCTAGCATAAAACAGTGAACACTATTAAGTCTTCATTTTCCTTTTTCGTTTTATTTGTTCTAATACTCAAAAAATAAATCAGCACTGAAGAATACTGACAACATTTTTTAGAGAGTTAATCATTTGAATACATGTATTTTGCTTGTCTATTGTGATATGAAGGAAGGATCAAGACAAAGTTAGACTGAAATTAATTCAAAGCCTTGATTCTGTGCCTCCAGAAACTGTATGGGGGTTTGAGGGGAAATAAAAATAAATAAAACAATTATATTGCACAATTGCTGTTGTGAAGGCCCACCACAGGTTGCATTTCCAGTGGTTTGCATGGGAGGGTACCCCACAACAAAATGCATGTTATTTTGTGATGAAGACTGAACAGAATGTTATTATCAGCTCTTCATCACTGCATTCCTGAGGGTATTTTTTCCTTCTGTAGTTAAAAGCTGAGTCAAAATATTGCCAAATTCTGAAACTGTGTAAAATATGTCTCTTTCTGCACAAATAATTGAGCTGTGAAGTTGAAATGGTGGTACTTTAGCTGATTTTATATAGGAATAGAAGAAAGGGAAGAAATTTGAAATCATGTAGAAGTAAGGTCAGTTACGATGAACATAGTGAAATGAAGCTGTATAGTAAGATGATTCCTGACATTTGTAAAATTACACTTTTAAAAGCCAGTGGAATGTATTCAAAGATCCTTTTAAAGATTTGAACTATTCATATATCTATAGTCACATCACAAAACAGATAAGTCTTCCCCAACACAATTTTTCAAATGATTCAAATATGAGAAAGAAAATACTATATTTCGGAAAGGTGGCATCCTAGAGTAGTTTCAGAAGGATTTTCATTCATATTCTTGTCCATACAGTACTGTTGTTCTTTCTGTCAGCTATTATACAAAATGTTTACTCTTCCTAGATTTACTGAAATTTCCTTAGAGGTCCAGAAATTCATTCCGTAAGGGACATAAAAGCCAGCTCCATTTCTTCTAAGGAAAGAGCTTGGGAATATACCCTATACATAAAATGTGTATAATAATTCTCTCTAACACAAAACAAAACTAGAGTAAATAATTTCTTCAGTAGCCTCCTTGGATGCCTTTCTACAATGGTCATATTTTTAATATTTTTTTTGGTCATTTCACATCTAACTATATATTGCTCGCCTACATGGTATTCCACCTTCCTCCCCACCTTTTGAGTGAGATATCTAGCATGCTCCAGGTTAATCAAGACATGGAGATCCAGTTTTAATTTGAATTATATGAACACAAGAGTTTTGACTGAGAAAACAATGCATATTAATATCTATTGAGTTGCAACTGAAGAGCTGCAAGGTGTGACCTCCCAGAACTGAATATGATTAAAATGTCTAGGAAGTTATAAGTGCTGTTCTCTGCCACTAGGGAGAAGTAAGACTGTATGCTTTAGCAAACTACCTTGTCTCTTTGAATTTTCTCTCAGGCAATCTTTCTGAGGAAGAATTTAACATATAGACTGAGTTCTAAAGATTAGGTGGAAAAGATCCAACCTGCATTTATTGGTTACATGGAAAGAAGACTTTAGACCTGGTATTGTGGTGGAATGAGAGAAGGTAATTAACCTTAATAAGCTTTTGACTCCCATTTGAATCTGTGTGAAAGAGGTTTGAAGCAGCCTTTTACATGTAATTGCTCACAAATAGGCACCACAGTGTTAACATTTTCTTCTTCCTTAGTACTCAGGTTGTTAATATTACTTTTCTTGTGTTACAGTTTGTTAGATAAAAAGTAGAAAATAAAACAATACTTTATCTGTAGATTTGTGTGTGTTCTCTCTGAAATATTTGATGGTTAGAGAAAAAAGAAAAAAACAACACTGTTAAACCATGACTTTGGTGCAATATGGCCTATTTCCTGGGAATAATTGATAGAAATATAGTAAAGTGTTAGTGGTAAATTTGAAGTGGCATGCACAGTATGTGTTTAGAATGTTTATACAGTCTCCGATTGATTCTCAGGGAGCTCAAACTAATTGGAAATAAGGTTTATGTGTGGCGAAGCAGTGAAGCAGTGATACGGTGATACTGCAGAAGCGATTGCTGCCTCTGGCAATATTTATATATATATCTGCAGAGCTCAGGCGTACTTTATAATTCCAAGTTACTTAAATAATAGGAATAAGTCATTTTGTAAATGTATCTGGGTTTACAGTGTTGCCAATACCCAGCTCTCCTAACCGAGAGAGAAGGAAGGATTAACACTTTGCCCTTTCTCCCTTTCAGTGAGTCATGAAGGGACTGTAAAACTTGCTTTCACAAACTGTGCTAATGGTAGGGGGAATTTGGATGTAGGGATTTGGAACTCTGGTCATCCTCCCCCTCTTTGTCAGGGACAGGAGGTGATCAACAGATACCATCTTGTGCAAGAGTAAACATGTTCAGAACTGTTCAACCTGATAATAACCTCAAGTTGTTATTCAATAGCTTCCAACCAGTAAAACTGTCTTGGCTTGAAGATTGGCTTGAATGGAAAAGATTGTGTTTGTGATGGCCAGTGCTAGGGATACTAAAACTTTCGTTAGAGATGTTAGGACTGGGGATGTTAGTACTGGTAGGAAACCTCTATCTCAGTAACAGTATTTACTTCAGGACTGAAATGTTAAGGATAGAGTTATGAAAGGCACCTGGAAGATTTTTTTTTAATGAAAGAAGACTTCAAAAAGCCACATTTCTTCTTGTTAATTTTCTTTTTTAGCACTCCAGTTCTCTCCTTTTCTCATTTTTCATATGGATATATAACTTTTCCTCTGCTGTGCACTCATTTTTCATTCCTGATTGCTCACTGTAATGCATGTACATGTATTATAGCGTCACTTATAGGAGAAGCCTGATAGGAATAGATCTCAACTCAATCTGTATTTTGTTTTTAATCCTCACATCTAGCACTGCTTCCTGTCTCTTATCCACAAAGCAATTTATCCTCCCATGTTCCTGAAAGCAAGGCTGTTTATTTCTTGCACATATATGTGTGTGAGTACATAGACAGTTAGATAGCTAGGTCTATATTGCTTTCTAACTAGTACTTTGTAACTCACATCCACAGAAGGTACCCTGGTGTTTCCAAGACAGTTCTTATAGAGATGTGATAGAACAGACTAATTTTCTTTTCCACTGCAAACTAAGTGGAACAGTGAAAAAGACAGAAAATATAGCTATCCTCGGAAATTCATCTCCAAGACTAGGAAGGTTTCCTCCTCTCCACTTCCTTTCTCTTTATTTCTTGCAAAGATAGAAGTAAGCAACCAGACTCATGATTTCATGTAGGGAAGACTAGCAGACAATATTGTAATGAGACATCTAGTCCCAATGTTCTATATAGCTAAAAATCCTTTAGTTGCACTGGAAAGGGAGCAACACAAGGAAATAAGAGGAAAAGAAAAAACAAAAAAGACCAAGTCTCCTGTGTTTTGTTGTTGCTGCTTAAGAAAAAGTTGTAGCGACATGTTGCTTTTAAGCAACTTTGTAAATGTAATTTCTATGCTTACCACAAAAACATCTTTGCATTTCTGACAATCTCTGTTGGGTATATATCAGGCATTAGGTACACCTAATTCTAATTTTAGAGGCTTTTTTCTTTTATAGTATCTCCTACCTCAGTATTTAAACTATCTTGAGGGCATGGGTATTAAAATAATACTATAATTCCTAGCTATGTTATCCTATCCTATTTTATATACAATATAATTCTCATAACTATTACTGTTATGTCAGCAAAACTCCCCAAACCATATGTTTCAATCTGCCATTGTAAAAATTCCAAGATATGTTCTAAGTAGGTGTGACCTTCTAAATAATGCAAACCACAAAATCCTACTAACACTGTCTTTACTTCAGGTCATGAGCCAAAGCTTTCCTTGATGGATGCTTAAAAATGAATAAACAACCACCACCCGAGTTCAAAATTCCACACAAACGTAAACTCCTCCACAGGGTTGTCCTAAAACTAAAACAGTTTTACTACAGTGGGTTTTATATGAGTATTTTAAGTTTCAGTTCATACAAGCTGGCTTCCTTGGAGATTTACTTAAAGACTTAAGATGAAACAAACCATGAAACTCTAAGCCAAATGACCAAGTTTTGCCTGATTACAGATCAAATCCTGGGAAACCACATTTTTTCCATCCAAAACTATTTATTAGGTTAGAACATCAGCCCAGGTCTGTTGAAAGGTTTGTGAACCTTAAAGAAAATAAAAATGTTTTCATAAGTCTGTGTTTAATCAAAAGACTTCTGTGACAAAATTCCAAGTAGGAAAAGTTTCATCTATGGGTCAGTTTAAGAAAAAAGTTGTTGAGCTCTACAGACACTCTCAGCTTGAATTTACTCTTCCCGTTCCCATGTTCTGTGTTTGGTAGTTGTAAGAAAACATTGTCAGACAGCTCATGTACGCCAAGTTATATAATATATATATAATCTGTTATATATAATATACATAATTAATAAAAATAATCATTAGTAAATTATTAATTATTAAACCTGAGAATAACACTAGAACACAAAATCAACCTGTGAGATGCAACGCCTTCCAAAGAGAGTATAACAGGTCATTTGGGCTAAAAGTAGCCCTAAAAAAATTGTGTCACTTCAAATTAATATAGACAAATTTGCATCTTGGTTCATATCTAGAAAGCTCTCTTGGTATCTTTGAGATAAGGCAACTGGAAAATCATTTACCTGAGCAAATCATGGGTGTGTTTTGGTGGATATGATAACTTTAGTAAGAGGAATTAAAAGCACTTCAAAGAATAGTTTCATGATTTTGAACACCAGCTAGAGACACTAGAACTGAGCCAGAGAAGCCCAAAACTGAATTTTTGCGCTCTCGTTTTGCCTCCTATGCTAAATAGTATTTGTGAGTGTTATGAAGTATGGTTCTTTTGCTACAAAGTCTGTATGGGTCATTGTAATAATCTGCTAGAAGTCTCAGCTAAGGGAAAATACTACACTTCTAACAGATAATTTTATTTACTATCTTGTGCTTTAATCTCTGTCTGGTGGAAGAACTTATTGTTCAGCTGTTGAATCATTTTTTGGAGATGAAAAAGAGCACCAAAGCATTGATTATACTGTATCTATGAAACTAAACATTTAACCTTGCCACTGTAATAAAGACAATTTAGCTAAAATAATTTTTTACATGTCAAAGCAGAAGAAAATTGCATTTCTGATTAGATGGTTTCACAATGCCTTTACAGACTGTAATAGGAAAAGAGTGATTCCTTCCATGCTTTTAGGTCTAGGATTCCCAAAGAAGAAAAAAAAACCCCAAAATAACCAAAACAAAATTAACCAACCAAAAAAAACCCCAAAAAGCTCAAGAGGTAGCATCTGATTTTTAGACTTATGCAAGCGTACTGTTTTATGTTTTCATTATTTAAATAAAGCACTTGATGCCTAGCACAGAGATGAAACAAAATCAAACTCCATCACACTGATCATTAAGTCCTCTCAAGTTTTTCAGATTCTTATAAATGGTTAATGTATATCAACTGGGATCTGCATTTGGCATTTGGATGCAAATTAAACTCTTGGTCCCTGTTCTGAGTTGATTCAGATGTGAATGAAAACTGAAATCTATTGGTGAATGGGGGGGATTGGCAGAAGGATTGTAATAATATACATACTTGGGGGAGAAAAACCTGAAGGAAAACCTTGAAAAGGCTTTGGTGGTGCAGATCTATTTTCTGTTTTCAAATAGTTTTATAGAGGTTAAGGAAAAGAAACTTCATTTATATGACTGAAAAAGAGATTCTCACTTTTCCTTGCTGTATCTAGAAGTCTTTCAATAAAAAAAAAAAAGTCATCTACTTTTGTGTCTGTGGCAATTCAAAATATTTTTTTTTCCTCAAATAGGTTATTGTTTTGATGAGAAATACAAGTCTGAATCAGTCAAAATATTAGTCACCTTTTGCTGTATGTGGAGANTCAGTTAAAGAAAAAAGTTGTTGAGCTCTACAGACCCTCTCAGCTTGAATTTACTCTTCCCGTTCCCATGTTCTGTGTTTGGTAGTTGTAAGAAAACATTGTCAGACAGCTCATGTAAGCCAAGTTATATAATATATATATAATCTGTTATATATAATATACATAATTAATAAAAATAATCATTAGTAAATTATTAATTATTAAACCTGAGAATAACACTAGAACACAAAATCAACCTGTGAGATGCAACGCCTTCCAAAGAGAGTATAACAGGTCATTTGGGCTAAAAGTAGCCCTAAAAAAATTGTGTCACTTCAAATTAATATAGACAAATTTGCATCTTGGTTCATATCTAGAAAGCTCTCTTGGTATCTTTGAGATAAGGCAACTGGAAAATCATTTACCTGAGCAAATCATGGGTGTGTTTTGGTGGATATGATAACTTTAGTAAGAGGAATTAAAAGCACTTCAAAGAATAGTTTCATGATTTTGAACACCAGCTAGAGACACTAGAACTGAGCCAGAGAAGCCCAAAACTGAATTTTTGCGCTCTCGTTTTGCCTCCTATGCTAAATAGTATTTGTGAGTGTTATGAAGTATGGTTCTTTTGCTACAAAGTCTGTATGGGTCATTGTAATAATCTGCTAGAAGTCTCAGCTAAGGGAAAATACTACACTTCTAACAGATAATTTTATTTACTATCTTGTGCTTTAATCTCTGTCTGGTGGAAGAACTTATTGTTCAGCTGTTGAATCATTTTTTGGAGATGAAAAAGAGCACCAAAGCATTGATTATACTGTATCTATGAAACTAAACATTTAACCTTGCCACTGTAATAAAGACAATTTAGCTAAAATAATTTTTTACATGTCAAAGCAGAAGAAAATTGCATTTCTGATTAGATGGTTTCACAATGCCTTTACAGACTGTAATAGGAAAAGAGTGATTCCTTCCATGCTTTTAGGTCTAGGATTCCCAAAGAAGAAAAAAACCCCCCAAAATAACCAAAACAAAATTAACCAACCAAAAAAAACCCCAAAAAGCTCAAGAGGTAGCATCTGATTTTTAGACTTATGCAAGCGTACTGTTTTATGTTTTCATTATTTAAATAAAGCACTTGATGCCTAGCACAGAGATGAAACAAAATCAAACTCCATCACACTGATCATTAAGTCCTCTCAAGTTTTTCAGATTCTTATAAATGGTTAATGTATATCAACTGGGATCTGCATTTGGCATTTGGATGCAAATTAAACTCTTGGTCCCTGTTCTGAGTTGATTCAGATGTGAATGAAAACTGAAATCTATTGGTGAATGGGGGGGATTGGCAGAAGGATTGTAATAATATACATACTTGGGGGAGAAAAACCTGAAGGAAAACCTTGAAAAGGCTTTGGTGGTGCAGATCTATTTTCTGTTTTCAAATAGTTTTATAGAGGTTAAGGAAAAGAAACTTCATTTATATGACTGAAAAAGAGATTCTCACTTTTCCTTGCTGTATCTAGAAGTCTTTCAATAAAAAAAAAAAAAGTCATCTACTTTTGTGTCTGTGGCAATTCAAAATATTTTTTTTTCCTCAAATAGGTTATTGTTTTGATGAGAAATACAAGTCTGAATCAGTCAAAATATTAGTCACCTTTTGCTGTATGTGGAGAATTGCTCTAAGCAGGAAATGCTCATTTGATAATTCAAAATGCTCTTAATAAAATAAATACTTCTGTCATTAAGAAGTAATGTGTAGGAGGAGAGGTGGCCTTGAACTGAAAAATGGTATGACAGTATCGATTGTAACATGGTGCTTAAACTACCACCACCACTAACTAAAATAGAGAGTGCATAGTTCTCTGAAGGTAACTATTTCTCTTTATGCTCTGCAAAAGGAATCTGAGGAAAGACATCTAACTCTTAAATGGCTCAAAGCGACAGGATAAATACTTGCTTGGCTGTCTAGGCTATTGCTGAGATTTTATTGGATCTGTATCTTTAAATATTCATTAATTCTCAATATGGCTTCCTGTGGGAGATACTAATTTACTTCTTCCTGAACATAAACAATTAATTTGGAAAAGTGTTCCTACAAGCCACCCAAGAATTCAAATTCTCACCTGGCTCTCCAGCCACTGCCTACATGCCTCTTACACAGTGAGTCTCGCTCTTTAATTGCTGTTGCTCAGATTTCCAAAGAAAGTTATCACAGGCCATGGACAACACCAAAGGACTTTTAAGCCCGGTAGTAGATTTTGAAAAGGCAGATGAAGTTAAAATGAACCTTGTAAAATTAAATGATTAGGTAACCTAAACTAGGTATGCCACTAGCTCTCCAACTAATGTATGCATGTGGATATGGTAGATGAACTCTGAGAGAGGGAGGGAGATTTCCTTATCTACCATATAAATATAATAAATTGATAAGCCTTCTCTTATGTCCTAGAGGATGACCAGAGAGAGTTCTCTAGGGCTTCACCGAGAAAACTAATAATTAAGAATGGTTCTAGTAAAGTAAGAAAGTTCAGAAATGGATTTCTGAGTAATATGAGATAGTTGTTGAGAGGATTTTTCAGTTATGAAATGCGAAAGAAAATAAGAAATTCTGCTTACATTCTGTTTCTATAATGGTGTTGATAGAATGACTTCCTTTATATGCACACAGTGACCAAGTAGTCACGCTTTCTACTTCCCAGTGATTATAGCTGAATAATATAAGTATTTGATCACAAGTAGTGTGTTGTTTATCACTAATGCATAATAAATTGTGTTTAATATTCAGAAAGCTCATTACCTGCTTGATGTAATTTTCTGTAGTGATCCTGATATCAAATCTGTAGTGAACTGTAAACAAAGTGTAATATGAGAGAATTTTGCTTTTTTACAGAAGCTATATATTTTTCTTCTTCCCAGTTTAGAAAATCAGGGAGATGATTGCAACAATGAAGTAGTAATTTTATCACATAACCAACTGCTGACTTTTCTGTCAACCCAATAAAAATGTTGCCAATCTGAAATGCAGTTCAAATGAATCTTTGCAGATATGATTTTTCTATGAGACACACATTTTCTACCTTTTCTACTATATCCAGCTACTTATTAAAAGTATAACAAGCTTAACCCTACATAGCAGTTGTGTGGTACAGGCTTAAATAAAGTTAGTCTCAAAAGCTGTTAGCTAGAGGAAGGGAAGTCCTAACTTCAAACACCGATTAATTAAAAAAAGATAGGATAATTACAGGATGAATTAGAGCAAATGCAGCATTCCAATTCTTTCTTCCACTGCGAGTTTATGGGTTCATGTGGGTATATTGTTTGTTTTGTTTGTGGTTTTTTTCTTGTTTGTTTTTGTGGGTTTTTTCCCCTCTTTTCTTCTTGGGGAACCTTATAATATGTACTCTCATCTGTGTATCAGTACAGCTTCAGGTGAAAGATGACAGCAGAAAACATTTATTTAGAAGTCTTTCATTTAAGTGTAAATGTCAAGGTAACTGAACACATAATAATGTATCATTTTTCCATGGTGAAATTTCTTCCAGTAGCCACGATGTGGTATGTTCATCTTCTTGGAGCAGATTTCAGGAATTGAAGTTTCAGGAATAGGATTCTTAAGTGGACAAATACATCCTTGCTCAATCTTTAAGGCTCAGTTTAAGACTCCAGAGATTAAAAGTTGTTAGTTCTAGCGTTCATTCAATGACTTTGCCCTTACAGTGCATACTAACAGGTATGTTTGTTTTCTTTTTTTTCTGATGACACTTAGAATATGTTTTAACCATACAAAGACATAGTAGCTATGAGGATGTCATGCTCTTCACTGTACAAAAAGCTGAAGGAGGTATTTTCCTAAGTCAAATTTTACTTTTCCTTCAGATAGGAATTATTTATTTCACTTGTATTTTAATAAAAGGTAGCTTTAGTTTTGTAATATTCTGTTAATAAAGTGTAAGGTTGAAGCTAGAAGCAATTCTCCACATACCAGTGTATGTAATTTTTTTTAACAGAGGTAAATTCAGGCATCTTTACAGTATGAAGAGAAACTGAATTTCGCTGTCTTTTGATATTTTCTTCGGTTAGCTGAGGCTTCTCCCACAAAGAGCGCTGTCTTTTCCAAATCTTATCGCTTGCTGCATCATTCTGTCTTTCTAAAATATCCACTTGATGACATAAGATCTAAATGTTGGGTATTGTGATGATGAACTTGTAGAGTATATTGCAATGCATTCTGTTGCTGCAAAGACTTCTGTGGTGATACTGACATACTTCTTATGGATAAGGTGGTTCTGCGTATACAAGTTTACTTTGTATTGAAGAGGAAATTTGAATGCTGTTTTATTCTCAAGAAATTCCTGAAGGTCTCAAGGCTGGTATAAGGATTCAGTCAATGGCTTAAGCATTTTGTAATTTCAATTTTTAGATTCTGGGTTTGTAGAGTGAGATCTAGGACTCCCTGTTATGTACTTAGGCTTCCAGTGAGCTCTTAAAAAGAACACTCTAGATGCTTCATTCTAACACCTAGAGTAACCAAAAGTCACCTAAAGCCCTGGTGGAGAGGCTCAGTGTCAATGGAGAAAATCGGAAAAACCAAACACATGAGGATAGAAAGGCACCTAAAAGCTCACCTTGTTGTGTGGAATTCTACTTCTCCAGCTGAGTTGTAGTTTCAGCATAGTTTTTAGTAGCATATTGATTGCCATGCTATAAGAAGTTAGGGAGATTCATGTTCAGGTTTCCTTTAGGCCACAATCTTGACTTACTTGTTGTACTGCAGTTATAGCTACAATATGAAAGAGAGGCGACTAAATCATTGCTTGCAAGGGTGGAAAAATTAACCTGATTCTTGATGACCATCTGTGTTATGCCTAATTTTAGATTGCTATGTTCTGATGTCTTTAGGCAGACACTAAAGTGGCTTTGCAAGTAGGATATACATAATTAAAATATATAAAATAGTTATTCACTGGCTAGTACCCACAGAAGATAGCTAGGAATTATTAAACATTAGGCTAAGCACTTGTGTGCTCACCACTCAAATGGATGAGGAATTCAAAGAGCATGAGTCCTGTGGCTCCCTGACAGGATCCACAGTGCTAGAGAGTCACCTTGGACCTCCTGCTAGAGCTTCATTGATAGCATCAGTATCTCCTGGCTAGGATCTCATCACCCTGACCTTCCCTGTCTTTGCCTGTTAGGTTTTACGCTTTTCCATGATGATATCTTCCATCCTGAAAAGTTGAGCTATTGATGATCTCACCTGAGGAATCTCATCTCTAATTCTAGCTTTTCTTATCTTTGTCCAGCCTTTCTGAGCACCGTGGGCACAGTTTGTACAGCTGGTCCAGACCAGAGCTGGCCTTAGTGTCTTGGTACATGAGTAGCTAAATCTCTAGGAGAGAGGGGAAGCTTACAGCACTAGTTATAGATGATAGCTATGACAAGGTGGTTAGTAAAATAGAAAAGTTGCCCTCATCCATGCTTTAATATATTTTTCATAGAAAAAAAAAGTGACTGTGTATGTCCATGAACCCTGATCTTACATTTGGAGTAGAAAGAAACAGGCCTCTAGTGATGGCTCAGGTTCCTCAGCTTGGAGAGAATGCTGCTTCCCTCTGGTCTTTGCTTCATATTTCCTCTTGTCAGTATCTGTGCTCAGAGGAGAGCTTTTTAATGCTCTTTGGAAGTGCATGTCTTTACCTCCGGTTTACTGAGGAAAGTTAGATGCTTAATTCTAGATAGGTTTTTTATAGGTTCAGGAGCTACAGCATGATGTCATACCACAGTGAGCATCTAAATCTCTTATTGGACCTGTTTCCCTCAGAGAGTATTCTAAGCCTTGGGTCTTTCCAGTAAGTTGATTGAGAGAATCAGAGCAAAAAGTCACACTTACAAGAGGACAGAAGCATTTCAAGATAGTTGCAGTAACACAGCTTATCTCTCAACATTTTCAGCGAGTACCTTGTGACTTCTCGGACACTAGAGATGTATATTCAACATGGCAAGTGAGGAGTGTTTCGTATCCTGGCTGAAGTACCTGATGCAGCCAGAGCAGAGGTTCCAGCAGCTTAAGCAAAGTCTTTTGGAAAACAAAAAAATCACCAAAAAACCTCACCATAAAGAAAACACTTCAAAACTAAGCTGTGATTTTGTAACTCCTTTCCAATTCAGCAGATTGTATCCCGTGTGAGTGGAAAGTCAACATCTCTAACTGAATGCAATTCCTTTGACTGCGACGGCAACCCTTGTGACACTAATTCTCGCTAGCCTGTTCTTGGCAGTACATTATTTAATCAGGTTGCAGTGTGAAATAGCCAGGGCTGAAAATGAGGCCCAGGCACATGCCTAATAGGTTGGCTGCTGCAGACAAGGTGTATTTGATTTTGAAGGTCATGGTTACTGTCTGTCAGTGGAGAGCATATGCAGTATACTCACACTAGAACTTCTTCCCAGCAGCAAATAGCAAATAATAGATTAAATTTAAAATTTTTACTAGCACAAAAGGAAAATATTTCTTTTTTTTTTTGAAGAAGATTGATTTTGTAGATAGCTTCTACTTTTTTGAGAAATAGACACTGGAAATAAATAAAAAAAGTAAAATTACCAGATGCTGACATAAAAATAATTTAGTAATGCACTTAAATAATTTGTATTTTAATTTCTGTAGATAATTGAAAAATCAGTTGCTTTAAAATAGTTTTAATCTTTTTTTAAAATTTTTGTTTTCCTTGTGAGATTTTATTGAATGGTGAGGGCATAATATTTTGAATGAAATGCTCTTTTCATAGTTCATGATTAATAGATTTCTACTGTGCATTACTTTCATCTTTTCCTTACACATTTTTCAAGCTTTTTGCAAAACAAAATCATACTGCTTTTTGAAGGAGGTTCATCAGAAATAAACTTACAGGATATAAGATGGTTCAGGCCCTTTGTTGTGCACTGTCTTTTTGAAAAACCTTTCATACCTTATTGTCAGAAGTAGCCTTTTTAGTATTTAGTTACTTTTAATGTCTTAATTTTCATTTAAATGCTCAATGATCAGGATAATTAGAATTAATTTGGCATTGTCATATTATGTTAATGACAATTCTTCCACTTATCACTAGCATCCTGCAGGCACAATGTTATCAGAGAAATATGACTCGTCCACTTTATCACTTTAACCAAAGACTTCAAATGGATATAAAATAGTAGGAACTGGCATATTTCCAATACAAATTTATGCATTTTCTGATGAAGAATTGTATCTGAAGTACTGCTATCTTAATGCTTCAATTCAGTTTTTGAGTTCCTTCACAATACATATAAAGGCTGACTTGGACCAATTAATTTTGTTCAGATAAATTTATGGGCCAGATCTATGCCTTAATTCTCTTTATGTAACTTCACCTAATTCAGTTCAAGCACTATTTAACTGAAAACATAAGGTGACCATTTTATCCTGTATTTTTTAAACCACAGAATCATAGAATGTTTTGTGTTGGAAGGGACTTTTAAAGGTTATCTAGTCCATCCCCCCTGCAGTGAGCAGAGACATCTTTAACTAGATCACATTGTTCAGAGATGTATTTTTATGAGGAAAGTATTTTGGTCAACTAAAGAAAAGTGGCATCATCTCTTTAGATCTTCAGCACAACTGTCTATCATCACATTGTTACTCACTCTTGGGAACCAGGATTAGTGCCTTAAAGCAGATGTAACAGCTGCTCTTCAGAAACATATATTGCTTCTCTGAAGGTCAGAAATCCCAGTAAAACAAAATCTCATTCATCCATTTACACTGACTGTTCTTATTAGCAACATAGTGATATCATAGACACTAAAGAGCTTCTATTCTAAATTCATCTTTGGTTAGAGCCAATTCCATAAATCTCAGTGACCTGTCTCTGATGCTTGTTCCTGCAGTTTGGATTCATTAAGGTTATTGTGATCTTATCTCTTCAACTTCTGTGATTTCTTCCTTCAGCTTTTTTTTCAGTGCCATACATACTTATGTTGAGATTGGCTTTTCCCAGGAAGCAGGAGAAAAATCCACAAATGATTCAAAACTATTCGTGTCTTGGAAATATTGAGTAGAAACTCATGTGCTTGTCCCAGGGTGCGCCATAAATACAATGTGATTGGAGCACACTAGTCTTGCTGTGTGTGACTTTTCAAACTGTATCACATATGCACAGTGTACTGATGTTTCCCAGAAGCAGCAGACTCACCATGCCTACACTGCAAAACTAATCTGTACGTGCATAGTGAACATGTCTGGAAATTTTGGACATCGCAGCTGGGGGCGCAAACTTCTCCAGCTCCCAGACAGAGAAAATTTCTCAGCAGAAAAGGGAGGACGTCTGAGGAAATCCAGATGTATTCTGGCTCTAGTTAAGATTGAAATGAAAATTAAAATACCCCAAACCTAGGGTCAGTGTTCAGCTGCTTTTGCCTTCTTTGGGAGGAGAGAAAAAACTCATCGTATTTAAAAAATATTACAGTATATTCTCTTCCGCAGACTATTTCCCTTTTTCTGGCAAACATTTTCTGAGTGCTCTTACAGTTCTCTGTTCCTGCTTTTTTTCCAGTCACACTGTTCTCTAATCCTCTCTTTTAGAGTATTTTGTAATTTTTTTCAGGTTCTTATTTACCTATTATTTGATTTATTAAAAGAATTCTATTTTTCATTGCTTTCCTTAAAAATTGTGCTTATTTCTTGTTCTGTTTCTTTCAGGAAATGTAAGAGAAGCTTTTACATGATTTCAGAATGATTAATTTAGACTATCATTAAGGATATTGCAACAGTTGATTTGTCATCTGAACTCACTGATACGTTTGAAGAACCTCATGAACTTGAGTGGATGTAACTTGGGGTTTCTAACTGATGCTGCTACATCATGTGTCATACTTATCTATTCTTCACCCTGTCTCCAGTTATGTCTGGTGTAGTTTAACAGTAAAGCACCAGAATTGTAGATCCCATATTCCTTTAAGAGGCTTAAAGGAGAAAATCTGGATTTTTTAATTTCTTTTTTATGGAGGAGCTACAAGTAAGAATACTAGGACTTAGTGTTGTTTGACAGCTATACAAACACCTATAACCCTATGACACTCTTGACAACTGCTTGGCAATTACAAGGTTATGCCATTTCTCACCTTGACCATTAAGTCTGAATCTATAGATTCTTGCTGAATATATTCAAAAGCAGTACTTCCTTTTTCTGAAGTCTGCTGTCTGTCTAACAGTCAACCGCTTTTCATTAGAGCTGGATGAACTTACTCTCAGTTCATTTTTTAGAAGTAATGAGGTTATTTGTAAAAAGGATGAAGCCATATTGATTTTGCACCTGATCCAAAACTCAGTAATTTTTGAAGCCTTTTGCCTTCAAAATTTTTATAAGATAGTGTTTTAAACTCTATTACAACTTCTTGTGTTTCTCTCCGTCCACAGGTAATTTTCAGTCATAAGCAGATGGAAAACCTTAATTTAGCTGATTAGATGATATCTGTCAACAGGAAAATCTTACAGAGACCATATTGTACTTAAATCAGCACATTCTACCTTTAAGTAAACTGTTCACGCTTTTCTCTCTCTCCTGTAGAGCTCCTGAAAGGATAGCATGGGAAGGGGATGAGCTGTCTTTTTCTAGTGCTCTTTCTCTTAGATCTGTGTTTTGGCAATTGTAGATCACTTTGTCCTGCTCTGTTTAGAAAAGGAACCTACTGTTACTTCTGATTTCTTCCTAGCTACCTTTCTGTCAGATTTGACATGAGTGAAGCATCCTCATGACAGGTTTGAGAAACCTGAAAACATTCTATACATATTAAAGTCCTCTGAAACCTACAAGGACACAAATAAAAAAAACCAGAAATCTCTTTTTGTATATATACAGAGAAGAGGAAACATGTTTCCCCACACCTGATGAAGATGCTAGAAAAGTAGCTTCTATCTTGTACCTTATCGTCATTACTAGAGTAGGCTCAATTGTCTTTTCCACTCCTTCTTTTAACTTGTTGACTGATTCAGATTATCTAGTGACTCTGTGGGGGATATTGTTTAATATTCTTTAACATATTTCATATGAATGAAAAGGTATTATATTTTCAAATGCAGTCAGAATCAGACAGTAAACATGTATGTGTATTATGAGGTTGTGGGTTTTTTTTCAATAGAACTGTAACTATGATGCCTTTTGACATAACAAGATGTTTTCCTATTCCTAACTTTGGACATTTTGATTCCAAGAAGAAGAATTTTCCATTATTTAAATATTAATTTATTTATTTACTCACTTTTCTATCTTTACACCTCAATATTCCAGCTACTCAAACTACTTGTTCAGACTTGTCTGTATGATCATATAAAAATATTTGTGTTAGTAAATATTAGACATACGGAAGTCTCTCTGCATCAGTCTCTTAACTGAGTGTGTATCTTTCTATTCATATATAATATCTCTAAAGTCTATGGGGACATCTTAGTACGTATTATGCAGATGACTCTGTTATTTATGGAATGGGATCACTTATTCCCCAGGTGGTTGTAAAACTGCAATCTCACTTTGACAAGAGACAAATTGGTTTAGAGAAAACATTATTCTGAAGTCTTTAGAAACCAAGGTGTTGTTGGAGCATAGTACCATGGTGACTAAATCTATGAGATGATGATTTAATAATGCAAGACCAGGAAAACTTGTTTTGAATAATACTTGCTGACTTCAAGTCACTAGGTTTTTGATTTTTGTCCCTGAACAGGTTTAATGTCTGGACAGGAAAGTCCACCAGCTACCAGGAGAGGAACTGATGAATTTAATTTGATATTGTTTAAGTTTTCTTTTAAGAATGATAATCCTGTAGCAATAAATGACTTTATCTAATAAAAAAACAAGCCCAGGACTGGTTGAATGGAAAGAAAGAGCTAATAATACATTGCAGAGAATAAATACAAACCTTAAAGTAATTATTTAATACGTACATATTGACTGATAAACATTTCTTTGATATCTGTTAAGCAACACTAATGAATCCATACAGTAGCTATAGTGTAACAGGTGTCACTGCCCAGAACTATAAAATTCTTGTGAATAAAACTGAAAAAAACAGCCTTGACTGACTTTGCATTTCTCATAGGAGAGACAATAAAGGACTTTTCATAAAAGTATCACATGAATTATGTACTTTCTTCTCTGAGAGAATCAGACTGTGACAACTGTGCAAATTGGATTAGTGACCTGGAGGTAATCTACACTATATATTTTCTTGATTATTTTTTTTTAAACAGTTTTTTGTACTATAAATGAATGTGGATTTAAGGTGTCTCTCACAAGTGAATTGCTTGTAATATTGTCTTTATTGCACCAAGAAATTTTGAAGTTTGGAGTTAGTTTTTCTTTCCTTTCACAAACACATTTCACGATATCTGCACGTAAAAGTCTATTTTGTTTCATTTACTTGTCTTTCAGCTATCTGTCATACCCAGTTTACCAGTGTTTGACATATCAACATACAGGCCTCCATTTCACAGAATTGAACTCTGTGTGCAATAGATAATATGATTATGAAATAATTTGTATCAAATGATTCAAGGGACTTCAGAAGGTCTGTAGTCTAACCTCCTTTTCAAAGAAGGGTCAGCTATGGGATCAGACTGGTTTCACAAGGTATTTTCCAGTTGGGTCTTGAAAAGTTGGCTAAAGAAATGGAGCCTGACTAACCTCTCTGGGCAACTGTTTGGACAGGCCATGCTCTCAGCCTCTCCTCATGGGGCTACCATTCGCTTCAGTCCAGGGCCAGAGTGAACTGGTGGCCCCTGCTGGGCTTACTGAAGTTTGTCTTGTCCTTCCAAAACTGGATGGACAAAGTACTCTAGGTGTGATTTGTCACTACCGTCAGACTACATGGCAAGGCTCACTACTGGCTTATGTCTGGCTTTGTACTCTGGCAAGACCAACAGTGTCTTTCCCTGGAGCTACTCCTCAGTCCATCCTTCCCAGTCTGTACTATTGCAAGAGGTTATTCCTTCTCAGGTGTGGATATTGCATTTGTCCTTGAGTAAGAAATGTATGAGACATAGATAAGAACTAACAGCAGCAACATACAATGGTGGTGATGTGGTTTAAATCAATCAGCCTTTCACCAATTTTGAAAACCATGCAATTTTAGGAATATTATGGCAGCAATTTTGAAGACTCAGAATTTCTTCTTCACCCCACCCTCCCACACTGATGTTCAGCCACGAGAAATAATAACATCCACTGTCCTTCCTGCTGTTTAAAACTCTTAAGGAATTTATTGAATTATTAAATCCAAGTAATAAGACCATAATAGAACTCATTCTTTTACTTCCTGATTTCCTTCTCATGTTTTACATGAGGATTTCCTCCTTGGTTTACAGTTCAAAAATTCACACTTTTGCCCTTTCCAAAATGTCCATAAAAGGTTCATCCATAAATAAGAGAGAAAGTTCTCCATTTTAAGTTCATTTAAAGGCAACATTTGTATATGTAAATTTGACATTTACTTTTAATGTTTTTGAATTCTGTAGTTACAAAGATTATTCATACATAAGATCATACAGAGTTCATTCATCCACAGGAAAATTGAATATCAGGAAGTCTTTTTTAAATTTAGTAACAATTAATTTCTTCATTGCAATCTTGTAAGTACAGAGATTGTATTCACTGAGCTTTATATAGCATTAGACCACACAAGAGTTTCCTATAATATCTATAGATATTATCCAATATGCTAAAAGTCAGATTTCAGTACTTGGTCAGGGTGCAGTGTGTCAGCAACATTATAAAATTAAGAATATTGTCACATTAAGAACAGATACTTTCCCTAGGTTTACATTTTAAGCAATTTGTCTTGAGCAGATAAGTTACCACTATCAGGTTTTGGCTTCATGTCAATGACAATGACATATAAATAGAGTTGAAACTTGTGTTTAGTTAGAAGATCAGTCAGGCTATTTAATTGTATAGGACAAGTGTTTTGCAAGCTTCACAATCTATCATTTAAAAAATTCAAGATTTGAAGAAGAGCTTACATTCTTTTAAAATTCTTCTGCTGTCTGTCTGATAAGCTTCAAGGAAAACAAGGCTTTGTCATATTACCTCAGTCAGGAGAAAGCTGGTGAGAAGAATTCTTGTAGTACATTTTACTTTGTCTATTAAAAACCAGATATACTGACTCTAACCCCCTTCCAAAAAAAGGATGCAAGAGGAAAGAAATGTGATTTTTCTGAATTATCTGTGCCTCATACACAGTAAGACCAGGAAAATTAGGAAAAGAACTCAAAGTCACTCACAAGACAACCATGTCTGTTCAGCAGTTTACTTAAAGCTAAGAGGCATCATTGTGGTACAGCAGGGAGGAACATCTGTATACTTGCAAGCCATGAGTTCAGCCAACGGAAACTCAAGGACAGATAATGTTATAAATGTATGCTAGAATTATTATTGGCTGGATGGAAGCAGCTTATTATGATAAGGATAGGAAATTTTGAGAATCTACAGCATTGTGCGGGTTCTTGCTACAAATTCTTATCTGAGCATGATCTAAGGAAGCAAGGCATCTGGAAAATTAAAGAGTGAATGCAGCTAGTTAGAAGAAGCCGTTGGGTTTCTGTTTGCTGATAAGAGACAAGCATTTGGACTTTTTACTGAAATATATGTGTGTTTCTTTCAATGCTTTAAAGAAATTCAGGAGAGATGTGATACATTTCAGAGCATGTAACACAAGCTCTGAAAGTTCAAAGGAGAAAGTGTGGTCTTAGATATGTGCACTGAAATAAAGAAGCATAAATACTATGCCAAACTCTATTACAAAGCCTAAATTATTTTCCAAAGTTTAGTTTCATGAAGTTAGGTGGAAATAATACTGCATTAACATATTTCTGATTACGGAGAAAGGAGAAGAGGAAAAAAAGAAATTTTTTTTTTATTAACAATTATTTCTAGCATTTGGTTTAGGTTACTTCAAGAGACAGTTGAAGTATACCACATTATTTTTAGTAAATTTAGTAAATATCTGTGTACTGTTTATGTAATGTTGGTCAGAATGTATTGCTAATACCCCCGTTTTGACGATACGTTTTGATGTCTTTTACAACTATTTTTAGAAAGTTCTTTGAGTGTACAATTTTGTTCTTTCTTTGAATTGACTTTAAATGACTATAAAAAGCAGAATAGTTTAATCATCCTTTGGTTAGCGGCAAACCTATGAGGCTATTAAATTAAAACCAAATCTACTTATGGACATAAAAGTACATTCACAATAAAACTAGTTTCAGTACTAGAATTGGAATTTTGACTAATGTCAGGACTTGACCTTGGGTCTCCTGAGTCTGGGGTCTTTTCTCAAGTCGAGGCCACATCTTTGTAAAAGAAAATAATGTCTAGACCACAAGCGGTGGAAAATTCTTCAATTTTCCACTTAACTATGTCTAGAAGAAATAATCCCTGACAACTACTTAAGGTTGTTGGCACTGGTAGCCAAAGTAATTTATATTTTATTAGGTCTTCCATGTCCCTTAGTGAAATAAAGTTTGCCAATAATTTATTTAGTTGAAATATTCTTTCAGGATACAGACTTTGCCTGTTTGCCTATGTCTCATTTTATGTCTGAGGAATAAGCAAACAGTATATAGTGAAGCTTGTTGTTTTAGGATTTAAAATAGCTTTATACACAGAAAAAAAATCAACCCACCACCTCGAAACCATAGAAAGGACCACATAGACGTGAGAAGAGTAATCAGAAAAAATGTCAATCAACTGGAGAAAATGATGACAAAGTTCATAGTAATTTAGAGAAGGGCTGTTCTTATATTTAGCTAAGGCAAGCAAGACATCTGAAATTTCTGACTGAAGGAACAATTCAGTGTATTTAATTGTTTGGGGTTTGTTTTGTTAAACATTCAATATTTTCAGCTCCTGTGACAGAATATTCTTTATCTGTAAGAGATTTTTGAATATACTTTAAATGTGTTCTTCATATTTAAGGATTTTTTCCTTATTTAAGGAAAAAAACCCATCATTTTAATTTACAAAAATTGTGACAGTACAGTAAAATTAAAGATAGATAGATATGTAGAACCAAAGTTCCTGTCTGCCCTTAATAATGAATATGATTGAGAAATGTATTGAAATTAATGCTACATTAAATATGGTGATTAGAGGGATATAAAGAATACACATCATGAAAATTCACATAGGTTTTGTGTTTTTTTGAAGGTGGAAATAGGCAGCTTCATTCTTCTCATACTGTTTGGAAAAGTATGCAGATTTCTTAATTCACATAAAAAGATGAGATTCATGCCCACAGCGTAAAACTTCTAAACCCTCTTACATTATTTATATTTGTACTTATGAATCACTAAACACAGTTGCCAGAAAAGTCATACCAAAAAAAGTCATTTTTAGAAAGCTTGATCTATAATTGCTTAGGTAGATTGATAGACCAATAGAGCATCTTGATCACTTGGGAGAAGAAAACTTAAAACTACTATTTAACAAACAAAAAAACTTCACCCTGAGGAGAGGTGTGAATGCAAAACTCAGAACATGAATTGCTTATACTGCAGAGGGAATGGTTAAAATGTCTACAGCTTTCTAAACTTAATGTTCTTTTCATTAAGAAAGCATGAGGTAGACATTAGAAGTGCCACTGTTGAGATCAATTTAAAGTCAACTGTATATTTAAAAAAATTATAAAAAGCTTGGAAAAGTTGGTAGAAGAAAACAGAGGATACGATGAAGTCACTGTTCCACAGTCTGCCTGGGAAGGTAGATTGCAGGGGATTTTGTTTTCTTATAATGAACAGTAGAAAGTGATGATAATGAGTAGAGAATTCTGTTCCGAAATTTGCTTTAGTACTGTCATAGATTTATTTCTTTGCTTATAAATCGAACTACTTCTGGAAATCCGCCTTTGTTATTCAGAATGAAGACATTGAGTAACATTCAAAGACATTAGGACAAATAAGTAATTTATATTAGTTCTTCTATTCTTTTCAGACTTTTTACTGAAATAGCTGGAGAATTGCTGAAACCTCTGAAGTAACTGCCATTAAAAATGCCTTTATGGAGAGAAGTTGTTGACTGGGTCATTAGATATATATATATATAAAATATATTTTGCCAATTGTTGATCTTTAAACTATTACCTCAGCCGGAAAGTGACATCACTTCCCAACAACAAAATATCCTGGGTTCTTTTTGTAATTTTGGAAGAGCATCACATCTGCAATTAACTTAGTTGATTTTGAAAATTAAGAGTCATTCAATGATGAAACTTTTTTACCATGATGTAAGGCTGAAAGACTACCCACTGTGAGAGAATTTCATATGACTATTCAGAACAGTTGAAATTCCTTAACTGGTTACAATGTCATATGCATTTTGAATCCTCTCCTTCCTCTTTGAGACACGCTAAATTTCTGAGAAATTCAAATAGAAGTTACATTTTAAGCAGAAAGGGAAATCCACCTTTTATTTATATTGTCAGAATTGTCATTTGCTGTTGATAAGTATGAAACTTATTAAAAGACTTCAAAATTATAGCAATTCAGGAGACTGCATTGCATGCTACTTTGTGAAGGTTTAGCTGCCCTTTTCCTCCAGGTTCTCAGCTACATAAGGTGAAAGATGCTTTCACCTCTGTTTCACAGCTTTATAACAAGCATAAAACTGCTCAGGGAAACGGAGAAGAGAACCAGAAAATGCGGACAAGAACATGGTGTAGATGGTTGATGAAAACAACCCTCTCCTGAGAGATGACAGTTGTGAATTCTGAATTCGCCAGGCATAGGTTTTTAAACACCAGACTGCTTTTAAAAAAATAAGGTCCTGCTTTTCTTTCACTTTTTTTTTTAAAGTCATTAAATCATGTGTTATCTGAAAATCCCAGTCTTGTGAATTATGTTTGCTAAATTTTTTTTTTGATCAAGACTCCTTCTCATCCTTCTTTAAGAAAGGAAGAGCACTTAGCAAAAGATTAAGATGCTTGAAATGTTGGACATCTTCAAATTTTGTTCCACCAGAAGGCAACCTGCTTTGAGAAAACCAGCAGCATGCTCAAATGTGTATTGTAGGATTTTAAGTGTAAACTAAATTTGCACAGAAAAGAAACATTTCCAAGAAACCCTGCTGCAGACTAAGAAATTAATGAATCCTCTGTGTAAGTCCATAAATGAGCAAGTAAATGTGCCCTTTTAGTCTCTGTGTAATGTGTAGCACACTAGACACTCACTTTGGAACATGGTCTTTGCTCTTTATTCAGGCAGCTCTTAGATGCAGAAGCACGCTAAACTTTTGGTTCCTGAATAAGTGAGAAAGTGAATAGTTCAGGTAATCTTGATTCTTACTGTGAACTTTTTCTTACACATGGATTTTAAGTTTTAGGGGGTTTTGGATTCCATTTCAACAGAAGCAATACAGATTGCCCTGCTTTTTTCCATATGCAAATACTATTTAATGGAAAAAGAATGTCTTTTGCAGTCCTCAGAAAAAGTGTTGATTCCTTCAGGGATGTGTTTGTTCTAAATTCTTTATGGATATAATAAAATTACTGCAGGCCTCCATACAGGCCCTATATAAATGTCGCATTTCATATGCACTCTGAAGACAATATTTCCTGTTCACTATGCATTTGAAGTTTCTTGTCAACCTAATGTTTTCTTAGTTTAGTCTGCACTGTAATTTAGAGACACTAAGAAGTATCTAGAATACTAGAAGTATCTTCATTAATTTTAGAAAGAATAATCCCTAACAGATTGGAAAGAAGTGAAAAATAAGCACCATTTCTTTTATAGTTTATGGCTCTTATTCATGCTCATTTTGAAACTGTTAAGAGCTAGATAGTTTCTGGTGTTAGTTAAAATTCAGTGACCTTCAGATCTCATGATGCAATCATTCAAAACAAAGAGTAAAAGAAGGATCTATATTTAAGAAGAATCTTATTCTTAGCAGTCAGTTTATTATCTTAAAAAAGCAAATAATTGTTTTCTAGCTTGTCAGAGGTGTTAATTGCAAACTGTATATTTAAATTACTATTGGCACACATTAGTGTGGTACATCTGGTAGAAAATAAAAAGATTATATCATTCTTAGCCATTTCTTTAGCACATTTTTTTTCCTAATTACTCTGTCATTAATCTGAATAGCTAAAGAAATAATGTTCATACCAGTAAAAAAGAATCCTGGTTGCTACCCTTGGGAAGTTGCTTTTTCCTTTACATAATCCTTTTTACTTAATATCAACACTAGCACCAGTTTAGTTGCATGCCACTTAAATATGTGTAACCAGCTGTGAATGTATTTTTTTAGTATGGTGCATGAAAAAGTTTTTCCTTTTCTTGAGCTATAGGTGTTAATTGGTATCTTTATATCTTGCTAATTAAGTTCAAGCAACACCTTTTCCTTCTTCCTTGCTCTGAATTTAATGAGCTCCCTTGTTGTATTAATTTATTAGATAATTAGATAAAACATTAAAAAAAAAGTTTTTAGAGGAGCTTTGAACAAGAAGGTTTCATAGATTTCAGAGTCAGCATACAGTGCACAAATAATATCATATGTTGCTCATGAAGAAATTTACTGTATTAACATACAAGTGTTTCTAATTGTGTAAGTGTATATTTCACTGTCAGACAATGTCAGACTGATGTGTTAAGCTATCCATTGGTTCTGTGATGTAGACCAGGAGTGTAAAACTAAAATTACGCTACGAACAAGCAGGTCTTTTAGACTCATAGGAATACAGGGTTGGAAAGGCTTGATGTATTCTTTAGTCCGTTCCCTGACCTAGGGTAGGATCAACTATACTGTCATCCAAGACAGATTTTTCCAAATCACTTTTAAAATGCTCCAATTAGGGATATATTGCAACCTCCACAGGCAATTTACCTTAGTTCTTCACTATCCCTAAAGTTATTTTTTACTGGGCTCAAGCCAAATCTCTTAATTAATGTAATTACTACTTGACCTATCCAATATGAAATAGACAACTTATTACTTGCTTTCTTCTTTCAACAATGTTTTACATTTCTAAACTGTGCTTCACATCCTCACATCCTCCTGTAGTTTGTTTGAGGGTTTTTTTTTTTATGTTAAACCATACTTCTACTTCAATCTTCTGATAGATTTTGTTTTCTGAACCTCTGATCATTCTCCTCTAAACTGTGAAAAATTAATCTCTCTTGAGGCATATGCAAAATAATGAAGTAAATTTATTTATATTTAGTAAATGCTTTCCCATGTGTTCCTCCCACATAATCTGGTATTCTAGCAACAATTTATTCCTTTGTTCTTGCTTATACTGTTGGTCATTTGCTTTTTTTTTCTACAAAACCACTTCCTAATGAGCTGTTCCCTGTAGTGCATTCAAAATTGTAATGTCCTCAGAAACTCTTCTCATTTATAGTGACATTCACTTTTTTTAGTCTGTTATTCCTCCACTTTACCAAGATCCTTCTGAGGTCAAATACAGTCCTCCTAGATCTATACCTTCTGCAAGTTTAATAAAGCTATTCTCTGATCCAACAGTGGATCTTTCCAACCTAAGAGATTCTATGAAATGATTCTAAGACAGTAGATACAAATAATGACCACAGAGATTTGTATCCATATCAAAAGAGTTCCATCAATATTATATTACTATTCGTTCTCAGCCTTGCCATGGAAATATCACACAAGATGATATCAAACAAAGGATGGACCTATTACTTTTTTCATTATTGAAAAGACCTGTTATTTGCTGTAGGATAAAAATATGCTGGTTTAGCATGATTGTGTTTGTCACACTGGCCATTATTTTCTAGAGGTTCACAAACCCCCTGAATTATTGATTATTGTTAATTTTGAATTGAAGATGGTAGTTTTTTAATTCTTTGCCCTTATATCTTTCATTTTGAAGATACTGTGTTTTCCCTTTTCCAAAATGTCTTGACCATTTTTAACAAAGAAAATATTGTTTCAAACATTTTTAAGAATTGCAACAATCAAACTTAGAAGTACTAACCAACAGTAAGACTTCCATTTCATTTCATCAGACTCTAGCATGTAAGATCATAACCTCGCAGTGATAACAATTGTGTTAACCATCTGCAACACATTAGGATCTTCTAATGAGGACTGATGGAAAATGGAAACTAAACATGTGTCTTTTTTTCCTATCAGAAATACAATATATCAGCAATTCATTTTTCAGTTAAACAGGATATATTTAGAAAAAGATAAAAAGTATCTCATAAATGTTACATTTTGTTTCATGTCTTGAACATTTTATTTTTTTTTCTGCTTAACTTCATTGTTCCTTTACACCCTTTAATAATCTGAATTTGTTTCTGTTGTATATATATTTCCTTTTTCTTTTTCAGATCAATGAAGCATTTGTTATTTAATCAACAGGTACCTGATATTATGGTTTTTGGGTAAATATATGTGCTTTTGCTGATACTAATGTATTTTTGAGGTCTCTTAATGTCTGTTTTCATGCTCTTCTGTGGTAAAACTATGTTGTCAGATTTTTTAACCCTGATGTGCAAATTTCTTAATTTTTTGAGGACCACATAACATTATTATGTTACTTATTGCCATTTCTTATTCTTAATTCAGTATTCACCAATAGATGGTGTTTCCTTTCTAATTCTCTTATTTATCCCATCAATGTATTTTATGTCAGGGAAAAAAAAAAAATTGCTTATGCCTTAAGATTTTAGCTCTGACCTTAATTCCACAGCCTTTTCTTCTCGTTTTTGCTCATCTGAATTGTTATGTGAATATAAAGAGACAGACTGAAGAATGCATTGATTTGAATGGGAATTTTCAACCAAAATTTTAAATTGGATAAATCTATCGAACCATATTAGTAGTGTAAATTCATGAGAGGAAAGATGAATCAGAATCTACTGTATAGCTCGGTCCATTGGAAGTGTTGCCTAATAGACTTTCTGAGCATGTCTCTGAGTCTTAGATAAGTCATGATTTTTATGAGCTTATAGTTAACGTACTCAGGTTTTGGCTCACTTTAAAATAAAATGTATGACTACATTCACTAGTTTTAGCTGATTCAGATTGCTTCTCTTTAGGACTGATTATCAGATACTTTTCAAGTTATACTCTTCAGGATTAAATTTATCACCTGTTCAGCTTCAGTGACAGCTTCCCATGGATTGCTCTCCCTCTTTTCCAGTTTTTGTCACTTTCTCCTAGCATGAACATGCATTATCTAGGTCTTGATTCAAAAAATAGCTTGTCTTGGTAGGACTCTTATTTAGTCTTAAGAGAGGAGGGAGATTATAAACCAAAACTGAGGGGGTTTTTATAGAGTGTATAGTTCATGTGTCTTCTGTCCACCCAGAATGTTCCTTCTCTGCACGCCTTGTCCAAGTGGATTAATTTTTTGAATTATGACCTACCATAATATTGATTGGCCATACTTGGCAGCCCTTCTGTGGGCAAAGATATTCCCTTTTCCACTTTTTGACATAACCACTGAGGCTGTTCAGAACAAAACTAAACTGAAACAACCACAGACAAGAAAAATAAATCACTGTTTCTGTTTCAATGAGAATTCTTTCAGACTTCAAAGAAAAAAAAAAAACAAACCCAAACCTTCATACAACAGACCAACAAAAGATCCTGTTTGAATGTTATGAAACAAGTGTATTAATATAGTTCATTCTCTATCACATATATATGATATATACTGTCTAGAGGTTATAAGGTGTTTAGAAAATATTTGAAATAGGATGTCCAGCCTCCAAACGTTCAAAGAAAGGAAGCAACATAGGATCATAATTAACACTAATTATTTTCTTATACCATTAAACATTATGATTTCTCACTGTGCCTTATTTGTGATAGCACAGAAAAAAACAAACCAACCAACAAAAAAAACCAAACCAAGACAAAAACCTAGAAGCTTATGAAGGTTGCATTAAGTAAACCTCCCAAAATTGTAGTAAGACCTCTTTGGGAAAAATCTCAGCATGACATCGCTGTTTTCCCAGTCACTAAATAAAGAAAACCCTGAAAAGTTACTACTGGCTATCTCATAAAGTCTTTTTTTTCCTATGGCATTGCAACTATTTATCAGAACTCCATACCACCAGAGGATATCTTATTCTTCCTCACCAGTCTCTAAAGAAAAGCAGTATATAAGAAAGTGACCTAAGTCTGCTGGAGAGTTCAAATTTGCAAATATACTGAGTGGCTAGCTGTGCTAAACAGAAAGTTATAAGGGCTGGGTTCTGCTTGACTTGGCTTCAGTGAGCGACTCATTTAGATTTTTCCTTCTATAATCAAAAACTGTGTAGAAATTGAATTACTTCTGAGACCCTCATCAAGTGTGTTCAAAATGCATAAGTGAAACGAAAAGCTACTGAAGAGAGTCTATAGGTAGCATGACTACATAGTTCTTAGGAAACCAAGCAAAAAGAGTAAATGTTACTTTCTCCTCTCACTCCTTAAAAAACATTTTGGAAACTTATGCAGTGACAAGGAACTGTGAAATAGACTTTAAGGCATTAAGCTTATTACTTTCTTCTATCTGTTACTGCTCATTAGTTTTGCTTTTATTTGTTGATTTATTTATTTATTTCTACACAAGTGTTTAGGGAGCAATCTTAGTTTCTGGACATTTTTGATTGCTGTCTGGGACCTTTCAATATATAAAGGGGGCTAATCTGAAAGATGGAGAGAGACATTTTTCCAGGACCTGGAAGTGAAAGGACAAGAAAGAATGGTTTTAAACTGACAGTAAGTTTTAGATTTGATATAAGGAAGAATTTTTTTTATGATGAGGGTGGTGAGGCACTGGAAGAGATTGCCCAGAGAATCTATGAATGCTCCATCATGGAAAGTGTTCAAAGTTGGCTTTGAACAACCTGGTCAAGTGAAAGATCACAGAATCCCAGAATCATAGAATACCAGGTTGGAAGGGACCTCAAGGATCATCTAGTCTGACCTTTTAAGGTAAAAAAATATAAAATAAAAAATAGTTCATATAGTTTAAATAAGATGGCCAAGCACCCCATCAAGCTGAGTTCTAAAACTGTCCAGTGTAGGGGAATCTACCACTTCCCTTGGGAGATTATTCCAATGTCTAATTGTTCTCATGGTGAAAAATTTTATTCTGGACTCCAATCAGAATCTCCCCAGGAGTAACTTGTACCTGTTACCCCTTGTCTCTTCCATATGACTTCTTGTAAAGAAGAGGGTCTCCATCTTCTTGGTAGCCTACTTTTATGTACTGGTACATGGTAATAAGGTCCCCCCCTGAGCCTTCTCTTCTCAAAGCTGAACAATCCCAGTTATCTCAGACTTTCTTCATATGGCAGGTCTTCCAGACCCCTGATGATTCTCATGGCCCTTCTCTGGACCCTCTCTAGCCCGTCTGGATATTTTTTGTATAGTAGGGCCTAAAACTAAACACAGTCCTCAAGGTGTGGTCTGACTAGAGCTGAGTGAGATGTACCTGCCCATGTCAGAGGGGGTGGAACTACTTGATCTTTGAAGGTCCTTCCTTACCTAAACTCTTCTATGATGATTCTGAGATTCTGCGTTGGTTTTGCATATCTGTAGTAAAATTAAGTATTTTTGATATTGTTACATTGGCAACCTCAGCCTTCTATGTTATTACTGATATGGTTGCCTAGGTTACAACTGTCCTTAAAGACTTTTTCTCTCCACAAGGTTTCCTAGTGCTCCCCCTTCAACTCTTTACAAAGCTGAACCATTTCTCATGTAACTTATCACCCACAATATCCAGCTTTTCCTCATGGTGTTACTTCTGGCAGCTTTTTAGAATCAAAGAATAATTTAGTTTGGGAAAAAAAACCTTTATGATCATCAAGTCCAACTGTAAACCTAACATTGCCAAGTCCCACTAAACCATGTGACATGTCCACCAATTCATGTTCAGTAGTTCCTCACACTCTGCTTCACAGTGTAACCTAAGGCCAGGAGTAAAACAGAAGCCTAGTCATTTGTGTGCGGTCCCAATATCCCCGTGACTTATATTTGTGGTGACAGAAGCCTAAAAAAACAACCTCATAACCACTATTCCTTCTGAGGTATCTCTTTGTACACACATTGTCATCTTTACTTTTCCCAGTCCCAGGTACAACCCCAAACCTTGACCATAATTTAGGCCCAAATTGTGCGTCATGTCCAACTCTGATTTCATGTAAAGTCACAGAAGAATTGTGTATATATTAATAGCATCTGTGTTTTTACTTCAGCCTAACCACAGAACAGAACCTTCTTGCCCACTTGTTCTGGCTTTTTTATATATATTTTTTTTTACTGCAGAGTTAAATTCTGATTACTAAATCCTCCTTCTCCTCTTCATATGGTGCACGAGTATTGTGTACCTTAGAAGAGAAAATATTACTGAAAGTTTACCTGTCTCTCTGAAAAGAACCAAGTGAAGTAGAAGACTAATGCTTTAGAGGGATGCATACTGTATTACATAGCTTATTAGCAGAACAGTTGGTGAACCATGTGACTGTATTTGGATATCTGCCAAATAGATGTCAGGTCATGAGCTGCAGCCATTTAATGATAGAACTCAATAAAGAAAAGAAATAAAATATTTTCTCCCAACACCCTAGTTTACTTTTCGATAATTTTACCTTTCCTTTAATTAACTGTCATAGTGACTGTATAAACAAAATTTGTGCCAATTAAGCTAAGATTTAGTCCTACCTCATCTAGGACTTCATCATCTGGCTTCTCAAGCATTCTCTTGGGAGAGGTGAGATATTGTTGGGAGGGTGAGATGATCTTTGGTCTAGCACTTGATGGCTAAGTTTAATTCAAAATGTACTGCAGGGAATAGAGAAGGCACATTTCTTTTCTGAATAAACAGGAAATAGAAGTTAAAACCTTATCCAGACCAAAAAAAAAAATCCAAAACTGTGCCAAAAAATAGCTTTATTTTTTTGTTACTGCTCTTTGTTTTATTTGAAAGAGTTCAGATATTTACCTTCAGTATGAAAATCTCTTGTATGGTCACTGAAGAGAATTTATTGTTGACTAAATTTCACTTCTCTAGAAGTTTTAAGATGCACTTTGTCCTTGGTGTTTCTTTTTACTGGCAAACTCTTCTCTGTGAAAATCTTGTAGTGTTGAATCTCATATAGCCATATACAATCTATTTCATGTCCTGTATAAGAAATTTCTTTAGGAACATGTAAACCAAAGAAATTTTAACTGGTACTTTTCTTTATACCCGCAAACAGAGGAAGAAAATGGATTTGAGGAAGGGCATGCCATTTTACCTGAAAGGATCTAAGTCACAGGACAATTAGAGCAGGGTCAGGTAGCAGAACCTCATCAGATGGAATGTCTCCAGCTGTTGGACTTTCTGTGTATAGTCATCATGGAGGCAGGTATTCCTGGGAGCCCACAAGGGCCTAAGGATCATGAAAGATGGATCATGGTATTGGCTATATTACTGTAGAACTGTTAAAAGATGGTGGGAGTTCCTGTTGAGGAGACAGACACAAACCAAGTTCCCTAAAAGCACTGCAACCACTGAATTGCATCAGAAACGGAGATCCTTGTTAAGAACCAAGACTTTGCCTCTGCACCACACACTCTTTTTCTCTGCTCTCTCAGGGAGCAGAAGCAGAAACACCAACAAAAACCTCATACTGCCTTACACATTCAGTTTTATTGCTACTGCTGCTCATGCTCTGTGAGTGAAAAAATGAAATAAGGAACTACAAACAGCACAGGATAAGCAGGATATACTGCTGAGCAAGTTTACCCTCACCTTCACACATGGAAAATTACAATGGTGAATTTGAAAGTATTTGTACCACATGATACCCAAATAATAATGATAAACTAAAGCTCTGTTATTTAATGTTATGTATAACCTTATCCTTTCCAATGCATTCATTAGTGTATAAAACCAGTGATTATATTCCAAACATTTGCTGTGATGTTTGAGGCTTTAATTTTAAACTGAACATTATTCTTAAGTGAATTAATCCTCAGATTCTTATGCTCTTTATAAATGTTTTAATAATTTCCAAAGACTATTTATATACTTTTCTAGTATATATAAATTATCCCTCATTGGGACAGAATTAATTATGAATGTTATAAAAAAAAGTTCATTCTGCAGGGGTAAGCTGTTATTAGTTACTAGAGGCAAATTCCCAACGAACAAAGATATGTTGATTTTCTAGCTGACACTAACACCGATGCAATGAAAGCTTCTCACTGGGTTACTGGAGTTGGGTTTTATTAACAGCCAGGATTTTCTCTTTTTTTTTTTTCTTCTATTATACTTTGTGTTTTGGAACTTGTTTGTATTTTCTGCTCATTCATAACCTAGAGCTTGAATGAAAATCAAGTTGACAATTCTTATTTTTCAGTTTTATTCAGAAACTTTTCCTGGCTTCAAATTAGACTTAGGTCAAACAAAGGAAATGATGTTCTTAGTATGAATTTAAATGGTCTGAATTACACTTCTGAAAGCTATTGGATTTTCTGTGTGTGTTGTTTGTTTGGATTTTTTAATATATTTTAGTTGTAACTTTTGAACATGAAGTTCAAAATTAAGGAGATGATGTTTTTTCATGTTTATCTAGAATCGGTATATATCTGAAAAAAGAAAAAATTTTCCATAGGTCTGAGTTGGAGGTGATAGATTCATAGTTCTTCAGGTTAAAATGTTATGAAGAAAGAGTATCTGGAAAAAACAACCCAGCGAAACTGGCACTTGAAAACTAATGATTATGCCTTCACTTTTACTTGAAATGAGTCAAACTAATGAAGATTTTTATGGTTATGGAACATGGTTTAGTATCCACAGATATCAGGGACTCATATTTGGTATAGGAATTTCCAAGGCAGAACAGAAAACATTCGTTCTAAAAGACTGGAAATTGAGGATGAAGAATAAATACTTAGAATGGGGACATCCTTGTGTTTATTTATAGTACTTTAATTTAGATCAATTAAAATTTATATACCTGGATGATAAAAGTTTTAAGTTTAACAATCACAAACAGATTTGTTTAAATATAATCTCAACTGCAGCCCTGTGTGGAGTTTGACTGTTTTCCATGCTTTCAAATCATATTGGTAAAAAAGTTTGAATTGGTCATCTTGTATATTCTATTTTAGTAGAACCTGGCAGAAATATGAATTTTGGTGTTCTTCTGATTGGTATGAATAATGCTGCATATTTCTGTAAGCTAATTTAGCATGAATTAATTCTTTATCTTCATATTTATGAGTGCAGCTGTAGGCCATAACCTAAAGTCTGGAATAAATTTTCTGTGAAAGTGAAATAGTACAGGAGTTTTATGAGCCCCAGATCATATAAAGTGTTTGCAAAAATAGAATGATTAAAGGATGATAAAGCACCAGGCTCAGTTTTGTGGTATGTTTGGGGAAATAGAAAAGTCAGTGGCAGATATTTTTGATAATGAAGTAACAGAGGTGGCTAAATGTGTTTCTTCTCTAAAAAAAATTAAGAAACGATCTATGAAAGACTTCCAACTACAGATCTGAAAAGCACACAGTAGTCTGACGAAAGGTTTGAATGAAGCACATGAGATAGGTTTGTGAACCATTTAAAAGTATGACATATAACTCATGAGGAACATGACTAATTTGCTTGATTTCTTTTAGTACTGTACATTTACTGAATTTATCAACAACAGTGTAGTTGTGGAAATAATGTGGATTTCAGAAGTATTTTTGTATGCCATTATACAAAAGTGCATTTCTATGCTGGTAGTCTCAGTGTTTTAGCATAACCAGCTCTCCTCTTTACATGGAAACATAGGAACTTAGCACCTGAAGTGGGCTGAAAGGTGGCTCCCCAAATATTTATTATTTATTTTTAATATTTAAAAGTTCCAGACACAATTTCTTAGCTTTCCTATACAGTATGACATAAAATTAGAAATACTCCTTAGTTTAACTTTGGGATTCTATATGAGTGTCCTGATTTAAGTTTTTGCTATATCTATATTAATAAATTTAAAAGGTTAAGGGCTCATTCTTTTGCCTTGATTGAAAGTGATAGAGCACATCTCCTCTCCATTCACATATGCTGTCTCCTTCCCTCAGGCACAATGGCCATAGTAAATCTACACAGGAATAGCTTCCAGAATTTCCATGATATTTCAATATATAGATTAATAAATTATGAATGTCCATTAGATGAGGATATATATGTGAATGTAAGAAAAGGAAGAGGAAGAACTGCATGGAGATTGATGTTTATTATATCTGAATGTTCAATAGGAGATATTAGTAATAAATGCCAAGTTACATTCTCAGAAACCGAGATTACTAGTACAGAATTCTTCATAACTGGATATGTCAATCTTAGTGTGTTTAGATTTCTAGAAATATCCAATTCATCCTACAAAGCTTATTAAAGGCCTAAACATAATTTTGAAACAAGACATTATAGAACTGTACTATTACTTTTGTTCCTCCACAGACAGTATGTGGTACTCCTTAAGCTGTATGAGTGCATTCAGTTGACTGTAGAATAGTAGAGATACAAATATTTTTAAATGTGTCAGTTCTTGTTTCTGTGACAGTTAGAATACTAGAGAAATAATGATAAAAGAGTGTATCAGGTAGCATCCCAGTGACTGGAGAGTATGTTGTCTAATGATTAGAAAGATCCAGTCTAACCTTGATGATTGGGGAAGAAGTAGGAGGATTGGAAATTCAATGAGCTATGTCAAATCCTATTAGTCTACATAATTTCCCCTTGCTGAATTCTGACAAGGCAGGACTGTTACTGGAATTGAGCAAATATTCATAGTAAATAATTAATTCAGTTAATTATTTTTTTTATAACTGTGTCAGCAAACAATTATTTTCTTTCATAAATTTATTTTATTTTCCTCAAAAATCTGTAGCTTATTCAATATTCATGTGTTGTTACTTAGCAGTGATTAGTCAAATAAAAGATAATGTTTCAGTCTTGTTACTTAACTGGGTAAGTGTAAGTCAAGTTTATGACAAGAATATTAAAAAAACTCCCATGTCTTACTTAGTTTTCTATTGATTTCCTACAAATAAAAAGCCAATGAACTCCTATGACAATTTTATTGTAATAATTAAAATTATATCGCTAAAATAAATATCTTACAATAATTCTCTTTTTTTTCTTTATTTAAGCATGGTCATTTTAGTTTTTAACTGCAGTTTACTGTGGTCCTTACCATACAAAACAAAAGTTTCAATACATTCAGTCCTTATTTTCAAAGCATTTCTCAACATTTATTGTACTTCCCATGTATTTGCTTTGAAAGAAGAGAACTTCCTGTCATTTCAGTGTAGTGATAGATTAAAATTCCATTTCTTAATTATGCTAAATTCCTACAGCCAGCAGATGTGTTGTGGTGGTACGTTTTATTTGACACCTTCTTATTCTCAGCTTAAATATGTCTCTTGAAATGTAAGAATTCTGTCATTTGACTCCACAGTGATCTGTTACTTATGTATTAGCTGACAATCTGTGAATAAACATTATCCATTCTTAAATCATCTCTAAAGAGATAAGGGGAATTGGCATTATGTTTTTGTTACCTGCTACAGTTTCATTTCATTTACATTTGTGGTTTTCTTCTCTTCCCAGGGTAGTGAAAGTTGTTTTCCAGTAAGGGCATAGTATGAGATCAAGAGCCCAGATGAATGATCCTGAATGAAGCAGAAACAAATTGATACCAGCAAGCAGTAGAGATAGTAACTAGCTGCAAAGCAAGAGGTCATAGTCTGAGGTTAAAGGGGTAGTAGCTGAGAGGCAACTCAGACTGCCTATTAAAAAAAAAATAAAATAAAACAAACCAGGGAGAAATACTGAAAAAGCAACTGCAGTCATGAATGGGGGAGAAGAAAAAAGGCATCCTTCATAAATGTAATTATTATTATGGTTAAGAGGAAAGCTGGTGGCTAATCAAACCTCTTGACTTTTTGTTCAGATCAGTTTAAAGCTCAGAATCATAAAGGGGAGAAAAAACCACAATTAACTACCAAAAAACTATTCTACCTCACTGTTTAGGGAATAATCTAGATGACTTGCATGCTTTATTCTTAATATTTATGGTTGTTTGTTTTAAGACAAGAACTTCTTCTCAGTTTCTGTTTATTTTTAGACAACACTGCATTTCAGATTGAACTTTAGGTTTTACCTGTTTACATGTGTTCTAAGTTTGATTTTAGGAAAACACTTCCATCCACACAGTCTGCTTCAACAATTGTTCCTTTGGTTTATTTTAAGGTTCCATGCTCTAGCTGGAAATCTCATACCTCATAAGAAATATGTGGTACAGCAATTAATTTATTATCATACAAACAGTCATGATACAAGAATAGAAGTAGGAGAAATAAATCAATTAAGTTTATATTTAATACTTCATTTCAATTTTGTGAAATATGACACACTGGTCAAAAATCAACAAGAAAATTCTCGTGATAACTTTTACTGTATTCATAACACATAACAAATAATGTTATCCATACTATCAGTGTTAACATAATGTTACTTGAGTGTTACCAGCACTACTTGAGTTCTCATGTAAGAAGAGTTCCTTTCAAAGCTAGTATTTGAAATGTTAACAGATCCATATAGTAGATTACAAATTCACTCATCTATCTGTCTTGTGTACTGAATTGTATTGAGTACTGAATCAAGAGTCCAATACAGCTTTTTTTTTTTCCTTCCACCTGAACTATCTTCCTATATTCTTTTACTGATTTCCCGAGAGGAAGATAGTTCAGGTGGAAGGAGAAAAGACTAAAGGAATTGGGTTTGTTTAGTCTATAGAAGAGGAGACTGAGAGGAGGCCTTATTGCTCTCTACAGTGACCTAAAAGGAGGTTGTAGCAAGGCTGGTGTTGGTCTCTTCTCCCAAATTACTAATGATAAAATGAGAGGAAATGGCCTCAAGTTGCGTCAGGAGAGGTTTAGATTACGCATTAGGAAGAAATTATTTTCTGAGTGAGTGGTTAGGCACTGGAACTGGCTGCCCAGGATGTAGTGGAGTCATCATCCCTGGAGGTGTTTAAAAATTGAGTAGACGTAGCACTTGAGGCTATGGTCTAGTGGATAGATAGATGTTAGGATGAAGGTTGGACTTGATGATCCTAGAGCTCCTTTCCAACCCTAATGATTCTGTGATTCTATGAAATTAACATAGGTCTCATTTCTGATGTTTTGTTTCAAGAGAGTTCAGAGACTGCCTATACATAGGACAAGATTATGAAGTGACAGTATCATAGTACTTATTACTCGGGCAGAATGAATTTGCACTGAAGACAGATTGTAAGGGAGTTTCCATAAGTGGCTTAACTATGGGCTTTTATTGCATATGCACTCACTTTCATTTTTATTTTCCTTTATTTTTTTCCTCTGAATTGTCTATACTCATCTAGGTTTTCTTTCTTTGTGCTGTCTTCTTACTTCTCTTAATAAAAGACCTCTTAAAAGAGTGTTTGTGAAAGAAAAAGAAAATTGTCTCTTACGCAGTGCTTTTTCATAAATTATACTCATGTCACAATTGTACTTCTGGCATTTGGTACTCTCATAAAGACACAATGACAAAATAATACATTTGTTATGTTTTTAAACAAGAACTTAATCTGGACTTGATATGGACTGAATGTTTTGGGGTTTGGATTATTTTAGCAATGATTAACTAAAAAAAATCCCTGTTGCTTTCCATCAAGTAGTTCAATAAACTACAGAGTGCCTACACATGGGGTAGTGCTATATATAATTAAGAGTACATGTAAAGGAAGGCTGTAGGTACTTTGGAAAGTGAAGCAGGTTATAAGAAATACATTTTTAATTTAAGTTTTCACATTAATCTTTTCACAGATTAAAAACAAATTTCTACATATTTCTGAAAATGAGGATATTAAACTAAATAAATGAACTATAAAGTGCATTAGCAAAAAACTTTGTTCATTAATTTGAATGGGTAAAATAAATCTAATATACATTAACAAATGGTGGCTTTATGGCTCATTTTCTAATTTCTGAATTAGAAAATGAAGCAACCATGGATTTCCTGCCCCTCTGGTGAACAAGTTCCACAGAACTTGTACAATTAATGCCTGGCAGGCTTATCCTTCATCGTGACCTAGAATCTGTCCTGAAGTTTCAGGATGAAAGCTGAGATGTCTCTGCCCTTGACCCCTAGCCCCCAACACTTCGTTTTCAAAAAGCTGAGTATCATTCAACAGAGTTGGTGGGAAACATAAGCTTTCTGTGTGAGGGAGTTGACAGTGCTGCTGAACCGAACATAACGTTCAGCATGAGATCAATAACTCATGGTCTCCTTTTGAATGGGATTGCTTTTCTTTTGTGCATGTAAGGGGAGCCTGGGGCTGAGCTAGTTACTGCATTGGAGTGATTGAATGCAGAGGAATGTATGAGCAGTAAAACAGAGCTTGCCTGCCCTCCCCCTTCCCCACTCCCACTTGTCTTTTCCTTTCCTTTCTTTGCTTTTTCTTTTGTTTCAGGCTCGGTGTCAGGGAAGGGGGAAGGACAGGTTCAGCTTGGACTGTAGATGTGCTCTGGTGTGCTCTCAGCTGACGCAGTGAAGGTTGTTAAGTGGGGTCAGTGTGCCCTGGGTGCCCGCTCCACCACACTGACTTGCTGCCTCCCTCCCCTGGGGAGGTCAGCACTCAAATCCAGAGGCCGCCTGAGGAGACAACTTGGAGTTTCTAACCTTTCTTAAGTGCACTTGATTAGCATAGGACACAGACCTAAACACCTTCTTAACCTACAAATTAGTATCTTATCCTAGGGAGACAAAACAGCGGCCAGTGTAGAACTTAAAATTTCCTATGGCAACTTCTATGCAGGCTTTTAATGTCCAAGTAGATTCAATTTATATGACAAAACATAAGGACAGGGATAATGTATGCTTCCTAATATCTTCTCCTAGTTTCTCATTTGTTAATGTATGTCCTCTTTAATTTACATTGATGGTAAGCATTGAATGGGTTCAAATAGCCAGGAGTAACTGTGCTTCTCTTCAAGAGGCTAAAGCAAATGAAGATATTTCTGAACTTCACACGGGATATTACTGATGTAGTGAATCTTGTGGAGAGACCACAGTATTTCTGTGACACAAATGTTAGTGAGTTTCAGTTAGGTCATGCATATTGAATGTAGAACATCCAGGAATTTCAAGTGGGATTTTGCATTATTCTCAACTTTACCTGATTTAAATTTGACTAAACTATTGATTCTGTATTCTATATTTGAGTATAGTGTGGGATTTTAAACATTTCTGACAATATCTTTTATCACCTCTTGGACTGTTTTAATATTGCCAATTAATTCCACTATAAACAGGTTGACCTCTGCTGCAGAGGAAGGTTTTTCATTTTCTTCTTTGCTATTGATTTTATTAATAGAAGTGGCAAAAGAAGAGGGCTCTTTGACATCATACATCTTGGCTCAGCATGCTTTTTAAAGCTTCCCTAACTAGTTAATTAAAAACATTTGGCATTTGTCACAAAGTAATGGTCACCTAAATGTATTGCTTGGTTACTGGTTTACACACTTGGAAGGCTAAAGTATCGGGATTTTTAACATGAAAAACACCCTCTTGATATCACTATTTGAAAGCCTCAAGCACTGACTGTCTTCTGTTTGTGATCTTTAATTGTTATATTTTTTAATAGAGCTCTGTTATACACTAATATGTAGTGAAAAGTCTTGCATTTCAGTTTTAGAGCAAATTTGGAGGAATATCAAGTTTGACACAGTTTTATTGTTATTAATTTGGAGGTAAAAATCCTTCAAAAATATAATTTCAGAAGTGGATACGAATATTGAAATACAATTATATGAGTTAAACTACTTTTAAAATAAGTAAATAACACTGATGTTTTAAAATAGATTTGTCTTTTTTGCCTTCTTTTTCTTTTCTTTTTACAATGAAGCAGTGTAGCATTGAAAATGACCAGAATTAGCAAAGTTACTTTTATTTTTTTATGTCAAAAACTGTATGAAGTTCCACATGGAAGAAAGTGAGAAATCAGTATATTGGTTGTTCAAGGGAAAGGGTGTCTATAGAATCCCAACCTGAAGTTTAATCTTTTAAGGGAAAAGGAGAAATAATATAGTGAGAAAGGTTTGAGAATAATAAAATTTTTTTTAGATACATTGTGACAAAAAGATGATCTTTGCATGATTAATTCCTCCATCTTCCTACCAAAACCTTCCTATGGAAAACCCCAAATAAACAAGCAGACAAACTCAATCCACAAGGCATTTTACTATTTGCAATGACCAAAATTTAGCTAAAGGAAAAACTATCTTAGTAGACTGTTTGCAGAACAGATACAGGATACTTACTATAACTGAAGGACAGGTTCCAGTTCTTCAGGGATGAATGGGGAAAATATCATTAATGAAAAATGTATATTCCAACATTCTATGAGACAGATGTAAAGCTAATAAATATAGATATCTAGATTCTTCCACAAGACATACCTGAGAACTTGCATGACTTCATTTGTTTACTTTAGTCAGTCTCTTCACAGAGCTGCCAAAGGTGAACAAATCCAATAGCCAGTCAGCAGAGACTCTGTCTCCTATTCTTAATTGGAGCAGAATATTGTGGATGGTATGTGTCAAGGAGAGGAGGCAGGGAGAGACTGCTGAAATGGCCAGATCACTTCATTTACTGCATGTTCAAAATGAGGACAGAAGAAGCTACAAGAGTGCAATTCATAATCTGAAAAATACTAGAGAAGATGATGAGAGTGCAGAAATCAGAATTTGTGAGCCAGAGATTCTCACACAGACTGGACTAGACCATGGTGCTATCCTGCTACACAGCCAGAGAGATTTGCTACCTTCTACAAAGACATTGTCACAGAGTTAAGAAATCAAAAGTCTGTTAGACCCCTAGGCAAGGGGTGCCCATGGTGAACTAGGGTGCCTGCTCCCTTTGTTTCTTATCCTGCCTTTTGCAGATGGAGGCTTACACAAGGACAGGACCAGACCATGACAAACTCCCAGCCCCTCACTCCGCAGACATGAAACCAGACATTTCTGACACCATCAAAGAAAAACAATTCACTCTCTTACCTGTTTTCTCATAGAAAGCATTCATTATCCATGGAATTCCCTTCAGAGGATGCATATTTTTCCTGTTTGGAATCTGTTAGTTGAGATATTATCATTTATTGCATCAAACACAGGGCAGAATTTATTAAAGATTTTTCCCAATAACACATTATAAATATTCTTTTTTAAATACCCTCAAATTCTCAGAAAAGCATACATCCCAGTCCATGATGATAAGAAAAGAGAGTTCATTTCCTAAACAGAGAAATCCCCAGTGCCATTTGGGAGGTCTCCATAGTGCCTGAGATCCCCAGGCAGAGTGGACCAGCACAGTGACGTGTTTGTCAGCCCTGTCCTGTCCTGGTGCAGTGGCATTTAGTGCAGTGTGAGATGCCCTCATGTATCCCTCCTGAGTGATCTAAAGAGGAATGCGTTCTTCCTAGGTCCTGTGTCCTCTCTGCCAGTTTCATGGACATCTGTCAGATATTGGTTTGTTAGAGAGCTCAAGTGGGACAAAGTCAGTGTGTTAAGCACCTGAATTTTTCCCTGGTGTTTAGAAACCATGTTTATTGTTCTGCACCCTTATGCTGAGCTCCAGTTCATTCTGCCCTGTCCCTGACAGCAAGGAGAAGGACCAGAGAAGGTGGGATCGGACAGGACAGTGTGGGGCTGTGAGGTGACCATAGCTGCAGGCAAGTGGCTGTCCTCATACAGACAGAAGCAACAGCAGGGTCTCCATGACAGCCATTTCCCCTGTGAATCTGAGTGAAGGTGTTTGTCCATTCCACTGTGCTTAACAAGGCAAAAGAGTGACAACTCCTTTTCACTAGACAGCCAAGGGCTGGACTTTCCATCAGCTCTGGAATCCCTGGTGATGTAGTGGTTGTGTCGCTGCAGACGGAACATTGCTCTGGTGGTTGCTGTGCCACAAGGCATTGGTGACAGGAGCTGCCCAAGACAGGTACCAAAAGGGTGCTTGGTGAGCTGAACCAGGCTGGAGGTGAGCAGGCACCTGGGTGAGAGGGTTGAGGCAAGAGGGGGCTGAGGAAGGCAGGGAGAGGAGGGCAGGGCTGCTGGGTCCAGGCAGGGAGGCAGAGGTTGCTGGTGGCACAACAGATGGTGGCTGCTCTTCTTTTGTCTTCCAGAGCTGGAGGCTGACACAAGGACAGGACCGAACCTGTGGTGGGTTTTTTTGTGTTTTTTTGGTTTTTTTTTTTTTTTTTCTGTTCTCTTACCCCAATATTCTGGGAAGGAAAAGGTTATTAAAAATGTATCATTTTGGAAAATCCACCTAAACATGTTGAAGTCAAATGTTTCACTTACAGAATAAACCCTGGGGAGAGAATTAGCAGGAATTACTGTATCGGCTAGTCTGCTACTTGTTTTGTATGCTTGACTGCTTGTCAGTTGGCAGAAATCAATGGTTCTTTTTTCACACTGAGGAGAGAAGGAAATGGGGGTCAAAACATTTCCTTATGTGCAGTTGAAGTATAGATTAAGTATTGTACCTCTGTGTCTCTGGTGTATCCCCTAAAAATACCATTTGCCATAGCATTTAAAACATTTACTTTTATACATGCATTCACAGTTGATTAATTTCTGTAAAATTTCTGTTCCTGAATTTGTTATAAAAGTTATTGTAGCTTATAATAAATACATTTTAGGGATAAAAAAAAAAGTAATTTATGCCTTACATTTAATTTTATTTAAGACTCCTTTTTTAGCATCATGTTGACTATATCCAAATCTAAGAAAGCCTGTCTTCCTTTGTCTACAGTGCCTTTCTATTGACCTCAGTAAGACTACAGAATATATGAAGGAATCCTACCTGTACAACAGGTAAAAGAAATCTCCCAAAGGAGAGTTCACAGAATATAGTCATTGCATCATGTGGCAGTAATTCATTGTGTTCGCTGGAAATACTAATTTAGTAAAGAATATTTTAAAGTACTTCTGTATTTCAAACACAGGAATCAAATGGAGTACTCCTTGAATTGCTAGAATGACAAAGTAAATTATTTTGAAGACATTAATTTTTGACACTAGTTTATGTAGGTTTTTTTAACATTATTTTCCTGTGACTTTTGCATGAAATGGTCAGGTGACCACATTGTCAGCTCTTTTAGACATGGATAAACACATTTTTACAGATGTACACCTAAATATCAAAGCTGCAAAATTCATTTTGATTGGACATTTATTTGTCTGTCAGGTATTATGATATGGACATCTGCATTTCTCACTGTGGTGTATTCATTGCAGTGTGATTGCAGAATCTGAATTATGTTGTTGGCTCACAGGCATCTTTAGTATAGAATATGTTTTGAAGATAGTGATCTGTGCTTAAGCACTGTTTAAGACATGCTCTGTATCCATTACATTATCCTAAAGATCAGGGATAATATTTTCACAGAATGAACACTTGTTTGGTTGGCAAGGACAGCTACATTATAAAGATCTCAGCAGAGCTTGTTGAAATCTGTACTTGAGTTTCATGTTATGGCCTTCAAAGTGCCATAAGAGGATGTATTCTGTTGTTGATGATGATTGATCTGAGGTCTCCTACTCCATAAGAGAAAAGAGTGCTTTAATAGCACTGAGAGAATGGGACCAAGAGAAATAACATGTCCCTTGGTTTTATTTCAGTGCTAATATGAGAGATGTGGGTGGGAAGTGTAGGGAACTAACTTCAAGTCATGTTCAGTTTTATGCCTCTGAAACTTCAATAATTTCAGTGGTGTATTAATGTTAAAACCATAATTAAACCTCCACCTATGAATGTCTTCTTCCTATCTCCTTGTTATATGAAGTGTATCAGGGAAGGGTAGGGATTAACTGCCTTCTGACTCCTCAGGGTTCTAGGATTACCACCTGTGCCCCCCACTCAGTCTGCTCACCCTTAAACCACACCACCAGTCAGCAATAATAGTTCTCTAATAAAATTCAGTATGGGCAAGTGTAAAGTGCTGCATCTGGGAAAGAACAACCCCATGTGTTAGTCCAGGCTGGGGGCTAATCTGTTGGAGGACAGGACCTGGGAGTCCTGGTGTACAACAGGATGATCATGAGCCAACAGTGTGCCCTCGTGGCGAAGAAGGCCAGTGGCATCCTGGATTGGGAAGAGCGTGCCCAGCAGGTCAAGGGACGTTATCCTCTCCTGTTACTCTGTGCTGGTGAGGTCTCACCTGGAGTACTGTGTCCAGTTCTGGGCCCCGTGGTTCAAGAAGGACAAGGAACTACTGGAGAGGGTCCAGAACTGGGCCATTTAGATGACTAGGAAATACTTCTTAACTGTGAGGGGAACAGAGCACTGGAACAGACTGCCCAAATTGGTGGTGGACTCTCCATCTCTGGAAACTTTCAGAATCCTCCTGGATCTGTTCCTGTGATCTGCAGAGGTCCCTTCCTACCCCTACTGTTCTATGATTCTATGAAGGTCTTCTCCAATGCAGCACAGAGGTAAGAAAGGTTAATAAACCAAACCAAAACAACTAAGTAGTGTGACCATTGAACAAGAAGTGCCCATGAATCATTTTGACACTTCCCAACCATATATGAACATACTTAAAATTAAGTTCGTTGGGAATTTTTTTAAGATTCACATTTCTTTTATAATTGCTTTTTCTTTTTAAAAGCTTAATATAAGGAAAAACCTCTCTGGAGACTTTCAGAACCCACCTGGATGCATTCCTGTGCAATCTGATCTAGGCAAACGTGCGTTATCAGAGGGATTCAACCAGATGATATCCAGCAGTCCCTTCCAACTCCTACCATTCTGTGATTCTTTGATTATTTTTTTTTGTTTCCTATAATTAAAATTTTAAATATTTTTTTTAACTCCCAAGAGCTGCAGTTACATAACATTCATGAGCTCTCACACAAATACATTGAAATTCTGAAATTTAAAATTAAAATAAGTAACCTATTTTCTGTTTCCAAGGAATTGCTCAAATTTTTTTTTTTTCAGAATTAGTGTACTTCATATTCAGGGTAATGAATTTTATGTCAGGATACAGCATTTTTACTTTTTTTTTTAACAGAAATTTGGGGTGTTGATCCATTCTGTGTCAAAGGCATTATATTTATTCTTCATTTTATATTCTTCATGATAAACTTTTAGTTTTGCATGAGGTGAGACTTACCCAATAATATGTTCTTCTTCTGTCTTTATATTCATGGCTGCTACATTGCCTTTGAATGGGTTAAAGAAACACTGTTGTTAATATTCATAGGATATCTTTCCCTTATCATGTGGTCCAACCAGCATAGGAAATCATGTCCACCCAGTTCTTACAGCTGGAATTACTCCAGGCTTCTTGAAATGATTTACCAGCCAAGAATGACTGTCTCCAGAATTTTGTCAGGTAAATCATTCCCCAGGCTCTTTGATTCTTAACTGTAAGATGATCCTGTTTAGAAATAGTTGAAGTCTTAGTCTGATTTATGTAACATTATTGGTGGTGCGTGCCAGTTCCTTTTCACATTTTACGTACCCATCTTTGGCAATATTGAGTGTTTGCAAAAATGTATTTGTCAAAATCAGTTACGATAAACACCATGATCTGACAAAGAGCTAGCCTGCTTTGAAAGGTTTAGAGTCTCCAGATAGATACAAATAAGATAAGAGAAAGCAGACACTTGTTAAATCATCCAACAGCAAAGGGGATACTTTATGGAAATGAACTTGCATGATAATAATTTGAATTTGACAAGATGATAATTAAAGTCCCTAGATAGACTCTTTCCACATCTGTATGCCTTTCAGTGAAGTTGGTTAGCATACTAACTACTGTTGGAGAATACTAAAAAATATTCATGGGATGTTAAACTACATATTGTTATTCATTTCAATTTGTATAATAAATGTTACAAAATGCAGTGCGTATAGTATTACACAAGAGGTACTAATCTCTATTATAGACTTATTTTAAAACACATACTAGGCTTTCAGATGCCAGTTTTATCCAGAGAAATTCAAGAGATTTGATGTTAATTAATCTTTCTGGAAAGAACAACAAGGTGATGAATATCTTTTGAATATGAAATGCTGAGGTCAAGATATTTTCATTACAGTAGCTGGAATGATTTTATATTGTAGTTTCTGAATAATGACTATCAGTAGCTACTTTTACTGGAAATACTTTAATAGTAACTGACTTTGTGGAAAAGCTTTGAAGCTTACATCAGTAATAAAATGTTAGTTGTTAACTGGTGATAGCTTTTTGGACCAACTTTAAACAATTAGCCCCAAAAAACTATTGGTGGATTGTTGAAAAGCCAGTAGTCTCCCCTGTGGAATTATTCTGTCAATGGAAAGGTGTTCATATACTCCCATAAAAGATGCTTTCAGTTTTCAACGTAAACACTTTCTGTTACCTAGCAGATTTCGGTGTCAGTTAGATTTTCTACTTGTGCACAGTTATGTGAAGTCATGTCTTGGAGTGGTCTCAGGGTGCCAAAAATGGATTCACTGCAGCTGAAACAGTAAAGGAATATGTGTTGGGGAGCTCATCTAGTGCATTCCAGCTGCAGATGGGCATCTGGATGAGATGAGGGCTGCTCTGAAGTGAAAACACTCCACATTACCTACACTGTGGTCATCAGGTCCTCGGCACCAACTGTTCTGCTCTTCAAATCCACTTTTAACGGTCTACATTAATTGTTTCTGTAGACATAGTCTCAGTGTGATAGATAAGAGGAGAGTGCATGCACATTAAAATCAACTACTAGAAGCACTGTGGGAGCCTTCAAGTCTGGGGAATGACTGGCAGCACCATCTGGAGAGAAGTGGGAACTTTGCCACTTAAGGTAAAGATTTAGTGTGAAGAGCTCAAAACCCTGTGAGAGCAAAGGATTATTGAGTCTTCCATAAGATTGTAGTCTTGGAGTCAATGGAGTGAAAGACATAAAACCCACTGTGATATGAAAATGCTATAAATGACTGTATGACCAAGAGGGATGTGTTTAATTTCAGTTATTTGGGTTTGGCTTTTTGTTTGTGGTTTGTTTTTTTTTTTTAATATTCTGTGCCCTTAAATGAAGGAAAATTTTCTTTTGACATTGCTTTTCCTTAACTTGACATTAATCTGTCACCTTTTTCCAGTAGTAACATAATTATCATATAACCAATAATTTATGAATCATTTTGCAATGCTACATATTTTTGTTAGCATTTAATGCTGTAACTCAGCACATGGTATTCTTACTCTGTGTAGTGATTCTCTCACTTAACTGTGCCAAAACTTATTTACAACTTGAATATTTCTCCCTGACATTTCTTTATTCTTTTCTAGTCTGCGGATTATCACATCACTATAGAGACATGGATATCAAAATTAGAAAAAAGGCCATTTTTTTGCATCTTGATGGATTTTCCTCCATCCCTTTTCCATTTTGCTCCCAATTCTTCATTAAAACAAAACAAAACACAACGAAACAATACAAAACATCATGTTCTGTATCATGCTAAGTCAGTAGCCGGTGAAGTACTAAATGTCATTTAAACTTGTGTTTGTTATGGTTTCCAAAAACATACACCACCTGCAGTACTTCTTGATCTTGACAGATTTAATTCCATATAGTTTAAGAGTACATTTAAAATAATCATGACTGCCAGAACATCAATCTGGTAGTAGCTTTTTTTTGTGATTAACTGCTACACAATTGTCTCCACAGGAGGGTAAATGAGGGTACAGGTTATAAAAAGTTAAAATTCACAGGAAGTAAATATTTTTTATTACATTAGCATCACAAAATATGCAGTCACATGTTCTTATTTTTAAGGGAAATATATGTGCATCAACTGTACTTGCCGTCAGTAAAAGAACTTTAGTATTTTATGTTAACCAACTAAATATTAAGTTAATACACAGACACCTTCTGCATTTAATTTCCTTGGTTTCAATTTCAAAAATGTGAAACGGGGAACATGGTTTCCTGCTTTATCTCAATTCAGCAATCGCCACTCTACTTCCTAACTCCTAAATTATATCATACATTGCATTTCCATCTGCTTTTTACCTAGCTGTGAACAGTAGAATTAACTCTGTGAGGCACAGTCCCACCTGGTAATATAACATGCTATTGCTTTTTTGAATATACAATGCTTCTTTAAAATATCGAGGTGGGTAGAAGAGGTGGGGGGGAGGGAGAGGAAGGAAAGGAAGAATGCCATATCCTGGGTTTAAATCATGTTATTGTCATAATGCAAAGTCATCTGGGAGAAAATATCTCTATTAATTACAACAAAAGCATTTGCTAGAAATTCAGAAAAATGTATCTGGTTCTCAGATAATTTTGAGTTTTATATTAACATTAAATAAGGGGGAAAATTAGCAAAGAGCCCAGAGTAAAGAATTTAATTTCCTGATGCTGAAAATTACTAAAACATTGGAAGAATAACCTATAGTGTAGGTCACAGAGGGGAAAAAGGTTGTCTTTTGAAACATATAAATATATATCTATCTGTACCGGTGGTGTATAGATACATACTGATGTATACTGGAGGCATTTAAATGGCTTTTAGACCTGGTGCTTAGGGACATGGTTTAGTGGTGAGCTTGCAGTGTTGCGTCAAAGGTTGGACCAGATGATCTTGAAGGTCTCTTACAACAAAAGACATTCTGTGATTCTGTATTTTCGTGATAGATGCCATGCAGAATATCATCTGGTTTACTGTGTCAAATTTGTCATCCAGTTTTGTTATTGTTGTTACTGTTTTTAGTGAGAGGGCATTAGAATTTTGTTAAAACTTAACACTTTTGTTTACCTCATTTCGAGATTTGTTCAACACTGACGGGAAAGAGATTCCATTCAAATTTCAAATACTTTGCAAAGCATTAACCTTTTCAAGGAAGGAGAAAACAACTCAATACAACAGAAATCTAGTACCCGTGGAAAAAAAAATAGAGCAAAATCAAAAGAAAAAATGTTAGAGAAAGAGAGAGAAAACTTGAGAATATACTTCATGGAAAGTTGCCTTAGGCCACACACTTTCAACCAGACTTAGTTTAGGACCTTGATTCATCTAGTATTTTGAATGATTCTCAATGTATATTCCCAGGTTTGTATTTTTGTTTGGGCACAGAAGATGGTTAAATGTGACCTTAAAATTACAGATATAAAAATAGTCCATAACCTCTTAACACTGTGTCTTGCAAACAGGAAGTCTTTTTTGATAGTTTTGAGAAACCTTAAATGTGTGTAAGGTTCACTTAATGGCAGGAAAGATGATAAGACCCAGGCCAAAAATCAAAGGCTAGACTGAGTTTTCTTAGTAGCCATTAATTACTGTATACCACAATTAGATTTCACAAATAAGTGAAAGTGACTAATATTTTCCTTAATCTGAACTTCAGCTTGTAATATTTGCAGTAGTGCCTGTCAGACACATTTAGATTAATGAGTTCACAGTAAAGGTCAGTAATAAGCCTAAGGGTACACTGAAAATCCTGACAGTAACGTTTGCCAGGTCTGACTTCTGGAGGTGGCCTGCTATCACTTACTGACCAGTAGCCCACAGATAACAGGAACAGTAAGCCTTTCGCCACAAAACCCAGTTTATTTGATAAGAAAATTGACATTCCAGCCCTTCCAGACAACACGATGTGCTCAGTATTTTCTGGGCATAAATGGGACTGCACTTATTTATTTATACAGTGATCTGTATGTGTCTGTCTAGCCATCTATTCTCCCCAGCACAACGTGTTGCTAGGTGCTAGTCTCAGTGGGACTACTGAGGCACTAAAGCAGCCACTGAGCAAGAATGAAACAGCTTACATCTATCCTTTGGGAGTTTGACTTAAAACAAGGCAAGAAAAATACAATCTTGACTTCACATCCAGTGGTATTTTGAGGAAGAGAAAAATAGGTGTTATTTATGAAATTGTGTGGGGAAAAAAAACTTGGGATTTTTTGGAGAGTAAAAGTAGGACAATATAAACTGATAATGCTCCAGTAAACTTCCATTAAAAGAACAGGAAAAATTATGTGCTGTTTATCTAACTTTTAATTTATCTTTTTTCCCTGAAGAAAAGAAGCTAATTTTGACCTCTTTTTTTTTTTTTTTTTTTNTGACTTGTTTTCCCCATTGTTCATCTGCAGCACAGTTTACTTAAAGCTCTGGCTTTGAGTGGAGGGTGGTAGCATCTCAGGCTTCCCTGAGGGAAGAAAATGAAACCAGCACAGTGCAGTAATAGCATGCAGAGCACTTCTGGCTGCTCTGAACATATCTAGGACTTTACAACAAAATTCAGAAACAGGGAATTGTTGGTGAGAAAAGCAGTTGGATGTAGTCAACTTGAGCTTCAAAGATAAATCATTCAAGAGCAAGGTCATTACAGTCATGCTGTGAATATGGGGCCTCCCAGCCCCTCCCTCACCACCCCCTAGGAATATTTTAAGAGAGATTAGAAGTTTACAGCAGGATGAGAAGACAAAAAGCCACCCTATTCAGGGCAGCTCTTTGGAAGCCAGGCACAGACACATTGTCTTTTTTGCAGTTGCATGGGGCGGCAGGATTTCAACCCTGATGTCTGCCTTCTCTGCTGGCTCCCTGTCAGTGACTGATCACTTTCAGCTGCACCATCCAGGAATTCACTCATTTCTAGTGATGAAAAGGTTTGCTTTCTTCAATAATCACCTAGGCAGGCTCAGCTGCCTGCTTTTGCATTCACGGGAATATTAACTTGCCTGGGAAGCCTTTCTCTGGAGTTGGTTGCTTTTTAATTAGAGTGCCTTAAGAGAGAGACAATATTGTATCTACAATGCTGATGACAACCCTAAAGACAGAGCAAAAGAAAATAGATGAGTTCATAAGATTAAAACTGCATTCAGCTAGTAGCAATTGATCCATTTCAGAGCGTTAAGTTCCGACAGCCACGTGCAAAAAGTAGTGTGAGAGGGCTGTAAATTAGGACTCTGCTTTGTAAAACTCACTTCAGTGAGGAAATTGAGTGTCTACAGAAACAGAGCATAGTTCAGGGAGTGCAGGTGGAGGAATAACAGGTTTTTTTCTGAAAATGGGGTAAACCAAGATTTTTTCAGTGGAGGTAAATAAAAGTTTTGTAATAAGCTGGAAAATGCCAATTAATTAATGTGGATATGTAAACCTGACTGTTTAGATTTGAAACCTTATACTGAATTTGTTGATGTTGAGTAACTTTAAAAGAAGAAATTACAAAGCTCTAAGCATCTGTTTTTTCCTCAGAAATTTCTGGAAAGTGCTTCCTGTAGATGACAATCAAGCCTTACAAAACCAGATAAAGGATCTCAACACCTGGGTTTTACAGCATGCAGAGATAATAAATCATAGAATATTAGGGATTCTGAGGTTTTTTTCATCATATATTTGTCACTGACAATGCTGATTTGCCAAAACTATTTTTCATTATATCTGTCAATTCCAAACATTAGGGAAATAAGCTTTAAAAATTATCAGAATGCCTTATTTTGACATTTTTATTGAAAATGTCAAGTCTTATAGTTCAAAATTATTTTGTTTGGAAATTAAGCTAATTGTAGCTGTAAAAGGTTGACATTTATTGAATCTTACTTTTTAGGCTTTTCAGTTTAAAGCTTTTTTTTTCTTTGCTTTTTTTTTTCCTGAGTCTTTAAATGTTCTGTCTGAAGTCTGGTTTGAGGAGGTTCTCAATATCTTAAGCATAATCAGGGAATTCATTCTCCAAGCCATCACAACTTTAACCTCTTTTAATATTTGTATATAATGCCTGAGTAAGATGATGTGCCAATTAAAAAATAAACGACTTGGATTATAACTATTACACTAGTAGATTAGAATTCCCTGTTTACTTCATTCATGTAAAACCTATGGAAAGAGCAGTCAAAGTATTGCTTACTTAAAACAATATGATATCAGATTCCTTATGATGTAAAATATGCAAGCCTTCAAACACATTCACGAACCCTCATCTAGATGAAAAATAATAGACTAGCTGTGCAAAAACTGTCTAGATATAATTGGATTCTTTGGTTCAGATCCTAAGGTTTCATTCAATTTTTATTGAAACAACCTCCTATTGAATGAAAAAAGATTTTATCATAGCTAAAAACTAAACCAGGACCTCTAGATTTGACCTGCCTGTAGTGTACTGTCTGTGATGTCTAGGAAGAAATTTGTGTAATAATCAATGCTGACAAGAGTACTATGAGACCAAAATAGTCTGACCAAAAACTGATCATAGTTATCAGTGTCTAAAAAAATACCTATTGACTTTTTTTTTCTGTTTGCCAAAGTACCTCTATTTGCTTCCCAAAATGCAGTTGTTTTCTATGATTGATAAGTTCACTAGCTTTTAAGCTCATTCACATCCATTAGTTCTGCCTTTTTCCCCACCCTGTTGAAAATCAGGAGCTGTCAGACTGAAATGTTCTTGCTAGACACAAATAGTGTCCCCAGGGGTGGCAGAAACTACTCTCAATTGGTAAGAAATAGATTTTAGAGTGTTGCTTGTTGACACTGGTCACTCCATTTGCTTTACAGAAAATGTTGAAACAGAGGACAGACAATTATATAAATATTTATTTTAATGTGTCTTCCTAAATATGTTTGTTTGCTTTTTTCTTTTTAGACAAAGCAATAATACATTTGAGATATTTCCAATTAAATTAGTGGTGCAACAATGAAATCTATATGTTGATCCTTTACAGAACTAGAAACATTTTAGATGGTGTCTGCTGTCGGGTCTGATCCAAAGCCCATTAAGGCCAGTAACACTAATCTTTTTTACTTTAATGAGCTTTGGGTCATATCCAGTACGTGAGCAACAGTCATCTGTATGCTCTTTAAACTAACAGAACGCATGATCCCACATGACAGAACCAAGATTGGTTCTGGCTCTGCTGAAGCTGATGGGAATTGTGAAGTCTTCCAGACTAGGATTTCAAACTTTATCTCTGGGATATAAGAACATGGGCTTCAAGAAAGCAGAGTTTTGAAGGAAAGGATAACTAGTGTTACAACAGAATCACTGTTATTTTAACTGTCTTATGTGTGGCTAGGTTTCTATTTCCATGTTTTCTACATAAAATGAATTACTGATGCATGTAGGAGTATGCATAGTTCATTTAGAAAACAGCCACAGCTTTCTTAATAGACATAGATTGAAAAGTGACTTATTAAAAAATATTTCCTTAACCATTTCAGGTTTTGGGGTTGTTGTTTTTTTTTGTTTGGTTTTTTTTTTTCTTTAATACTAGTACGTGCATAATTGGTGAGAAAAATCACAATTGGAGAAATCACAAAGTGTGAAATTATTTATCTTCTATTAAAGGAATTACTGTGATGAAGAAATATTTTAGTTTTTATTTTCTCTTAATATGTGTATATCTACTGGTGATAATGAAGAGATATAAGTAGTTTATGAAAAGTGAAAAGTGTGCCCATTACCTAATGTATTCTAACAATCTATTTTATTCCTGACCTATCCTGTGCCCACCCAGCTGTCTGAGTTGCACTCTAAAAGGTTAGCTGCTTGTTTCACGTGTTTCCCAGGCTCAGCTGCTTTGTCTCAGCAGTGGCTTGAGGAAAACAGTGACTGCAGAGATGTAGGCTGCTGGCCAAAAGGGATTTCCAGATACTGTTGTGCCACTGGTGATCTCCAATGCTAATTGGGCTGCTGCTTCCTGATGCCATAACGTGGTGATTACCTACACCACAGGAGACAGCAGACCTGACTGGAATGAAGCTGTGAAAGATTAGGGGACAGTAAATGCTGCAGGAATTGTAGTTTATAGTTAACTGGCTGATGGATTATAAATACAGTGTTGAAAACAATCAGTCAGGTACTTTACAGACATTTAGAAGATAAAAATACTTGGCTCTAAATGAGGAAGGACAAGTCTGATTTCTCCCATGTATTTTTGTAAACTGAATTTTAAAAGCACGTAACTGTGCTTTTAAATTAGTACTTGACATACACTAACTGCCATCATCTTTATTAATATTGTTGTTGGAGTTATTATTGCTGTCATCATTGCCATTATTTTAAAGAATTGAATTGCTGTTTTTCTGGCAATTGGATTGGCAGAGTAGGTCCCAGAGGCTGCATTTGATCACATTTTTATTCTTCAATGTGTGTGGTGGGGGAGAAAGGGAAGCAAAAGGAAGGTAAAAAAAATATAAATTGTATCATTAGATAGATTATGTTTTTTAAAGTGTCCTCTCAGCATTTGACACCATTCAGAGGGAAGACTTCAGAACAGATGGATTTTTTGTTAGTTGCAGACTAAGAATTTCTGTAATATGCTCCTCCATAACAAAATATTATGAAAAGCACACTGAGCTTTAAGCACTATCTGAAAAAAATATAAAGATCAATCATATAATGGTTAAACCTCCAGTATGTTTTTGATAGTCACATGGTATTTTAAATAACAATTATCTAAAATATTAATACATATTTAAGAACTTTAACAGAAAACAATACTTAACAGCTTACACTAATTTTTATTTCCTTACATTTGTTACATGAAGTAGTTCCTTACTGTGAGACTATAGTCACCTTTCCTAATAGTGTTGGAACTCCAGATATTCTCACCAACCTCTGCTTTTGTTGGTGTATTGTTATTGCCAAACTGGAAGGCTAGCAAAGTGACAGGAAATTAAAAATACTTCTTGGCATATTTATTAGGTATTAAAGATCATATGGGAGTGGTTAAATAATACCAAACATTGCATTTCTTATAAAATCCTTATTCTTAGGCTAAATTCTAGGAGTATACTTGGGCTAAAGTGGTAGTTGTTTAGGACAAACAACAGCAATTCACTCTTGTTCTGTAAACTAGAATATGTGATATATTTTTACTGATAAAACCAGTGTAGATCTATTTGAAATCCCTCTCCTGTTTCTTATACCTATTTCAGAATATTGTATACGTTACATGTTAATTGATATTTGAGATAGTTAAACCTATTCTGATATTTGTATCTGCCTATCTGGATGAGAACATATTCCTCCACTTATTTTTAACAAGTTTTTGATCTATTTTTCCTCCTTCTCCCATTTAATAAACTCTTTCTTATACCTTTTCTGCGAAACCAATGGTTTAATTTCATAAATTTTATATAAGCTTAGTTAATATGGGAATTCTCCATTGCATTTGAACTGATGAGTTTAATAATCAGAAAGAGTTCTGATGAATAACATTGTTCATAATGGGTTAAAAGGTCATCATCTGAATGTAAAACCTAAAGAAGTAATAATCCCTTGAAATACATCTATGTTACTTATCAGGAGCGATTTTTTTAAAAAATGTAAATAATTCTAAAAACTACACAAGGAGCAAAACGAGTAATTGAAAATGCTACATAGAAAATGTTTTCAGAAAAAAAAAAAGTGGGTTCAGATCTATCAAATACCACCCAAGTGACTCAGAATACATAGACTTTTATGCATCTCAAATTAAATATCACATATTAATAGCATACATGCTCTTACAAGATTAAGTGTTTCAAGTCCAGAAGCTGTGTACAATACTATTCTGTGCATTATCTAAGAAGTTCTTTACAATGTGCAGGGCATATTGCCAGCTATTGGGGCAGCTATGTAGTTATGAGACCCAAGTGCTCTGAAAATAGCCAGCGGTACATGAGCAGAGGAATATCTGAAAAGTTCATAATATCTGCAAAAAAACCAGACTTTTGCTTGATTTTCTAGCTAGTGCTGCATTACATTTTCTGAGACCGAAAACCAGAAATCCTTGTATCAGGGATTCAGGTGATGATGCATGTAACTACTCGTTGAAATCTGTGCTAATACATTTATTTATTTATTTGCTTGTTTTAAATGTATATTACATATATACTTATTCTCTTTTATTCAAGTTGAAAAGTATGTTCTCTCTGTCTGAAGGATCTGAATTGAAGTCTTTCTGCCTTATCTAGTATGGAAAAAGAAGGTCTAACATAATGAGTTAAAGACAACTCACTTGATCACCTTCTGATGATTAGTCTGGTTTGTTTGGGTTTTTTTGTATTTTTACGTTAACTTAGAAACTTTAATTTGTCTTACATTGTTATGTTTCCTTTATTTTAATTTGTAAGAAGTTTTGTTGGTTGATTGGTTGATTTTCTTCTAAGATCACTACTAATGAGGCAAATTGCCAATGCATAGGCATACTGCTCTGCTCTGCAGAGATTAAACATCCATGCTATCTCATTCTGGAGTGAAATTCTGTATTCCATTGCAAAGCTCTTGGAGCAACACTTTTTGTTTACTTACCTACATGTCCTATAAGATGCTATGTATATGAACCTCTAGGAGTTCACTGACTACTCCTGTCAGTGAGTAGTCCTTTCATAAGAGATACTGTTGACCTACACATCAGGAACGCTTCATGAAGTAGCAGGTTTCTCACTAGTCCTATCAATTCGTAGTTGCCCGAGTTTCATATAGGTTTAGAGACATCTGATGTCTGTCAGGGACTGTCAACTACTAGAGACACTTATCTGAAGTAATTTAAATCAAAGTTCTGTCAGGAGTGAAAATTACCTCCTCAGACTATTGCCATTTCCCTTGGCTACTCTCTATGCTGGTCATGTTCTGTTGGAAAGATTTTAGCACCAAGAAATCAGTTCCCACAGTTTGAAACTAGTTGTGTTATGCACCTGGAAAGATCTTGTAAATGTACAAATTTTGCAGAAGGTGAACAATTCACAGTTATTTTCTCAAAATGTCAAATCTTCAACAGTAACATCAGTCTCCTCATTCTCTCAGTTCTTTTCTCTTCAACTGATTCATACTTTAGACTTCCCTGCCCAGCACAAGCAGGGAAGGGGAGTGATAAGGATAAAGTGGGCCATAGGACTATAAATTCTTACTTTTACAATCATTTAACACATCATGTTTACTTGAACAATATGTTTATTTCACATTTTCAAAAGCATTAGCAGCAGCAAATAAATAATACTTTAAAAAGTCTTATCCATGTGCTTATTTTGAGGGATACTGTGATGTTGGTATGGACATTTTTTCATCCAGTTGATATTCTGTAGCTGAAATTGCAAATACACAAAAGTATACTGTTGGAAAGCTGAGATGTATCTCAAGTGGAAGCTGATACTGCATTAGAATTGTCAGTCTCATTTACACTTGAGGGTCAAAAAAGAATTAGGAATGGGATGATTCTGACAGGGTTGCAGGATCATGCCTTGCAAACTTTCCGCCTTGACAGTGCCCTGTTGCTTAGAATAACAGAGAATAGCACACAGAAAGAGGAGAAGAAATAGAATAACCAAGGCAAGTAATGATGATGGTTTCCTACACCTTTCTAGCCTGCTTTGGAAGGTGACTGGTTTAATGGTGTCACAGTTCTGAGTGTGTCTCTCTGGAAAGTGGAAGAGGCCTGGAGAGAAGTGACAAAGTGTATGACACAGCACAGACATTACAGATCTGATTCAATTATCTTGAATGTCTTTCCAACCTAGATGAGTCTGATTCTATGACTACCTTGGAACATTCATACAGCTCTCTGTTATGTTATGCCTTAGGTGCTTATCTCAAAAAAAAAAAATAAAAAATAAATAATTTATTTTACTTTTATAGAAAGCTTGGAGTAACCCAATGTTGTGGATCAAAGAAGATGCAGGACATAATTTTGAAGTGTGTGGTTAGAAATTTTAAAAAATGGAAATATTTTATGCATAATGTCTGTGTTATTTCCCCATATTCATTAATTTTCTTCCTCCTGCATATTTGTTCATGCTCACTATGGACCAATAACTATCCAGACCAATAAGTATCCAGAGTGAGGCTGATAGAATGGTCATCACATGGACAAATATATAACAAAAAGGCCAAATGTAAAGACAGAAAGCATGGCTAAGGCCAGGGAATGGTGATTAAGCAAGCGGAGTGAATCATAAAATTGTCATCATTGTGTTTTGATTCAGCCAAAAAGCCAAGAGGGGAGAAAGTGTTCATGAAGAAATATCTACACAGAAATATCCATGTGCTAGTGAATTGTATTCATTACATGCTTTGGTGCATCAATTTTTTTCTTTTTCCTGAGAACACATAGAGCACTGGGCTAAATATTGTTCTGATTTATGACCTATGTCACCCTACTGACATATAAGGAAGGGCAGAAATACATCTGCCATATGGTTAATAAACATGTTAATATTCAAAGTACCAGAAGAAAATTTATAGCTCACATATGAACACCAGATTATCTCTATAGTTTTTGCTGTCATTTGCCCCTGTGTGATAGAATGGAAGACAATATACAAGTACTACTGACTCTTATTACGGGAGATACCAAGACTCTGGAGTGTGTTGTTTGGTAAAACCAATCATTTTTCACATTAAATATTTACATCACCCTTTCTATTTAAATCACAGGAGTAAGACTGCAATGGCCACCAACATAAAAATCAAGCATTTGCAGTTGGGCTAATAACATTAACTATTTTGAGAAAGTTAGTAATCCTGAGTATTCTCTAGCTCCCCTTTTCAATCAACAACATGAATGAATAACATTGTCATTACCCAGTATATCCTCCTTTTATTGTCTCAAAGAGGATTTTTTCTTAAGAGGAACTGAGAGTTTTGTATGTTTTTATTCTTGGGGACTTTCAAATGCCAAAATATTTATATAGAAGACTTAATAGGGTAATTAATTAAATTATGTATTAAAGTGGTACACATAATTCAGATGAGAATTACTAGAATATAGACTGTTCTTCATTTGATGAGAGTCCTCTTTTCTCCCTCTAGCAGAAGGTTTGGATCTTTTTAACAGAGTTGCATTTTTGAACCCTTGCAGGCTTCTATGTAACAGAGTATTATTTTGTCAATCTAAACCTTCCTCTCCTTTTCTACCACATCTATCAATGTATTTTTAAACAATTACCTAACTTTTATGGTAGTGGAGCATAAGGAAATTCCATGCTGTTATTTCTTTCTACTTTTAAATAGGAAAAAATTACAGTGATAAATACAAGAACATCTAATTGCCTTCTTGAGCAGAATTATCACATGGAAGTACTGTCTGACATATATTTTCCTCATGTTCATGGAAACAGGCACAACTAACCCTCGTTATAACTTGTTCTTCAGAAAACATACTAATTTGTAGAACATAGAAAAGCACATTAAAATTTAAAAGTAAAATCTATCACATAGATAAAAGAAAGATGCATTGTACCATACTGTGATTGTATTCCATGAAAATAACAACTTTGCCTTATACATAACAGATACAGTATGATTTATGCAACAGCATTTATAGGTCTTCAAGTTAAGTAACTTCTGTATCTGTCTGCCACTCCTACTGGACCAGTCCAATCTAAGGTTTATCTTCTTTATGTACAATATTTTAATCATTATTATTTTTTTAAGGGTCTGAGAGCTAGCAAGCTGCTTCTGAAGGCACATTTGGTACATTCAGAAATGACACACTGTCCCTCTAAGAAGAGGTGAAGTTTCTAGCATGGTCAAGTAGTTAATGGGAAAAAGAAAGGGGAATAGATATAGGGATCTAGCAGCAGAGTGGTTCATGGTAGCAAGTTTACTGGGTAGGTTTGTCTTTAAGGCATGTATGACTTGATGGAATGTATTACAGGAGTCCAGGGGTGAGATAGTACATGTAATCTACTGTGCAGGCTGCATGTATATGCATCTGAGAAACCCCCTTTGCCTGATTGACACTTCGCTGCTTAACACTTGATTCTTTGTAATTTGTTTATCCAAGTGCATGATATATGCACAGTATGACTTTTTTTGAGGAGTAAGTTATGATAGTCTAAGCCTATAATTTGATTTCAGTAACAGGCCTTCTGGGACTGGAATATTTGTTCTAACTTGACTTTGCCTCTCACTTGCTGAAGTACAGAGATATGCACACTCACTAGCCTCCACATTTAACAAAGTGTGTTCATTGTCCTGTATTGTAATCTGAAAGGTCAGGGCGTTGAACCATTAAACATTCAATTTATTCATGTAGGTACATTACATGTGTTTCAGTGTTTTCTTAAATGATTTGACATTAGCAAAAGAACATTGAGGGAAAAGAAACTGTGTAGAAGAGATAGGCCTTAGGCAATACACAACAAGAAATCATAACAGATATAATAACCAGATTTAATATACATCTAGTTGGAAAAAAACCCTACCATCATTACAGGAGTATTAGCTAGAGGGTGACTGCTCATGGAATTTGTTCTACATTAACTTACAAATTCTTTTTAACTTCCTGATAAAAACTCTCTTATAAATAAACTCATTGATGTCAAACTAACATCCATGTATATATTCAGTCTAGAAATAGACTCTTTTTCCATGTGTAATGCTATAGCACTCTGATTCTGAAAGCTCTAGTTAGGGTTTTGGCTGAGATGTTTTCCTTTTTTATTTTTTAAGTTGACTTTGCATCATCTGTTTACTCAGTTACTGTGCCTGCTTTTAATAAATATTGAAAAGTCTTTTTTTTCCCAAATATTCACTATCCATCAATTTCTAAGTTACAAATAAGAGTGTTTGGCTAATTGTATATTTAAAACTGTGAGTATTTGTGACAGAAATCTGTGATTTCCCTGCAAGACACAAAAGCTCATTGCAAAATCAGGACTATTTTTATAAAATATCAGGATCTGTCATGTAACACAGGAATGCTAAAACAAATTTGAATAAATTATTAGTTATAAATTTCTTCCACGGATGTTGTGAAATCTCTCATCCTTTTCATTTTCAGGATTCTGTTGTCATGAAAACTACAGAGAGATAAAGTATCATTTCTCTTATTAGTGGAGACCTTCTAAAAAATAATTATTTTGCAATTAGATATACATGCTGTAAAATTACTGTTCACAATATTTGCTGATCTGAGAAGTTAACAAAGTGGAGTTTTACAAACAGTTACTTCAAGCCTTTGGCATGGGACAGTACTGACCTACCAAGATTAAATGTAAAGGAGATGATAATTTAAAGCCAAATTCTGCCAACCTACTTGAACTGACCAATTTCTTACTCTGATATTATCCTGGTGATATCAGCAGGATTATTGGAACAGCAATATGCTAGTTACTGTGAGAAAGCCTGGCAGAATCTGGCCTTTTATGTGTCTTGATGGCCAAAACCTTTTTTTTATTCTTTTTTTTTTCCTGTTGTGTATGTTAAATAGCTTCAAATTTGGAACTTGAAAGCTTAGACACTTATTTCAAAGAAAAAAGAATAGGTTTGTTCATTTGTTTTGAAAAGTTGTTCTCTTGTCATTCTGCATTTAGATTTATAGTAAGTTTTTTAGAAATAATATAATACCTGCACATTCTTCTTTGTATTGCTTTTCCATAAAAATATTGGGTTTGCAGCTCACCGTAACATTCCTGTCGTAGAAAGGTAAGACCTCTACGGCTCCTTGTGAAACAAACAAACAAAAAAAATCTGTGTTTGCTTTTCTTTACTCTTGAACGACTGAAAGCAATACAAAATTTGACATTGATTCCAGTTACAGTAAGAGTACAGACTTGACCCTGACATGCTGAGCCCTCTTACAGGTGGTGTAGCCCTTTAGTGGTGCTTGACATGTGCTTGGATCATTCTCTAACTATATAACATTGGCAAAAGGTGAGTCACTTCAGGTTTTTTTCTCTTCAAAACAGTTGTGACTTTTTGCAAGTATTTCAGAGGGAAGAGAGAGAAGGGTGGGGATAATTATGAAATTATTTACTAGAGAATAAAATAATTTTTGAATCTTATATCTCTTTTCTTTTTATGTATTACTTGCTGCTGTCATACAGTTATCTTTGTTGCAACTTTGGTTTGGTTTTTTTTTTTCCTTCTTCCTTGTGCCAGAACATGATTGGTTGGCTCCATGTTCTAATGCTATTGTTCAAGATGTTTCTATGGTGAGTGATTTAATTTCACTAGATTTGTGGCTTTCTCCTGCTGTGCCTGTATAATGGCATTGATGCAGATTGTTGAAAGGGGAGTTGCAAGCCAGGTGGAGTTAATTAAGATGAGGTAGGTACCCCAGTCCTCACATGCAAAAGAGTATAAAGCAAACCTGGCAGCTGATGATATAACAAACATAAATATATTTTTGATGACAGATTGTCATTTAAAAAAAAAATTACGTGAAAGCAAATGAAAACTAAGGCAGTGCACTGTCTGCTTAAATTGCAATTCTCACTAAGGAAGATGTCATTTATATTCTGTGAATAATTGAACAGTCATAGGGTTTGGGAATAACTCGCTTGAGTATTAAAATAAGAGGACTTGATACACATACAAGAAAGATGCAGGACCCTTCTCTGCCCCTCCCTGCAAGGGTCTGTTATGCTCACACATGGCTGATATATTGAATTTGGAAATTCCTTTAACTTTTGACATGCTAATAAAGTTACTGAAACTGATTAGGGACAAAAGAAAGCAGATGAAGCCCTGTACTATTTCTGACTTGTTCTGCTGAGGAAAGACATGAGGAGTTAAGATTTTCCTGAAGACTGACAATGTTTACAAGCTGTAGAAACATAGACATGTTTAAACCGTATTTACAGTGATGAACTGACATGAAACAACACACAAAGGTAGATATAATGAAAATTCATATTACTTTAAGTAGGATAAATGAGGAAAATTGTTTTCACTTTTGCTTGGGTGAGTATCTTTTATGAAGTGTACAATAAGATACATGGAATACAGCTATAAGTGAGAATGGGCAGAAACTTGTAGATAAAGAATGGAGCTAAGTGGAGCAAAGAAACGCTGTGGACTTTGAGCTTGGTGGATTGAGAGGGAATGAAAGGATGAAACAGGGAAACAGCTAATAGCCACAGCATGCTTTTCTTCTCGATGAACTAATTTCCCTGTGGAATGTGTTTTGCTGCAGGACTATGTTTGGTATGAAAATGAAATGGAAGCATAAACAGTCTATCTAAGGTATTTTATCTAATCTCTGCTTTTATTTTAAATCCATCAGAACGGAGTCTCAGCAGAAAATCTTTTATGAAACAAAGCCATCAGAGGGTTGAAATTATCCACTCCTTTCTGCTTACACCACCTGAACCTATCAGGTTTTTGCCTTGTCTTACTCTCCAAGGGAGTATTTTTGGGTCAGTCAGAGGTGACTGCAAATGAAAAGAGCTGGGTCTTCACTTTCACCTGTAAGGTGCTATGGTCCAGAACTTCCTCTAATTTTTAATGAAAAGGAATTCCCTGTCTGGAAAACAGACAAAGGCAGTTGCCTGTATCCTAACCCTGGTCTCCATCTGTCACAGTTACTAAAAGCCTACAGCTGCCACACTGGATCAAAGTAAGCAGAAGGTATGAAGGTGTAATGGCCCAGTCCTTTCAAGGGTTTGAAGAATAGGGCCAACATTTAGTCTTGCAGTGGGTTTGATGCACCACAGGTACAGAAAGCAAGAGAGATCATCAGAAAGACATGTTCTTTCTGTGTTGCTGAACTTAGTACGTGCACTGAGTAAGACGATTGCAGCCAAATGTTTCTCCTATCTCCAAATTCTTCTAAAGGAGAAAGATAACAGAAGGAACATAACATTATGTTTCCTGAGTATTTGATTAGATAATGGACTTCAGAATGATGTGGCAATGGTAGATAGCAAGGTATTAAATACATAAATGTGATTGAAGTTTGGGCTTTGTAGTTCTGGTCTTTCAACTTTTCAGGAGTTCTCATAATACATAAGGGAAAAGGAATCCTGGAGATACTGAGCCTCCTGTATGTAGAACATGTCTTCAGTTCCCTCTGTACAATATATTGATAATGAACATGTTGAAGGTAATGGAAGAAAATTGATGTGAATGAAGCAGTTTCATGCATTATTTACTTACAATCTGTGAATGGGGCTAGATTTTACCTGCTGTGTAGTAAGGAAAATGCTAAGAAGCAACATAAAATAAGAATAATTCCAGCACAAACGTAGAGGAAAAAAAATGATGACTTCTTTGACCTTATAATAGTGTTTTTTCAAAGTTGAATTGCTATGTTCATTTTAAAAGTTAATGTCCAACATCCATAACAAGTTTGGTTTGACCAAATATAGTTGAATTTGATATTTTAATCAACTTTACCCCCAAAATATATTTTTAAATTTGAAATATTTTTAAAGTTAAAAAGGAAAAAAGTAGACCTATCAGTTATTCTTGTTTTACAGTATTGTCCAATTTCTTCTGTATCTCTTGAAAGAGTAGAAATGCTCATGAAGGCACAAAGTATATTAACATACTATTCAGTATTTAAGATGCCTTCACTCATAACTCAGAAAGAGCTCATTATGAGTGAGGAAGACTTCTTATGTGGACCTTCATCACAGTTGCAACTCAGAGGCTTAATTCTGTAGGAGCTGTAATTGCTTTTGCAAGTTCCCTACGTGAATTTTCAGGATCCCAAATAACATTAACAATTGTCAGGTGTAAATTGTCTCTGTATTAACCTACCATCCATTGAAGTGTTATCACCCAGAAACAAGGTCATTTTTCATATATGGCTTACACAACTTGTACTTTGTACTTCTGAGCTGGGTTGAACGTTAAGAGAACTTTATCTTCCACTTTCAAGAAATTTTTTTTTTTTAATTACACTTTGTTCTCTTCATTACATCAGACTATTTATCAAAGTAGCTGGATTGTAAAGCTACAGGTTATTTTGACTCAGGATGAAAATTTCTTCCACTGAAGTCAATGCCAAACACCTACAGGGATAGTATTTCAGTCATGATATTTCACCATAATATATCATGACTAAATGAAGTGGTGATTGTTCATAATTAGACTGTGATTAAAGATGAGTAGCAATTAGAAGAGACAATGAAAACGTTATTTATATTTAGAATAAGGGGAATAAAACCAAGAGCTGGATGAAAAACTGAAAAAGAAAACTAAATAAGCAAAACTGGATAATTATTTTATTTTTCAGAGTCTAAGATGGCATATTTGTTAAATGATCATATATCTGATCTTTGCTTTTATTTATCTTTTTTTCCTTTACAGATTATAATAAATTAAGTATTATTCTAAGATATTGTTGGTACTTTTATAACTTTTTAAATGTCTTTGAAATTTTAGGAACTTAAAAAAATGCAGGGGAAAAAAAAGATTCAGAAGGGAATAAGCAGATATATAAAAATATATAAATTGGTTTTTAGTAAATCGTGAGCTACAAGAATATCTGCACTACAGTCACTGATTTTTTTGTAAGCCCTTTAGGGAGGTACACCTTAAAATGTGTGTGTATATCAATTTACAGGAGTGAGACCTGCACTCTGCTTGGATGCTAAAGTTGATGTAAAGTTATTAATAATAATTCTAATAAAAAAGATGGAAAAAAGTAATACATGCAGCTCTCAGCACTTTGTATTTCCTGAAAAAAAATATTCTGGAGGAAATTATCTATCATGACCAATCTTCCACTAAGAATATTTTGGCATCAATCTAAAAGCTAGTACAAAGCTTAAAAGCAAGGGTGGTGAAAAACAAAGTTAGAACATAGCATAACGTAAAAGGTTGAAAAATATATCACCTTAGAAAAGATTTAAAGGAAAGAAAGAAAATATGTTCAAATCCTGAAGAGTCTTGAAAAAGTGTCATTTCTTAGCAGTAAACCAATATTTCCATTTCTGGGCTCAAGGGACTGTTAAATAACACACGATTACTTCAGGAAGGAGTAGATGTAAATGGTGGCATTCAAAAACCTGTGAAAAGATACTGTTAAAACCAATTTGGTACCTTTTAGAATACTGTGGCTATGCAGTTCTACATGTCATCAGGAAGATTTATCCCCTGGAGGAAGATCAAATAATACAGGAATATTCATCAAAAAGCCAGAAAGATGGTATATCTTGATGGAGCCAACCAAAGTATATTGCAGAATTACACAATCAATAGTAAATTAAATATTAATCCCCTCTAATGAGTTTAAGATGGAACCAACAGATAAATCAGACTCAAAACTTATTTCCTGTTTAAAATCAAATGTGAGGTGAACATTTTAATTATATTTTTAAGGCTTGTTTTTAAAGATCAATCATGAATTTGGGGTGTGAGGATGAAACCAGGTGAGAATCATTGTACAGCAGCTCCCTCCTAGTATAAAAAATGGAAAAGTGAAGTTCACTAATGGGTGTTTATACCAGAAAATGTAAAATCAGTAATGAGGGACATGTATCAGATTTTGAAAACTTCTTTTAATATTATGTTTTTGGCCATACATTGAGAAGCTGAAAGTCTTGTAATTTGGGGGTTAAAACAATAAATACAGTCATATGGTCTAGATAATCAGTGGTCTGCTATTCTATTGACAGATTCAGTAAAGATTCATACAAGAAGAACTAATTCTGAAAGTGTTCCCAGTGTTAATATATATAATTTCTTATCCATTAGTTTTTCCTGCTTCCTGTACTTTAAAAAGTGTGCCTTCAGTTGGGAATAGAAAAGGGAGAAGTTAGTTGACAGCTATGTAATATAAGTAATTAATGTCTGGAAGTCAATTAGAAAGGAATGGTTGAATAAAATTAAGTAGTTTATTTGTGTTATGAATGCTGAAAAAAAGGAAGACTTTTACAGAAAGAAGGATTGGCACAGAAATTAAGTGATGTGCCAAACTTAAAAAGAAGTTCATAATATTAGGATCAAATACCTTTGTAAATAACAGTGATAAATATAGGTAACTGGAAGTAGTAAACAGCTGCACAAAGAGTAGCCATCTGTATCTCAAATATATACAAGAAAAATAGCTTCCCATCTGTATCCGATGTGAATGAAGTATATATTTACAAGCCTGGTTGAGGCATGAACAAATGCAGCTTAAAGGTTGCTAAAGTTTAAATTAACTCTTTGGGAAAAGGAATATATTTCCTTTGAGCATGTAAAATGCCTACGTAAATGGTACCCTAATCTCTAATGAGGGCTTATCTACACTGCCAGAACACAAAATGTAAAAGAAGAATAAAAAGCCCCCAAACTACAGCATAAAACTTCTTTACTCTGTATTGTCTGTGTTCACAGCTGCGAACCCTGCAGTGAGTAGGAGCGGCTCTCTAGATCCTGCCATTTACAGCAGTGCCAAGTGAGTGTTGTAACAGAAATCTGTTCTTCTCATCAAGCATCTCCTTGCACACATCCTTTTCCTTCTTGTGCAAACACCACAGAGGGTGACAGTCTGTGCTCATATAACAAATATGACTCAAAGAATTGTGACTGTGAACTTTATGCTTTCTTTTCCCTGTTGATTTGCAATTCTTAATCCCTGAGTACAGAAGAAGTCCTCTGATAATGTATATATAAATCTGTTAATTATTATGTGTTAAATTATTTTAAAATAAATTTAACACTCAGTGTTACACACTGACATTTCTGCCCCAAGTGGTCTTATCAACACACTAGTACATCAATTTCCTATTTACTTAAAACTCACTCAATTGTTATGCAAGGTACCACTTCAGATATTTTAAGGATGTAAGGAAGCTTCTCATTTTGTGGAGACTGGAGACTTAAAAAAAAAAAAAAACAAAAAAAACCAACAACAGGAAGACAACACTTGTGAAAATGTCAATGAGTTGCCATATTTTACAATGAGCACGAAATGCTCTAAACTGTATTGGAGTTCTACAGTGTTACTGGTGAAGATTTTTCTTCTTGCATTGCACTCTATGACAAATGGTTTGCTAATTTTCCTGATTTTTTCAGTAAGAGGCAGTAGAGCTAACCCGTAAATAGAAATTTTGAGTCTCTCAACACTGTTTGAGTTAAAGGCTAGTTTCTTCCTTCTTATTTAAACTAGACATCTTTGTTTTCTCTATGCAATATTTTTTTTTCAGAAATATCCTGAATCATCTAGTTGATACATAAAATTTATCCACTTCTGGTTATGTCAAATCATTTTTCAGGGGTTTCTTCATGAGAGTTTAGCCAATTTTTGTTTATCCCTGTATTTTGGCACAGGCTCCCCCAGGCAGTGATTCAAGGCACTTGATATCTTCCTCTAAACTGTCCACAACAGAGAGGCTCTTTACTTATTTATATATTGAGCCTAAAATACTACCTTGATGAGGATGCAGTCACAATTAGACACTGTAAACCTCCACCTTTGTTCATAGAAAGAGAGAAAGGAGAGAAAGAAGGGAGGGAGGGGAAGAGATGCTACATGTGTGAGATGTGGGGTGGGGGAGGGTGAGAGCAAGAAAGAAAAGAAAAAAGAAAAAAAAAAAAAAAAAAGAAAGGAAAAGGGAAAAGAGAGAAAAGAAAGAGAGATACAATAAATATTTTACTTCAAAATGTAATACGACCTTAAGTACGTAACACTAGAAACAAGAAAAGCAGGTAGGTTAAAGACTATAGTGCATGTACTAGTCATTTATGAGTACACCCACTTGAATATGAACACTTTACTGCCACAGAATGATGGATAATGGAGCAAATTTTATTTATAAAGAAGCAAAGGATGGAAAAAGGTGGGGAAAAAGGGAGATAGAGAGCATACTAAAATATAGACTATAATAAGATATTAGCTCTGGGATTTTGGATTAGTATGACATTGTAAAATTGTAATAGACTATAAATGAAGAAATATTCAGTAAAAAAAAATGAGTTTGGAGGATTAATGTGGTAATTTTGAACTTAATATATTGCTGAAGTAAACATAAATAGTTTACTCTGGGAGTAGTTTTTAAAATTCATGACATTATGCCCATGACTTCCATTTTCAGTTGACTTGGTGATATATGACTATGCAATAATAATACATAATTAATAGTGGTTTAGGTAGGAAGTTTTGTAGAGTCTTACTATAGATTCTTGCATATTATAACACATCCTAATAGTATGTGTATGTTCACATGATTTATTGAAAATATCTGTCTCAGACACAACATCCCTATGAATTTCAGAGATGTTATTTTAAAGGGATATCATTGTTACAATGAAAATTATAAATATTAGGCACTTTAGTTTTATTTTTTAAATTGTCTGAGAGGTGTGCCACTTATTAAGTTCAAATTAACATTCTTTTACTGAAAGGACAATAAGGCCTTCATGATCTTCACACATTTATAAATAATACAAGCAGTGAGCAGTAAAACCTGTTACTGAGATTTTCACTGGGGCTCTTCTGTTCTCTTCTCTGTATTTAAGTGGCTGCTTTATCTCTCTGTGTTTTAGTGGTGATGATGTACTTAGTGCTGAAGGTCTGGCTAGTTGGTGGCTGAGAGAATCTAACAGGCTCTGACATTTTACTTCTTATGGGAACTATGTGTAACAAAATTGCTATATAGAAGCACTTTTCAGGCACTGTCAGCAACTGACAGTCTAACACAGCCTGCTAACACATTATTTCAAACTTGGTTGCTTACACTCATGAGTGGTAAAAAATGAAAGAGGTTTTTCTGCATAATGCTGCAGGAGATGTTTCCTGGTTTGGGTTTGTTGTTTTTCTTTTTCCCTTTTTTTTTCCTTTTTTTTTTTTTTTCTTTTTGTAATTTAATCATCCCTTCATTTGTATTAGTTGGTTAGCACTGGAGACACATGAATAAGGGAATCAATACCAAGCATCTGGACAACAAGAGAGAGCTGGCATATGCTCTGTCAATTTCGACCATCAAATAGCATAGTGTCAGTCAGTAATGAAAAATCTGTTTAAAGTGTATAAACTGTTTTGATAAACTGTTTTGATAAACTGTTTTGTTAACCTGAAATACAAATTTGAAAATAACAAGTATTACCTGCAGTGTATGAACAAAATAAAGAAAACTAGGAATACTGGTTCAACTGTAAACCGAAATGTTCAGGGAAAATGAAGAAGCACTGAAGTTTCACAGTTACAAAGATTAAAAAAGGAAAGCAGTGAAATTGCTATTTCTGGAAATATAGAATAGTTGAAGTCACGTTAATGGGTAGAGGAGGTGAAACCCGTGTTCATAGGCTGAACCACAATATTTTTATGCAAATAATTGAGACTTACTGGAAAAGTGAAACCTAAAATTTTAATACAAGAAATTGAAAGGAGTAGAGATAAACCTGAGTGAGCATAGTGTAGTATATATCCCAATGGGATTTCATGGATTAAATTTACTCTTAGAACAAAGAATGAATTTAATGTGGCAGATAATATTTATTTTTATCTGATTTCATAAACAAACAAAAAAACAAACTACAAACAAAAAAAAACCCAACACCTTCTCTGATATGTTTATTCGAGAAACTCTTAGAAAATATTCAAGGAATCAGAAACTTCCTTGGTCTGAAAGGCTGCTCCATCAATGTTATAGATATCTATCCTGAAAGAAACTATTGACCAACACCTAACATTCATGTCAACAAACCACAAAATACTTGAAAAGTTACAGTACAATTGTAGAAAATTCTAATTTGAAAGTTAAACTAACTAACTACTGACACTGCTCACCAAACCCCAGGGAATTTTTACCAGCCTCATAAATGTAGTTGAATTCCTATTGATTGGAAAGATGTTTCTCTGATGACCACTGAGCAGAGGTTTGTGAAGAAGTAAAATTTTGATCTACTCTGTCATGTGCTTTGAAAAAGACAAATATGAAAGACAAATCTTTTTCAAAACAAAAGAAAATAAAACAAACCCCCAAAAGCTCCACTCATTTTAGAAATATCTTTTCTAAAAATTTTCCAAAATTTGACCCAGCTAGGTCTTAAAATATGTTTAATTTGAATATAAAAAAACCCTAAGAATATAAAAGTGTTACCATGGCAGGAAAAATATATTAACATATACCTGAAGTCGTACCAAAGGTCTTTACAGTGGTAAAGAATGCACTTGCTTTCAAATGTGCAAGTGATGTGGAAATATATAATGAGCAGTCTGCCAAAACTATTGATTTTCAAACTTAGTCTAAAGGATTACTGTTTACAGTGATGAATAGAAACAGACAGAACACATATAAATGCCTGGAAGTACCAAAGACCATGAATGACACAGCAAACCAGAAGCTGAGCAGAATCCAGGAGGACCATAAAGCCCTAGGTATACAGGTTAAAAAATCGGTTCACGGGTTAACTTTTCCTCAATCTTACCAGTTGTAGGAAAGGGGGTAGCCAAAAATAAATGTATAATACACATCAACTTCTGGCTATGTGGATGGTGCTGTTCAGAGGGCTTTGTTTTTTATGACAATGGGACATTCTTCAATGAATATAACATGTTAGGGAGGGATGGGACAGACCTGTCTGGAAAAGGTAAGAGAATATTTGGTAGTAGTCTGTCCAGCTTAGTGAAATGAGCATTAAACTGATGGATTTGGGGGGTCGGGTCCAAAATGGAAATGCTCTTGTCAGTGCATCCACCTGGGGAAGACTTGTCACAAATGCTCTTTAGCTACCTCCAAAGACAGGAACCTGAATGCAAACTGGCATTTGTATGATTATGGTATATCCATCCACTCACCTCTAGGGAAACAATGTGCCCTTGTGGCCAAGAAGGCCAATGGTATCCTGGGGTGCATTAAGAAGAGTATTACCAGTAGTTCAATGGAGCTCATCCTCCCCTTCTATTCTGCCCTTGTGTGGCCACATCTGGAACACTGTGTCCAGTTCTGGGCTCGCCAGTTCAAGAGAAACAGGGAACTACTGGAGAGAGTGTAGCAGAGGGCAGTAAAGATAAGTGGGGGACTGAGAATCTGTATTATGAGGAAAGGTTGAGAGAACTAGGACTACTTAGTCCAAAGAGGAGAAGACTGAGAGGAGACCTTATAAATGCATATAAATATCTAGAGGGTGGCTGCAAGAAGGATGGAGGCAGACTCTTTTCAGTAATGCCCAGTGACAGGACAAGGAGCAGTGGGCACAAGCTGGAACGCAGGAAGTTTCATCTAAATATGGGGAAAAACTTCTTTACTGTGATGGTAACGAAGCACTGGAACAGGCTGCCCAAAGAGGTTGTGGAGTCTCCTTCTCTAGGGACTTTCAAAATCTGCCTGGATGCAGTCCTGTGTAATGTGCTTTAGACAATTTTGTTTTAGAAGGGTGGTTGGACTAGAGGTCCCTTCTGGAGATCCCTTCCAACTTTGACGATTCTGTGATAATACTCCATAAGATAATTAATAAGTGTAAAAAAAAAAGTGAACAATAACTCAAGTAAAAATTTCTGCTTTTCCTAATCATGCCAAATAGCCTTACAGACCATACATATAGTCAGTGAATCTGACATGAATAAGGTAATACTCATCATACATAAGGTTGACAGAAAATAATACTTAGTTTGTGGCTTAACAGTTGTTTATTTCTCAAAGAGCATTTTCTTGCTTTCCTTTTCCCTCCAATCTTCTCTTTTATCTCTAATTTCCATAACACACACACAAAAAAAAAAAGGAAGAAAACCCCAAACAAATACCTGCATGTTGTGAAGTTAAATGAAAGCAGTGGTTTTACATAGCCTTAGTCATGGAGAAATTGCAGTAGTATCAGTTTTATATGACAAATCAGTAAAATAGAACACCCCAAGAACCTGCCCAGATAATATCACCAGAAAACTGTGAAGAGTGTTTGAGGCATATATAGCACTTATTCATGGGGGTGTTTTCATACAACCTTTTTTAGATATTGTGATCATGGATCTTTCGGTTTTTGTTTCCTGTGACCTATGGTTCTTACTGACTACTAGAGCTCTTGATGAGTAAAATCTTTTAACTGTGAGCACCACTGTTTTGCTTTGATGAACAAGAAGCCCTACTTAAAAAGGCTAGACTTCCAAAAGCATATAAATATCAGTCGGTGCTTTTCATATGTATTAATATTTAATTACTAACGACCAGACTGAAAATGCCTTACTTACATTGTATAGCTCTAAATCATTACTAGTTTCATTGAAAAAAGTGAAAATTTCACTGTGAGGAATCCTTTGCCCACAGGGCAAGGAAATAAGCAAGGGGTTCAAACAGCTGTCCAGAAGGTTTTTCTGCCAATGAAATTGCATATGGTTTCAAGGTAATTAAGGTAAAATTAAGATAGGTTTATTTGATTTAGTTGCCGGACCAATTCTCAAATGCTAAGATTGTCACTCAAGAGGGAAAATTGCTTTTCAGTGGTGTCTGCTGTTCTATGAGTTGATGACTTCTATTTTTCATGTCCTTCTTTATTATCTCCTTGACGTGGTATTTAACAGAAGTACAAAGTTTTCCACTTTCCTTTTAGAAAGTGGTAGGCTTCACAGAAAAAGGCAAATAAATCTAGTTTCATCCAAATTGTTAGGGGTACAGGTTTATTATTTTGACCACAAGGAACACAGCTTGACTTCAGAACAGAGTAATCGGGACCCAAGGTTGGGTTCTGTGTCGTAACATAAAGTGGTATGATATGTCTCCCAAATCCAAAGAATAATGTTTATTACTTGATATATCTCAGTAGTTTTCCAATCAAAATGCTTTCTTGTGTTTCTTTGCTATCTGTCATTTCAAAGGGTTGTAGCTAAAAGATCAAAGCAATCATACTTTACCTAAACCCCCTGTACTCATTAAACAGTGCATAAAAATAGATATCTTTTTATAACTATAATGGAGTTTCAGAGCCTGAAGTATCAATTCTACATCAAAGAATCAATGTTATGATAAATATACTTTAAAAAAATTTCTCTTTTCTAACAAAACTTCATAGCAATATTTGTAACATATTAAAATGTTCATTTATAACAAGTATTTTATTCTGAACTCTCAAAGAATTATGTTTTTCCCTCCTTCCTTCCTGCCCCCTGTGGAAATAGAATTTTCAAAGAAAAATACCTACAGGTTTTTTTCTTTTCTAAATTGGTCCAGTTTACCTCTTATATCTGCTCCTGTACTGTTGCAAAATGTGTCTGCTCTAGCAGTGGCTGATGCTAATTCCACAATTTGATATATTAGGTAAAATATTTATAAGTTCTTTTATAAGGAAAATTTGTAATCCTTATCCAGTTTCAGGATGTCACTTGCTGAGAGAGCTCTCAGTCAACTCAGCAGTTGCTTTAATTGTTTTTGCCAAAAATACTATAGTGAAGATGCTATGGATTACCTGATCAGTGAGAGAGTTTGGGAGGAGATGCTAACCACAGATAAAATCACACACAAAAAATGTCATGATGGGACATTGTTACCATTTAACTATTCACAAAAAGTCTTGTAGGGTAGATGAAAGTGTGTAAGTGACATAGTAACTTTCAGACAGTTTACTGCTATCCTTAACCACCAAAACTGAAGAAATGGCACTCCCTCTTTCCTTAGCCTGTTGAGATCAGAAAATAATTGCTGCTATGACTATGAATCACAACTAAGTTACTCTTCTAGAAATGTAGTTTATTTAATCCTTGTTTTCATATCCTTGCCCCCAGCTGCATGGATATATTAGTAACCACTTACATCATGGATACTGAAAATAGCTCTTTCCTGTTATGATTGAGATTGCAATCTACAATTTACTATTTCTGCTTTTTTTAAAATTCTGAAAGTATGAGTTAAAATTTTTAAAGTCTTCAGAATTGTGGATCAAACCTGTAATTTAAAAAGCCAAATATCTTTTTTCCTCAGAAGATATGAAATAAATTAAAATAATATTTATTATAAAATTCCTAATTAATATCTTATATGGTTGCTATACAAATACATATAAAAATACATGTGGGTAGATGTATGTAAGTTTTACATATATGCAGTATGAAATATATCCTATATAAAGTAAGTATTTAGTGGTTTGTTTATTTTAACATTATAGATTCAAGTGTCATACTGAACTCCATGGAATGTTCCTAGATTCTGACATGTGTTTTTGTGTCCCTCAGTATATCTCCTTAGCTCCACAAAATGGTGCAATTGTTTATTAGCAGTAACCTAATTTAGCAGAGGGACAGAAGTATGACTGAAATGTTCTTTATATTACCTGTATTTCATGTGCTTTAGAAACAGAAGCCAGTTTTTATTAGTGAAGGTTTGCATAGGCAAAGTCTTGTGTCCTTGCTTATCCTCATTGACCTCACTGTGACTCCCCTATAAGCATAGATCCATGTACATTCAGTAGAGTATTGAGCATTATATTTTTAATTGTGGTGTTACAACAAATGCTTACTGGAATGATGGTGTGCTGTATAAAGTACTAATCATCACATATCATGTCAGGATGACATAACATATCTGTATATGTAGTAGTCAGTACAGAAGGTACCTCGAGCAGTGAAAACCTTTACAAACAGCCTCACTTCTCTAACACAGAATAAGCCTATTTTTATATATATAATATTTACATTATATATAAGCAGAGATTTATTTAGTAACAATTTCTCAAATACTACTTTGCACTTTTGAGTGAAAAACAAAAGACAAAAAAGTCTGATGCCTCTGGAGCATCCTTAGTTCTTTTTACATTTGATTCTCTACTGTTGACTGAGATTTATAACTTTTCAGTAGTTTAAATTATTGATTGAAACCATCTAAAGAGCTTTCTGGCATTTGTAGCTATACATACTCTCACATCTGTTAAATGTTAAGTTTTTTTTTGGTTTATAGCACAAATAATTATACTGAGCTGAAATGTTGATTTTTTTTCTTGTTTTGTTTTTCCATAAAATAGTTGATTACAATTTATCATGCATGATTCCAGTAAGGTATTTTCTTATATAGATATATGTAGAGTCAAATATAGATAGCTCAGTTAGAGCATGGTCTGACAATAAAGCTGAAACTTTACACATGCCTCTTTCAGAGAATTGGTTTGTTTAGAGATTTTTATGCTCTTAGAAACCTTATCATATATGAACAGCTAGCCTTTTAGATGATGAAACTCCTGTTAGCAAGGATTTAGCAAGACTGTGGGATGCAGACTCTATGTTGTAACAAAAACACTTTGTTAATCTGCTTTAACCACTGCTGAGCACTCCATCACCACAAAAAACTGCCATTTTGATGGTAGTGTCTAGATGCGTGTTAAGGTTAAATAGCTATAGAACAGTGCTAAATGAAGGCTTATCAGGTTACCCATACATCAGAACCGTGATAAAGCTCCCTCAGGAAAGTATCAAGCAGAACAAGGGTCTATTCAGAAATGTTTGACAGAAGACACACCATTACAGTGAGATCTGTCTAATTGACAGCACGGCTTAAGTGAGGAATTTCTGCTACACAGAACCTCATGATTGCCTTGACTCCTGCAGTCTGTGCTGAGTTCAGGCTATTTCAGGGTCAGTTTTGTGAGTTAACCAAACCTAAGGATCTGTATAAGCTAGCAGGAAATCTTGCAAGAACAAAACTTCTTATTTTTTTTTAGCTATCAGTCTCCATCACAAAAAGTTTTGATTCAGGACGTCAGCTCTCTCACAAATTCACAGGATCACCTCATCTTCAAAGTGATAAATAGACGGAGAAGACCCAGCCAGTTTGACACATCTGATAGAGTCATCTATTCGAATGAGTTTTGATTTTGGTGCTTTCTGTTTAGCTATTCCAGTTACGATTATATATGCCCTTACAGAGCTCTGATGCCATTGACCAGAATCTTGGGTTTATCAGAAGATGACAGAGGTAAATGGAGCAAATTTTAAAATAAGTTGTATTGTTCATTCTTGCTTAAAATACTTGAGTAAAAGAAGAGTTATTAATATGGAGTTTCTACTGTGACAGGTAGCTCTGAAAATTCCCTTGTAAGGATTACAATGGACTGTGAAGAGATGTCACAGCACTGCTTCTATTTCAGGGATGTGGGGACTGTATCATTTACAGAGAGGACATAGTCTCATAAGGAATCCCATTATAATCTTTGTGTAAGAAAAAAAACCTGTTTGTCCCTGCTTATTGCATAGGGTTTGGAATAAATGACCTTTAGAGGTCCCTTCCAACCCAATGCATTCTATAATCATTCTATGATTCTGTGATTCTATTTGAGAATTACACAGAGTGGGAAAAGAAGTAAATACGATGCAGGACAGAAAAACAGAAATTTTGAGGTGTTCATCTATATTAAAAAAAAAAAAAGAAAAAGATGGACCACTAGTTAATTCCCTGACTTGGATTTGGATATCTTGACTTCCTATATGACCTTGTGATCTTCCTTGAAAGATAAATATCAGATGTTTTAGGTGTCTGAATATATGAAGAGTCTGAATAGAATCAGAATACAATACTGCTTCTTTTCCTTCCAGGCACATATTTACTATTTGCCATAAAAAATTCTATGAAGACATAAGTAGAGCCTATAACATGCTCATCTCCTTCTTGAAAACATTTATGAACAGCAAAACCTGATCCATTTAATCAGAGAGTTAACACAAAGTCAAGAATTTATTTGCCTCAGAGAGTACAAACTTGCTGTTAAGGAAGATTAACAGAAAGAATGCAAGTCACAAAACTTGGGACTTTTCACATGAGGGAGAAAACCAGGAGACTTTGGCAAAATAATTTCACTTAAGCAATGGTGTTAGCTCAAGAGGCAAGAAAGACTTAGAAGAGGAAAATAAGTCTCTCTTAATAAATAAATAAATATTTATGCATCTTTGGTACAGGAGTAAATGAACTGAGTAGTTTAAAGGGTGACGATAATGGGAATGACAGGGTCATGTTGCAATGCGGTGCGTACTGGAATAGTGTCCTTCTGCACGTATCCAGCTTCTCAGTAAATTACAAATTGCCAAACAGCTGTAAGAGGAAAACTGAGATGAGGATTTCTGAACTGAGCTAGAAAGTCTCTTAAAAACTTCATCTGTGATGAACACTGGAATGATAAGTATATATGTACTATTGCACAACTGTAGCTGTATAAATAATTGGTCCCTGTATTTGTACTTAGAATTGCATCATCTGAGATATGATAAGAAACAGAGACAGCTATAAAATGAACCTAGTCAGGAACATTTTTACCACAGAAGGAAAGAAAGGTTTCAAACACCAACTGTTCTGTGGGTTTCCTTGAATGTTTTCTGTGTTGTAAATTCCTTCAAGTCACGCCCACTTTCACAGACTACTAGCTTTTTCATTACAGATACTCAATGCATTGTAAGAATTACTTAGAATACCACTGAGAAATTTGTTGGTTTGTATTATATGTTCTGTGTTTCTTCAAACGGTATTTAGTGTTTCCATTAGAACTTTAATTCTATAGTTACCATAGTTCACTTTTTTTTTTTTTTAGTTTGATAAAAGTATAATATGGGTTAGCACTTCACAGAATCAAAGAATCATCGAGGCTAAGACGACCTTTAAGACCATCGAGTCCAACCATTAAAACTACTCTACCAAGTCCACCACTAAGCCATATCCCCAAGCACCACATCTATATGACTTTTAAACACAGCCAGAGATGGTGACTCAACCACCTCCCTGGACAGCCAGTTCCAATGCCTGACAATCCTTTCAGTGAAAATTTTTTTCCTAATGTTCAGTTTAAACCTCCCTTGGTGCACTTTGAGACCATTCCCTCTTGTTCTGTCACTAGCTACTAGTCACTGGTTAAAAGAGACCAGTGCTTACCTCTCTACGAGGCCCTTTCAGGTGGTTGTAGAGCGTGATAAGGTCTCCTCTTGGCCTCCTCTTCTTCAGACTAAATAGCCCCAGTTACCTCAGCCACTCCTTATATGACTTGTTCTCCAGGCCCTTCACAAGCTTGATTGCTCTTCTGCTGTATCAGCCACTCTTCCCAATTTTTTATTATCAAGAAATTTGCTGAGGATACACTCTATACCTTCATCCAGGTCATTGATGAAAATGTTGAATAAGACTGGACACTGTACTGACCCCTGGGGAACACGACTTGCTACAGGTCTCCAACTGGACTCTGCACCACTGATCACCCTCTGAGCAATATTATTTAGCCAGTTGTCAACCCATCTCACCATCCCCTCTTACAACCCATGCTTCCTGAGTTTACCCATGAGGATGTAGTCAGCTAAAGCTTTCTGATGGTAGAAGAGAAATAGAATATAACATGAATGTGACAAGAAAACAGGTTTTCTATTAATCAGCAGGAGTTGAAGAAAGTCTGATAACATTGGTGTTTAAGATAAATATTTCTAATTTTTTATGTTAATGTTTGTTATGTTTATGGTTTTTTGCAAAAACTAAAATTTCAGTGAGCTTCATCTTAAATTGGCTCAATTGATATCAATATCTCTCATGTACAAAGAATAGGAAGACAATTTAGGTTTATTCTGCTAAATTTTCGCTCTGAATTTGAGTACTGGTGACATTTTCTGAAAGAAATACCTCTATGTATATTAATGATTACAATATCCACACATTATAGAGAAACAAAATATTATTTTTTCTCTGGTGTATTAGACATCAGCACTGTTAACATGGGAATATCTCTGTCAGCAGAGCCCTAGAAGTAAAACAAAGAGAAACGAACATTCATACTAGTTGGTATAGACAATTTGGTTAACATTGAGTATCTGTAGTTGACAACAACAACAAAACAACAACAGAAAAAGCCTCCAAAACTTTGATAAAAAATATAACTGCATGAAGCATTAGAAGTATTTTGATGAACTTAAATTATTTTTGAAAGTTATTATGTTAGGATAGCACCATTTTTACTAATTGTAAAGCTTTGCTATTCTCATATTTTTGCCATACTGCCCAAGAAATCTGTGCAACTTCAAGACAGTTCAACTAAATTATTGACTCATTTCGCCTTCAGAGGATTATCTGTTCCCCACTGATGTCAGCTTTTGACATGTGTGTGTTCTGGAGCCAGAATTCGGTACTTATTAGTTTAATATCTCAACAGCAATGGGAGTGAACGGATATCTGGGGATATTTCACTCACTGCCAAAGTGCACCCACCTCTTGGGGAAAAGTTATTCCAGTGTAAACAGTTTTGATGTGCCAACTTGCACAATATTTGATATTTTCTCAGCAGCCCAGCTGTTCTCTAAGCTTCACATATGCAGATACAGCTTTTATTTGAAGAATAAAAAAGTTTTTACCACTTGAGGTTGGGGTGAGGGTAGGGTGAAGCTTGAACCACTGAAAGCTTTTAGCCACAAAAAAACCCACAACTATTTAAAAAAAAAAGGCATTCTTTCATTTTTTATTATTTAGACTTAAAATTTGGAGGGGAGGAAGAACTTGTTCAGGGAACTTGGGAAATCTGTACTATGTCTTTTAAGTCTTTATTGTTGATAATACTATGTTTTAGGAAAAATAAGCACTCATGACTTGCATTCAAACTCCAGAGAAGAGAATGCAATCCTAGTTGCATAAAGACATTCAGGGTTTGGTTTAATTTCTGCTAATTTCTTGAGAGCAATGCCATATTTCTCTCATAAATAAGCAGTGGAAATTTCCATTCCACAGAAATAACTCTATATTAGACATTTTCTATACTTCAATGAACTTAACAATTAGCACATAAAGGAGGAATCTCCAAAATTTTGTTCATTCTGGAAGTCTTTGCAACTAAGACATCAGCCTCAGATCAATTACAAAATGTGCATGAAGTGTGTTGCTTTTTTGTATATGAATTATAAGGTGATATATTATGTACACAAAGTCACTTTTAAAAAATCAGTCAGTCTTAATTTGCTCAAAGGTGGGATCTTCCCAGCTAAATATCCTTGCTAATAATTTGAGGCAGCATGGGTTCAAGATGAGTTATCACAATATAAATAGTTTAATGAAAGTTTCCAATGGTCACCTCTAAATTCTACTTGGATTTAGCTGAGAAGGTTTTCTCACAACTCTGTGTGCTTCCAAGGAGAGAGGCTAATCCTTAGGAATGCTAGAGAATCACTGGGTAAACTGATAATAGTACATTTTTATGATTCTGTCAAGTATAGCCACAATTAAAAAGTCCCTTTGTGGAGTGAATACAAAGGCTTTGTAAGCCGCAAGTGGTCTATGGGCTGTGATACAGAGAATCTTAAGCTGGTGGATATTGACGTAGTCCTATTAAAGTCGATGGCATTAACACCTCTTTCATACCAGCTAACAATCTGGCCTGTGATCTGCCCCCTACCCTCAACATTATACACTGTGTTAACAGATTGTCAGACATCCCCTTGAGAGAAAATGTATATCCTGATAGACAAACTAGTTTTACATCTACACATGATTTCCAAACAAAAAGTCTGATCTGAAGTCCAGTAAAGTAAGGAACAGCTCCTAGAAGAAAATAGTTATTTTGAAACTTTTATATTTTAATTTTTCCTTTTTAAAGGAATAATCTAAGAACAATACAGCAAGGAAGGCGCAAGCAGCCTCAATAGAGCTATTATTTCCTCTCCTGGACAGGTGGTAGGCTCAGTTTTTCCCCTCCCAGTGTTACAGCCAGTGCAGCTGTATCAGAGCATGTATAATTAATTAATTATACATGCCTCAGTATATAATTAAGTATAGGGGTGGTGTAGGGGGGATACATCAATGATTTTCTAGAAAAAGAGAAATAGGAGGCATCTTGTAACTCTGATTCAGTTTGTAGGTTTTTCCACCCCCTGGGGCAATGCAACTGCCCTCTGTAATTGAACCCTCGATTGTACTTTTTTTAATAACAGCAGAACAATAATATCAACGAATAAAGAATCTGTGATTTAGAGTTAAAATTCAGTCAGATTGCAAAGACAGGAGACTAAGATCTTCGCGATAGTAAAATTGAAGGCAGTGACTGCTGAACCAGAGTGGAGTGCAGAGTAAGACCGTGCTGGTGCAATTAGAAGTGCAGCAGTGAAGCTCAGCATAGGCATAGACACCAAGTTGCAGTACTGGATCATATCAGCATGGTATTTTTCTTGCAAGAGATCGATGACTAAACTTACCAGAATTTTAAAGCCTTTAAAAAGCCTGCAAAAGACACTGCTGTCTTTTTTCTGTGTGGTTATGATTCTGTCTGATATGATTGCAAACATTCATTTAGATGATAAACTGTAATTCCCTTACTTTAGTTTTGATAATATGTATTTGAGACCATGGAGGTAACATCAGTCTCTACCTCGTCTCTCATACAGATCTCTTGAATGTCTCCTCACTGTCATTATCCTGCAAGAGAAACACTGAATAGGGTGATTTTTCTTCTGTCTGTTGTCAGAAGGCTAATGAATGTCTTTAGCTTTTTGAGTTTGGTTTTTTTTTTTTCCATTGCGTTGGAAAAAATATGTATGTAAAAATTCAGGTAAAGGTTTCCTTTACCTTTGAAAAAGGCAGAAAGAAATATAAAAACAGTGGGAGCCCAATACTCTTGTAAAAAAACGTGAATGATCAGAAGTGATCTAAGGGTTTAAGTTGAATGACGCTGCCAGCTTTGTTGGATAGTGCTTGGCCTTGTTTTTAATAACAGCTGTCAGCCATCCAGCTTTATATTTATCTTTGCCTTTCCATCACTGGAAGTGTAAAGACACCTTTTGGTTGTTACTCAGATGAGAAAATGTGTTTGTAAGGTTTGTTGTAATTCATGTGTGGCAGTCTTCTGTGTATCAGCAAGACTGCTGAAATATTTTGTAGATGATAGTTTTTGCAATAAATTACTAGGCCACAAAGGGTTTTTGTCAAGATTTCAGGGGGAGGTGATGTGCCTGGGGGTTGTTTGTTTTGTGTTGGAAACGGTGTGAATGTAGATGAGTCAATCATCTCAAGTCACGGGTGATTTCCGTAAGGCTACATACGTATGGCTTGTGCAATTTCCTAAATAGGTGTATTTTAGAAAGACACAGAATACCAACAGCTCAAATGCTACTTTGTACATTATTTGAGTAACTGTGTTATTTAGAACCACCTACACACACTGCTTTACCTCCAAGCTCATTAAAATATGTTATGATATCTGATACTTTCATGGGGAAGATGCACTGCTATGCAGGGTCAAATGGCTAGTTTCTATCAGAAAGCTGTTAAAAAGTAATTTGCCAACAAATAGGTGTTGCGATGGGTTTGTTTTCCTTCCTTCACCAGTGCTTTAGCTAACAGAAGTTACTTTTATATTTGCTAGATTTTTTTTTTCCCCTTCAGATTATTTTTAGTAGTAGTTGAAACAACTATCTAAACATGAAGGTAAAACATTGCTGGCCATAGTGAGCTTATTTGCTTTCTCTGTATTGGCAATACAGATGCCTCTTCTGCTCCCCCTGCTTGAGCAGCAGCTGAACAGTGTAGATGTGCTGCTGCCCAGGAACTCCAGGTGGAGTTTTCACCAACACAGTTCTTCAACATTCCCCCGTGTCATTAACCTTGGTTTTGCTCAAACAATATTGAAACTGGTCTCTGGTGCATCTTTCTATACTTGTGCTATCATCCCACAGTAAATAATGTGAGCCCAGTGTGATGATCATGTGTTGAGCTATTCTTTAATATTCTCAGTTTGTTGGCTTACTGGTTCTGCTTGCTCTGCATGAGGAGCCTGGGAGTTTTATAACAATTCTGCAATTTAGTGAATTTATCACTGGGAAGCCTAAAGGATCTGTATATGTTGCAAGTGCAAATAAACCATACTATTTGTGCATCCAGCTGCTTCTTGTGAATGAAACTGGGCCTATAGCAAATAGGCTGTTTGTGCATCTAGTGCTGGAGCTGCAACCACAAACAGTTAAATCAGCATATCCATTAAGGGGTCCAGATGCCCCTAGCCCCTCTGATCTCTGAGGACTGGCTAGAAAACAAGGACATTCATGTCTTACAAAATTTATCTATCACTGCATGCAACAGTAGGTTGAGATAAAACCAGCTTGATAGCTGAAATAAAATAAGATAATGATAATAATTATTATAGTAATATTTATAACAGAATATACAAACGATTGATGCACAATGCAATTGCTCACCACCTGCAGACCAATATACCAAGCCTGTTTCTGGCTAGCAATCCTGGAGGAGAGAAAATCCCAAAATCACAATCCTGAAAAAACCCCAGCTTCCCAGCCCACCCTCATCTATATACTGAGCATGACATTTCATGATANATTTATCACTGGGAAGCCTAAAGGATCTGTATATGTTGCAAGTGCAAATAAACCATACTATTTGTGCATCCAGCTGCTTCTTGTGAATGAAACTGGGCCTATAGCAAATAGGCTGTTTGTGCATCTAGTGCTGGAGCTGCAACCACAAACAGTTAAATCAGCATATCCATTAAGGGGTCCAGATGCCCCTAGCCCCTCTGATCTCTGAGGACTGGCTAGAAAACAAGGACATTCATGTCTTACAAAATTTATCTATCACTGCATGCAACAGTAGGTTGAGATAAAACCAGCTTGATAGCTGAAATAAAATAAGATACCAATAATAATTATTATAGTAATATTTATAACAGAATATACAAACGATTGATGCACAATGCAATTGCTCACCACCTGCAGACCAATATACCAAGCCTGTTTCTGGCTAGCAATCCTGGAGGAGAGAAAATCCCAAAATCACAATCCTGAAAAAACCCCAGCTTCCCAGCCCACCCTCATCTATATACTGAGCATGACATTTCATGATAGGAAATATTCCATTGGTCAGTTTTGGTCTGTTGCTCTGGCTGTGCTCCTTCCCAAATTCTTGTGCACCTTCATGCTAGAAAGACATGGGAAGATAAAAAGTCCTTGATTTCTTAGCAACAACTTAAAACATCAGGATATTATCAACATTCTTTTCATGCCAAATCCCATACTGAATCCAAACCAAATCACCGTTCTAGCTACTAAGCAGAAAAATTACCTGTATTCCAGCTGAAACCAGAAAAGGAATCTTTGTCACAAATATGGTACAAATTGTTAGAATACGTATTCTTTGTGAATTATCATCTTTAAAAATTCCTCTTTCATTACTATCAGTCCAAGAATTCTCTAACTATTTATGACGCAGGGACCTGTAAATATCAGGTAAAAGACCATATCATTCCAAAAATTGTAAAGCTCCTTACTCATTCAAATTCAATGGCAATAAATGAAGTCTTATTCCTTCAGTTCCCTCCATCCCTCTGGCCTCCCCATAATATGTGTTTTGTTTGGTTTAGAAATTTTGGGTTAGAATACCAAATAAGTCTGCTTGTAGAGTGGAAAATGTAATACACTGTTCCCTCATAGCAATGGTTTGGAAAAAATATTGATACTGTATGTCTCTGGGGATTTTGCTTGTCTTTTTTTTCCCTTTTTTTAAAGTAGAATAATGTTGTAAACCTCATTCATATACATCAAACTACAGTGTCTTTGACTATTTAAAGTCAAAATCTTCCTGATAAACCCATGCAAGTCATACAAACTTCACTGACATTACAGGGACATAACTGAGACCACAATTTGGCCTGCTGTGTTTACAGTTTACAACAGAAGGCAATTAACTGCTATCTATACTGGTACACATTGTCCCACAATGTGTTCTTCACTGATATTTTAATCAATGAGGGGTTTATGACAGATTTCTGTGTAGTATTTTTCAACAGTGCTAGGGAGTAAATTGTTGGTAATTGCCACTGATTATTCTTATTTACAGAAACTGCACTTACAGCTTCAGGGGAAGAGGATGTTTGTTGGGATCTTTGTTTTTTAAAGAGTTGCAGTTATTGACTGTGTTGATTAACTCCATGGTTGCTATTTTTTTTTTTCTTTTTTTTTTCAAAAATCAGAGAGGACCTCTTAGCAGAACCATTACAAAAGTCATCTCTGCATTCTTCTGCTATTAATGATGCACTGATACAGTAATCTAAATATGCATATTATGGCTTGTAAAATAACTGCCATGAAAAAACATGCTTGAGGTGCCAAGAATGCTGGACAATCCATACCAGAGTTAGTTCAAAAGTGTTTTTTCTACATCTTTATCTGGATCTCACAGTTCTCAGCTCTTTAGTAAACAGCTGAAGGTAGATAGGTTATGGCTTGATATGAAATTTTCTGGTTTAATTCTTGTTGAAAGTATTAGAATAGATGCTACTGAAGCAATGTTATAATCACTAGATTGAAAAGATGCTTTGATAAAAGAATATGGATAATTTGAATTTTCCATATTTTTTGACAGTACTCTATTACTTGATCATTTTATGCTTCATGGATTTTGAGTTTTGAGCATTTCTTTTTGCCTCTGGAATTCAAGTTTTCTGAGAATGTGATGTATGCACGTGAAACAAGGATAACCATTGTATTACAAAAGCCTTTCATTGCTAGTCCTCTCTTTACTCATCAAAGATCTCTATAAAGCACATAACTATAAAACAGTGTTTCTCTACAATTTGAAGTAGTTTTCCAGCAGACCCATGCATAATATTTTAACCAAAATTGTGATGTTAGTTTCATTGCATTAGTAGGGTTTTGGTTCTTTTATAGGCTTCTTCTCAAAGAATTAAATACGTGAAAAATACTGAGTTAATAACTAATCAATACTGTATCTGGAGTGACTTAGAAAAGAAATAATCTATCCTTTTGAGATCTAGTTGAACATATGTAATTAGATTCTTGAGTATAAAATAATATTTCAACAGAAACTGAATCAAAACTCAAGAAGTTTGGGGAAAAAAACATTTGTTTTGGTGTTTGGGGTTTTTTTTTGGGGGGGAGGCAGTGTGTTAGACTGCCTCTGTATAATCAAGTAAGCCACTTTAATTTGTTTTGTTTAATTAACATTTATATTTTGGCCTATGTGCTTATTGGAGGAGAACTTATGTCTCTTTAGAATGCAGACATTCACCATTGTGAAGACTGTTACATTGTAAACAAGTAACAGTGTCTTGGACTTTCCTTAGTAAAGATCATTTACTTCTGGAAGGATAACTGTGTCATATGAGTTGTATATCCATCTAATATGGGATATATTAAACTGTGCAAAAAAGCAGAGCTCTTCAGATTTAGGAATGTGAGTTCTTCTCTGAGCTGTGTAAGGAAACCCTCTTAAAAAAGAACAAAAAACTAAACCATGTGCACTTGTAAACCCTGTTTTGTAAAGAGTGTATTTCCTTGTGTAGATTTGTGGTTTATGTATCACATTGCTTACATATTACTTGATTTTTTTCATTTTGAAAATGTGTCTGACAATTAGGACTTACTTTGATTGTTCATTGGTGCTCTGTAATGAATCAGTGAGCCAAAACCTGACTAAACAGAATTTCAATATATCTAATTTTAATCTATGCTCATTTCAGTATATAGTAACTTTGACTAATCATGATTACTGCACTGAATATGTAAGCAGGTTCACTTTATGTGCATTCCATATGACATCTTCACACTAGCTAGAGGTAGCTCTAAATGTTATTCTTTCTTGCAGTACTTGCTGTGGCATATGTTATGTATTTAGTCCAAACTTCCCAAGGAAAGTATGATGGGAAAAGAGAGAGCACTAAGCTTCAGTTTTGTTGTATATTAACACACAAATTCAACAATACTTGAAATGAGCAGGTACTCCTTTGGGTGAAAATGTTCTGACCTTTCTTTACAAAGCAGTTGTGTTTTACAAGACATTAAAAACTACTGATTACTTTTACAGTTTTCCTTATGGAGTAAACTGCTGAAATTAAGGATAATTATAGCTAAACTAGATTCTGTGACAGAGCATCCAGTTTGTTCATTGCTCAATGACTGTTTTTATAACACTTTGACCCGAGAAGAGCTTCTAAACCAGTTTTAGTTACTAGAGTTCAGATCTTAAGTGATGCAATAGAGAAAAGAATCATTTGTATCTCACAGTGAAGGAAGTTATGAATTTCATAGCAGTTATACCTTCAATACCTTGAATATCTATTAAAATAAAGTACTGAAAACTGTTTTCATTTTCAAATGAAAACTTGTTCCAAATGATATCTTTTTATGATATCATCACTAAAAAAAAACCACCTCATTTTATTACCAAGGTAGTTGAAGCACGTTCTCAGCACATTTACAGATAATGACAAGTTGGAGAAGAGTATCTGATACTCTGGAGAGCAGACCTGTTATGCAGCAGGACCTCCACACATTGGAAAAAATGGACCGAAAAAAGAATCTGGAAGTTCAACCAAGGAAAAAGGAAAGTTTGTGTGTGGGGTGGAATAACCAAATCTCAAAGGGAAAGTGAGTTGAGTGGCTAGAAGGAAGCTTGGGAGAAGAAGTGAGGGTGGGTAGAGGGGGATGGAACAATGGAAAAAAACAATAAAAAAAAATCAGCAGTCTTGGAGGAAAAGTTGCACATGAGTCAACAGTGTGACCCTGCAGTGAAAAATGAGTTATGTTCTGTCTGTACCAGCAAGAATGTATCTAGTTCAGTGAGTCCAGTCTGGGGCCACCAAGGTCATTAATGTGGGCTGCAGTATATAATGTACAAGGAGAGGCTGGGTAAATTTGTTTGACCTTAAGGGAAGGCTAAGAGGACATCTTACTGCTGTCTTCAAATGCCTAATAGGAGTGTATGGGGGGGAAATGGAACCAGATTCCCTTTGGTGGTCCTCAGTTATAGCAAGGGAGGCAATGGGCACAAGTTGCAATGTGGGAAGAGATTTCTTTTTTTTTTTCTGTCATTTCATTCTGTGTATTATTTCTATATAAGTGGAAAAATGTGAGTCCATCCCAAAATGAGTGCCTCAAAAACCTCAGAAACATAAATATAAATGCTGATAACTACACATCCTCTTCCTAGCTTTCTGAGTAACCTGGGAGGAGCACTGCAGCTGCGTTGCTTCTGGTATACAAGATAGTTTCATGAAAGCCAGTTTCAGTGTCATTACAAAATGAGGGCTGTGGAGACATAATTTTAGGCTCTGTGAAAGAGTACTGTGTCAGTACAGATTATTTAGACTAGTGGAAATCTGGTTAGTTTCATCAAATAAATGAACGTAGTGTTAAGGCAGGGAACTGCTTCGCCTACATTGCACAATCAGAGCATATTTATTTTGCTAATGTTATGTTACCATAAAATAATAAGGGAAATTAAACTGCGATTTAATTGTTCATCATGTTGCAGAACACATTGTATCTCAAGCTGTCATGGAAACTAGTTATCATTTCTTTGATCCCTAAATCATACACACAAAAATTGTTGAGGAAAGATAGAGGGATCACAATATTTGTATGAGAAAGATTAATGAGCTGTCTAAGCTGATTGCTTTTGCAGTAACTCTTATTTCATGATATTGTATGAATGTCTAAATGAGAATTTTTTTTTAACTTTAAATAAAAAAAAAATCCTACTCTGTTTATCTATACAGATCTAATACAGAACTCATACCAAGTAATGAGTTTTGCTTCCTAGTTATAGCAATTTCGCTTAGTGGTAACATATGCAACATATTCTAACTATTTTTAAAGTGTTCCTGTGATTTGATGCTATAACATTTTTTTTCTAGGCACTTGTCATACATTTTATAGTATAATATGAATGTATTCGCAGAGAATTCATTTGGTTCTATTCAGAGTACACCCCACACAGCATAAAGGATACACTCTTTAGTTACTGAAAAAAAAATTTATCAGTTATATGATATTTCAGTGTCTTTATTGATCATCCAGGTCAATTTTTGAAAGTCTGTCAATGTTCAAGTAATAATGTCAGTGTATGATTTGTCCACACAAAAATCTTTATATATATACCCAGTTGGAATTTTAAAAATATTTTTTAATATTCTTGATTACAGTGGTTAAGAAGAAAGAAAAACAGAATTTAAAAGCATATGTTTGGGGTTTTTTTAATTTATTTTCACTGCAATATATATTATAAACTAAGAAAACCAATCATAAAAAAATGCTGTTTATGTGATCATGTTTTTAATGATAATCATAAGGGTTTCTTTTCTAATTCTTTTTCATTCCCCACTTTTCTCCCCATCTTTTTCTGTGGTAGATGATGAAACATATGAAGTATTTTTTTAACAGATTCATAAGCTATCCTGCTAAAAATTCCAGCTCACTGCTAGTTATGAGTAGGGCTCATGAATTCTTCAGAAAAACAACCTAAAACATATACTGAACTATGGAAGTATAGTGAAATAACCATTCTTTTTACTGTCTCTTTTTTTTTTTTCTGGATGTGGCTCAAAGTAAATGATTACACTTCGTAGTCATTTAAGCTTTTACTACCTACATTTCAAAAATGTTAGCTAGGAAGTATTAAGACTAACCCAGATATGATACTCTTGCTTGTGATGTTAAACTAATTGATTAAACTAAGCACTTCACCAAAACTTCAGCAACTTTTATTTCATCTTCCATGGCAAAAAGGGAAACCAAATATTTAAAAACATAATAATACTTTAATATATTTTACTTTTGTCTAAAACTTAAAAATTAGTGTAGTCTCCTTTGCCTAGGTCATTAAGATAGAATAGAAAATACAGTTGCTAGCTCAGACACTGTACAGGAATGGGAGCCTCTATCCAGTTTTACTACTTTCCTTGTACTGTCCCATGTTCCCTGCTCAGTACTCAAATCTTATCTCTACATGCTCTCTCTCACCACAAGTATACACAAACATGCAGTTATTTGTGACAGCTCATTTTCACATAGTTTTCAATTCCCTGAATACCTTCTCCTTGTATGTAGATACCAGCTCTTTTGTGTTACAACTGAATATGAACTAAGTATTTTTCCTGTGATAGACTTTAACTCTTTCACAGGTAAAAGGCTGTGTTGTCAGGATACTGCCTGCCAGTAGCATGTGCCTTGAGTTGAAGAATCATAGAATGCTTTGGACTGGAGGGGACCTTTAAAGGTCATCTAGTTCAACCCTCCTTCGATGTGCTGGGACATCATCAACTAGATTAGATCTCTCAGAACCCCATCCAACCTGACCTTGAATGTTTCCAGGGATGGGGCATCTAGTCCCTCTCAAGAAGTTGTTTATACTGAGATTGTAACTTAGTTTAAGAGATGTTCTATCCACCTTAATCCTATTTAGATTAAGGTTAAGAAAACCCAAATGTTGTGAATAAGACGTTTAGTTCAGTTTAAGAAGAAAATAGTGTCCAGAAGCTAGAACTGATATTTTCAATTTCTCCTGTCTCCTCCTTACCTTCTAGGGAAAATTAGTCATCAGTTTTTACCTTAAAATCCTAAGAAAAAAGAAAATTACTGAAAACAATCTTTAATTGAGTAATATTAGCTGCTCTTCAGAATGAAAGCAGGCATTGGAAAGTGAAACTAATAGAGGAATAATTGAAGATTCTTATGCAAAGATTACAGAAAACCTAAGCGATGAAAGAATTTCATGTATTCCTATCACATACTGGTAATATCTTTGCTCCCGTAAATAAATGAAATTGAATTGCTACTTGTCTATAAATTAAGAAAGTAAGTGTGTTGATATTTAAGTAATAACACTTCGGTGCATATTAACCTCATTTTCTATTGTGGAAGGGTAAATAGAAGAAGGGAATGAAAAAAAAAAACTTCTCTCGCAGAGATCTGTAAAGCGCTTTGCACTTTGAAATGTATTGAACTATTTTTTTGCTACTCTCTCTGAAGCAGTTTCTCCTGCTTTACCTTCATAGATGGCAATATCTGCTGCTACATTCCTGAGATATTTGAGGAAAGTCAATCTTGCTCTACTTCTATCAACTAGTTGCTCTTTTTTTATGACCAACCCCTTCCACCAAAGTTTGCCCTGCTCTCAGAACTCAGAAGAGAGACAGGTACAGAGTCTTGTTTCTTTGTTGCTTCATCACATGCACTGGTCAAAAGCCCTTTAACTACTTGTGTTAATATATAGGCAGTTGTTTTACAATGTAATCAACTTACTGGATGCTGCCTAGTCTCATTCTACAGTGATGAGACCATTTTACAACAATAATACCTGAAAATCAAGAGACTAAGATACATGTGTGTGTGTGTGAGATGTGTGCTTTTTTTTGGCTTTGATTGTTGTTTTGTTTCTTTTGTTTGTTTTGTTTCTTGGTTGGGGTGTTATTTTGGCTTTCTTTGTTTGTTTATTGGAAAAAATTGTGTTTCCTGTAATTTTGCCTCATTTATAGGAGAAGGTGTACTGAGGGAATGAAGTAAAAACACAAAGAACAGACCATAACTCAAGAGAATTAAGTAAAAGTATGGCCAAAAAAATGACATTAAATATTTATCAGGGATGTAATCATGCTCTGCTTTCTGAAGCATTGGACTAATCAAAACACCTCCATACTTTTGGAAGTCAAAGGTCATTTAATGCCATAATTGAACACAGATGAATTTATATATGGGTACTTCTACCTGGTCAAGTCAGGATGCCTCTCTTGTGCTCAACTGCAAATGGGCAACAGGTCTTTATATGTTGCAGTGCTTGTTTGTGTGGAAGTTATTAATTAGAGGTAGTTATTACCTCTGAGAAACTGATGTGATTTTGAATCATTATTTGCTTCAATCATGCATTGTGTGAATATGCAGCTTTCTACTTTAAAAAGCCACATCATTTAGAGTCAGAATTTTTTGTTTATATTTTAGATGGATATGAAGGTACTGTCATTTATTGATTAATATAATATTCAGATAATTATTACAAATATCAACTCTTCTTATGAAGTTCAGTGTTTTTTTAATCTACACTACACACTTCTTAAAGTCCAGTCTGTTGTTTACATGCCAATGAATATAATTTAATATGTGAGGATCCCATTTAAAAAAGTGATGTTCAAACCACAACTCATTGGGAGGTCTTAAAGGAAACTATCCTTATAGGAAAAAGCTAATTAGAGTAGTAATATAGCAAAATGTATTCGGAAATTAGATGCATCACAAAAAGCTATACTTACTAGTAAAGAAAAACATATTTCTTAAGAAGCAGCATTTGAAAACATAGAATATCATGCTTATTACATTTAAATTCTCTCTTAACTCTGACATGGGTTTACCATGCCATAGAAATACTGTCTTGACTAAACAATTAATCAGATATAACATTATCATCTTTTGCTTTATTCTGTGGTGACAAAGCAGGTCCCATCTTTGGGGAATAAGTCACGTTTGAAATGTGATCATGTGTAAAAAATCATAGTACCAACCTCTAGAATATCAGGTGGGTACAGGCAGCAGCATCCATGCTTCCCTAATCCATCATTCACATACATCTCTAGCTATCATAGAAACTCATCCATTGTTTTTGCTGACTAGTAGCTCAAACCTCCAAACCCACAGCATCGTAAAACCAGGCCCCCATATCCTGTAACAAATGTTTCTTTCCAAGGCTTAATTTGCTGTGTCTTGAGCCACTTCATCTACTCTTAAAGTGAAATTAAGGAACTAGAAGTGTTTTTATTTAATGAAATTTGCATCTTTTTTTTTTTTTTTTT
>VWZY01012546.1:126784-146517 GCA_013399075.1 Chloroceryle aenea
TTTTCCCTTTTGTACTGCCAACAGTATGGATCCTTTTGTCTCCATTAAGGGGTTTTTACTATGCTCCGCACAGTTATATCTAAGAGCCCTTAGGTGAAGTCAGTGCATGTCATGAATTATGTACAACACATTACATGAATGTCATGAAAAAAAGGCAAAGATTTGTAACAGTTTTTAGCATATTTATCTAAGAAAACAAACAAAAAAATGCTACTACTCTGTAATCTTTTTTTCTTGCCCCTAACAATTCCTCTTAATAGGTGAATTCTGGCTCATTTAATCCAGATTTATCCAAGAGTCTGACCTCTCAAAAGTAAGAAGTTCCCATCATTTTGTAACTCAATGAAAATAAATTCTGTCAATTCCCTCAATAAGCAGAGAAGTGAGGTTGTTATGACTCTTCATTTTGCTTAACAATATGAAGTTAAGAAGTTAGAACGGCCTAGATTATCCACAGAAGTCAGCATCTTCCCTGTCTAGAAGTTTGAGTGAGTTATATGGCTGGAAGTATGAGTTACATGGCTAGAGCATGGAGGGTAACTGGAAGTAAAATGGACAGTATGAAGCATATCAGAAAAGCTCAGATAATTCAAGAATGACTAGAGAGACTGAGGTATTAACTTTTGTAGTAGAGGAGCTGGGGAATAAGAGGGATGAGAGTAATATAGCAAGACAACAAAATAGCATATCATACTTTTTCATAGCTGACAGTCTAAATTATTTAATATGAATTAACCTGTGTGTATAATGAGATTATACTATTATTGTTCTTAGATCTGCTGCATGGCTAGTCATCTCTTGGCAATGATTTGTAAAATGGTTAATTGGTTGCATCTAGATAAATAGGGTATCAGAATAGACAGAGGATTCTGTGGAGATCTAACCAAGTACATGCATGTAGCAGAAAAATAAGACTGGCTTTTCAAAATGCTGTAGGTGTGAAATAAGTGGAATCAGCCTTTTTTGCACTGAAAGGAAAGGTACCTTGCTGCTAGCAGAGAAAATAAAATACAACCATTTTCTGGGTTCTTCAAAATTGAGATTGAGAAAACTAGGATAAGTAGCATAAATAGGATAAACTGGCAATATTTGATAGGTCACTTTGCAAGAATAAAAAGGTGATTTCACTTTGTCTTACATGGCAAAGGCAGAGGAGAGTGTCAGTTGGGCAGGAGTGAATTGCTCTGCTTTTTGAAGTAATCTGTCTAGGTATCTTTTAGGAAATGGCTGGTAAGATGCTGATGACAGGAAGCCTGGAATGAACACTGACACAGTGATACAAGGATGCTTGTCCTGGGCATCCTCCCGCTAGCCAGGGAAAACACGCTGCTTCCTCTTACCCTTTCTGATTATAGAAACAGGTTCAACACATGTGGCTTGGTCAGAATAATAAGTCTGATTTATTTTCCTTCTTCAGCGACAATGATCAAGCACAGGACTGTACATCAAGTATTTCCAGATAGCTCCAATTATGTTATCTCCATATTTTATTATCCCGTCCTATTTCCTCATGATCTTTTTCATTGCCCTCATACCTCCCTTCCTCTGTCTGAATTATCTCCTACATAAACAAGCTGTCCCTAATTATGTTTTCCCAAATTTGTTACATCCATACCAAAATGCAGTTATCTATGCAATCTTGGCTTTATATATTATTACCGACAGTGACAATACTGATAATAACTTGCTACTGCCAATTATAATTCTGCTCCCCATTTCTCAAGTAACTCCTCCTTATCCACCTACGACATCTAGCTTTTCATCATGATGTTTTTAATAACCTCTGTCAGCAGGACTGTGTGCCATATCCACCACCAGTTTCTCATGGAATGTCTCCAGCAGCTCCTCACATTCCACAGCATGTCCTCAAGGCAGGAACCTAATCATCTTGAGTAGACCTAACAATATTATTTCAGATTTTTAAACTTCTTTTGGGAGGCGTTTTGCACCATTCCCAATTTGTCTTTGTAGTCAATGATAGCAATCTGCAAGAATTAGGTAAGATATTTTACTCCAAGATCCATGAAGTGTTAGAACCATGAAATTTCCAATGTTTTTCAATTTTACACTGAGAAAAGAGAATGTATTGTTTTGAAATACAACATACAGGGATTAACTGCAGAATACAAAATAGTTCAGGACATTCACTTGAAATACAGTGATAGAGTTTTCAACTCTTGCTTAATTAATTGATTAGCTAGTGATTAGTACTTTCAATAGGAAGACACATATATGAGCAAAATAAGATTTAAATCCTGCGTCCAAAACAGTCTAAAAATTTAAAATAAGGTTTAGGTTTACTATTTGCTGCATGGCAAACATGACTTTTTTTTTCCCCCCCTTATTTTGACTAGAAATGCTATCACAGAAGTCTTGGGGAGAAGTGCATGGCAGAAAGGGACCTTTGGGTGCTGGTGGACACCCAGCTGAACATGAGCCAGCAGTGTGCCCAGGTGGCCAAGAAGGCCAATGGCATCCTGGCCTGTCTCAGAAACAGCGTATCCAGCAGAAGTAAATATGCGTACTGCGCTGGTAAGTCCACAGCTTGACTGCTGTGTTCAGTTTTGGGACCCACAGCAATATAAAAGACATTGAGGAGCTGGAGCAGGTACAGAGAAGGGCAATGAAGCTGGTGAAGGGTCTAGAGAAAATATCTTGTAAAGAGTGCCTGAGGGACCTGAGGTTGTTTAGTCTAGAGAAGAGAAAGCTGAGAGGAGACCTTATCACTCTCTACAGCTACCTGAAAGGATATTGTAGTGAGGTGTGTGCCAGTCTCTTCTCCTAGGTGACTAGTGATAGGACAAGAAGAAATGGGCTTAAATTGTGCCAGGGAGGATTAGGTTGGATACTAGGAAACATTTTTTTACTGAGAGAGTGGTAAGGTATTGGAACAGGCTGCCTAGGGAGGTGGTGGAAGCGCCATCCCTGGAGGTGTTTAAAAAACATCTAGATGTGGCACTTCATGACTGAGTTTAGTGTTCCTGACAATGTTTAGTAGACGGTGAGACTTGATGATCTTGAAGGTCATTTCCAACCTTAATGTTTCTGTGATTCTAAAATTAACTGGGCAGAAACACCACGTATCATATGAATTCCAAGTACAACTTTCTTTGCATAAAATCTTCTCAAACACTATAGATATTCAGCTAAAATCTGTTGTTGTTGTCCTAAATATATTCCTTTGTTAAAATTATACATCTAATCCTTTTGGGTATTGACAACCTATTATTTTTCATATGTGCCATCTTTATCCGGGAAACTGAAAGAACAACTAATTATATCCTTTGCAAATGAGCGTAGCAGAATAGCTTTTGTTCACTAAAATTCTTAAGTCTATTCATCATGCATGCAGAATTCACTAGGATTTTTTTGTTGTGGTTTTTAATGTACAGCCACTTTAGTGGCATGTGAAGTTTGGCATTTGAAGCTAATTGTATACTTTGCTTTGGAAGCTGTAAGTTTAGCCAGTCTGCCTAGCTGCATTGCATTGGTACTTAGGCCTTAATTGATCATTTTGCAGAAGGTTTTTGTGAGGGTTTTTGGGTGATTGACATTGGCACTATTATTTTTAAAGGTTGCCCATACAGTTTTAATAAAGGCTGTGGCGGTAAGTAATTAAAATGAAGGTCAGTAAAATGAATCTATTAACAAAAGCATCATGTTTGGCGGGAATGTGTTACACATAAAAATGTATAATGCTTTTACAAAAATAACTGCATATAAAATCTTCTCATTTGTTTGTTTTACTGAGAAATCAAAAGCAAATTACTTAAGTAGAATATAGACACGAATGGTATGAAAAAAATATTGGAAAAACGTAACGGTAATATTCTAAAAGCATATGCAATTACATATCTTCAACAGAAATATTGTTACAGGTATTTGACTGGACAGTTTGTTCATCAGTGTATGTATTTTAAATTTGCAGGTGTTGGTAAAGTTATTCTGAAAAACTTAAGTTTCAATATCTTTATTATTCAAAGTGCTACACTTGTACCCATGCACCCCATGGTGCATGAATAACTTCATATACCAGTAGCTGTAGGGGCTTACTAGCTGGTTCCTGATGGAGAACAAGTTGTGAAATCTCCATTCTTGGAAATAATTAGAAAAACATCTAAACATATGGTCCTGGGCAACTGTCTCTAGGTGGCTCTGCTTGTGCAGTACAAGATTGCCTCCAGAGGTCCTTTCCAGCCTCAACCATTCTGTGACTCTGCAATTCTCAGATAATGTTATCATATAATCTATCTGCTGATCCTTGTATGCTTTTGTAAGAGGTCCAGATTTCTTCATTCCCTCCAAAGGATTCAGAAGTAACTAGTATCATTTTTCTGGTCATCTTTATATAATCAGTGTGAATCTAGAATTTGGTTTGACTTCAATGTGCAACTTCAGGTGGCTCTTGTCTTTAAGTCAGCAAGAAATTTCCACTGTTGAAATTATTTCTGTGCTCCTAGCTGGGACATTGCCAAAAAGGATTGTCTCATGGAGCATGATTTGTGAACAAATACACAAGTAGGAGGCAGAGTTTTTCCACCTTACTTAAGCCAGAAAACATTATTGTAACATTATTCTACAACTGTAAAATTTAATGTATAATTACTGTTTTTGTAATTTTGAATGTTATTTTATTTCTGCTTAAAAAGAGATTTTCTTTGGATTTCATATCATTAATCTGCACTAATCTTTGCACCGAGAGAAATGCAAATCTATTACTCTGTTATAGGACTTGGAAGATACTGTACACTGACATTTTGACAGGTTGCTTGCATACAAATGACTGAAATAATGCTAGCATTCTTTGCAGTTTTATGTGGTCCCTGATTTGTTTATTTTCTTCTAATACTACTGATGTTCAATACTTCCTGAACTGCTTGATTTGAAAACCTGTGAAAATGGAGTACATGAGGTCATTTGTCCTGTGCTGTTGTTTCAAGCTTTGTAAATCAAGCTGTTTATCATCCCTAAAGGCATCAAGTCAAAATATGTCACAATCTGTGCTGAAGCTGAGGTCAGCAGTGTGCAGAAATTGAGCTTTTAAGCAAAAGAGAGAAAATGCTTTTCTGAAAAGAAGCTATTCTTTATAAATATTGCCAATGAAAGTAAAGCTACCTTGTGATATTTACTCAGGTTAAATCTACTGTACAGATTTCTATAGGCCTCTCTAAAAAGTCTGAAAGATCTACTAATCTTAATTATCAAGGCCAAAATACTGGAAAAGACAGATAGCCAGTCAGCCTATTGGCAAAATCCAATGTTTTTCAGGTGTGTTAGCTGCACTGTACTACTCTTGTTTGTGAGAAAGAGAATCATGGTGCCACACCAAGTGCAAAACCTGTGTATCTGTTCAGCTGGCTGGTTTAATGACAGAAAGTTGTAAGTAAAACCAGAACAACTCCCAGAAAAGTCCTTTCAATTTATTATCTTTATCATGTAAATATTTTAGAAAACATTATCTCCTTTCCACATACTTACAGGTTTTAATCCAAATATGCTTTGCCTTTCTGTGAAGTACATCAGAAGAACAGAATAACTCGCATGCATATGATGTCTTTCACACTGGTCTACCAATACCTACACAGACTTACATGTTCTAATCCACAAGTGAAGTCAGTCTAGCAAGTAAATAAGTTTTTGTCAAGGTTCAGTTACCATAAGTAGCAGAGAACAGAGGGTACACAGAGGCATTGTAAATTTTTTTAAAATATTGCAGGATGTAGTCTTTTAATAGGAGAATTTTAAATTTTTAAAGACTATAGAGTGTGTTTAAAAAAAAACCAAACCAAACAACAGTACCTATTAAAAAAAAGGATAAAGTATCCACTTTAATTCCCTTTGTTGCTCTAAAAGTAGACAAAGTCGATGTGGTTTCATTGCTATATTTTTGCATAAAAATACATTTTAAAAAATCACACTCTTGCGTCTTTGGCACTAGGTATTGGTGTTGATAATACACATTAATGAGCTCTGAAGGACAGAGTGGCAATTAAACCAAGTCTTTTTATCAGCTGGAGAGATGGCAATTGTTTCAAAAGAAACTGAAAGTGGTGTGTAAATAGTGCTGACCGGTGTACTAAGAAAAATCTTAAGGAAATATTTGCAGTTGCAGGAAACTAAAGTATAATTTATTCTAATCACAGTTACCAGAAAGACTATCTCAGCTAAGGTTTGCCTACAACAAAATTCCATGAGTTGGTTCAAAAGTAGGTGGTAGTGTAATGTTCATCACATTGTGATGTTAGAATTAATTCAGTTTAAAGGGCTGTGCACAAGAAGCAAATAAATTATAAGATCCAGAGAAGTTATGCTAGGTTTAAACATTTATTATACCCTACCATCCCACTAAATTTTTACTGAAGGCAGAGAGGGAAAAAATTTCTGACATGCTACATGCATGAAAGAGGAGAGTATTTATTAATCAAAGGAGGCAGAATATAAGTAAGATAGCAAAGATTTGGTTAAGGAAGCAAAACCAGACTTGCCAAGTCTCTTTTAGATGTATGTTGTGACGTGAGTTTCTGGTAGAACATTTATGATCATATGACTAATCTGGAAGGCATTAACAATTTGACACTACCCTTCTGCCAAATGTTCCACTTAGCATTTGCTCTTCTGTGACCTCTTTTCCTCAACTTGAATTTTATATAAATCTAAATAATGTTAAAGAATTTGGACAAAAGAATTTACAAACATGGAAGGAAAACTGCAGAATAGGGAAGAGGTAAAATTATTTCTGTAACTCTGCATGCAGTTAACACACACAGGTGATAAAATCCAGTCAGAATCTTTTAATTATTTAATTTGAAAACTCTTGTATATTTTATATTTTTTAATCATTTTAGTATGAATTAAACAGATTCTTTTGATTTATTTTTTTTTTCCCCATGACAGTCAATTTGGTTTTCAGTTTATGTCTTTAAAAAACTAATAAATTTTTGGTAGAAAATAAATTTTAAGAGAAAAATATCAGTTTCAGTATTCTTTTGGTTGTAATAATAATAATAGCAACATTTTATCTCAAATGGCCAATTTATATTCCACTACTTTAACTGTCTCTGTGCCAAGTATTCTCTAATTGAAAAATGGACAAATGGCTTCTCTTTCTAATGAGCAGAAATTCTTCAAAGAGAATTGAGAATAGCAGCTAAGGTAGGATAATGGTTACATGACTTTCCACCTCCAATTTTGTGCAGGATGTAGATCTGCCCTCTGTGGGTCTTCTGAATATAGGAATGTAGGAAATATATCACAGAAGAGAGCATCAAACTTCAATACCTCGATTTTTTGTAGCACAGGAATACTGTTCCTCTCTATTACTCCATATCAGGACACAGAAGTAGAAAAAAAACCCCAATACAATACCTAATATTGTGAATCAGTAACACACTGTCTCATTAAATTAGAGTTTCAAAAATACAAGAAATCACTGCAAAAGGGGAAATTTAGATGGTAAATATTAACAGGATCATTAAAACATTCACTTTTCTTCTATCATATTTTTTTCTCCTCTATATAAATGGGAGCTATAAATGATCAAATAGATACTTTTCCCCAAAAAACCCTTTAACTTTCTATCTTCATTTATTATCATGGTAATGAGTGCATGCTTGTACTCCACTTCTCCTTCTTTTTTAATTCCTTTCACCCTCTTTCTCTGTCTGTTTATCTTCATGCATATTCCTGTATGTTAGAAAAAAAAATAAAAATCTGGAAAGAGTACACTAGAAAAAGTAGTCATTTACTTACATCCCTCAATGATTATTATGAAAAAAAAAACATGTTAGGGTTTGAATTACTTCTTAATCAAATAAATTCTCAGGTGCTTTGAGTTTGGTTTTGGTTGTGCTGGGTTTTTTTTTGTCTATTAATGTCTTTACTTTTGAAATACATTTAATTCCTGTTGAATGAAGAAGGATTTTTTTTTTTTTTAATGCTTATAAGTCTCGAGGAAAACAACTTATCTGTAAGTGATAAGAAAATGTGTCAGATGGTTATTCTGAGGAAGGCTAACGTGTGATGAACAGTGTCTTGGAAAGTACAATGTCAGTGCTAGTATGGGCATCAAAAGATATTACCTGTTAAGGAAGAACCAAGAGTATGGATAGGGAATAAAAAATATAATAGGTTCCTGGTTCTTTCCTTCAAAAGGACGACATTTAATCTCCTTTTCAAAAGGAGATTAAGACTCTTCTACCTTTTTTCCTTTTCCTACTTCTTGAAGTGTTAACTCTTTCAGCGTTCCAAGGACCTGCACTGGTTTATTCTCACCATTGGACTGCTGTCATGAGAGAACTTCTTTGATACTTTTTCAATGTTGTTACATCTAATGACTAACAATAGGAGCACCTTAATTTTACTCTGAAGTTGGAGAAATCAAGATGTGATTTTTTTTCCCTTTCCATACATTTATTTTTCTTCTGAGTCTTCTCACTTCCTCATTGATATTCTTGAAATGCTGAGTAAAAGGTTCCTCACACAGCAACTTAAATCCAAATGGTATTGTATTTTATTATGTAGAAATAGCTATCTATACAAATGTGTCTTGATACATTTTGGGTTAACATGGGAGAAACAAAAAAACATAACTGAGGCAATTCAAGAGACTACTAGAATTATGAAATTTTTTTGAATATTACTACCAAAATAAGTGTTTCTGGGCTCTCTATCTAGCTTCTGGAAGGGAAGATGCTTTTATGACAGTTGATTGAGAACAAACCTCTTGCCTGAACTTGCCTTCTACAAGCAACTCTTTTTCTCTGTTGACAAGAACAGATGTAACTTTGACAGCTAACATAGATGGCATGGATGTTCTGCAAAATGTCAAGCAAATCTTTAATTTTGGGACTGCTGGACTTAAACTGGGTCATACTCAGTCATGGGACTGTTCTTAACTATATCTATCCTTTGCTGGTTAAAAAATCCATGTACTATTCAGTGGTTAAACAAATGTCTGGCTGGCTGGGTTTAAGGAGTTGTGGTGAATGGATTTAAAACAAGTCATTGGCCAGTCACAAGCTGTGTTCCCCAGGGCTCAATATTTGGGCCAGTTCTCTGTAATATCTGTAATATCAGTAATCCAGATGAAGGGTTTTGAGGGCACCCTCAGTAAGTTTGAGACAACACTAAGTTGGATGAAAGTGTCAGTCTGCTTGAGTTGAAAGGCTCTGTAGAAGCATATGGACAGCCTGGATTGGTAGGCCAAGGCCTATTGCATGAGGTTTGACAAGGCTAAATGCTAGGTCCTAGACTTTGGTCATGAGAACCGCAGCCTTGGGGAAAAGTTGGGAAAGCTTCCAAGTGGAAAAGGACCTGGGGATTGTGCTTGACAGCAGGCTGAATATGAGCCATCAGTATGCCCAGATGGCCAGGAAGGACAACAGCATCCTGGCATGTATCAGAAATAGTGTAGTCAGCAGGACTAGGGAAGTGATCATCCCCCTGTACTTGACACTGGTGAGGCTGCACCTCAGTTTTGGGCCCCTCACTACAAGAAAGGCATTATGGTGCTATATCACATACAAAGGACAATGAAGCTGGGGAAGGATCTAGTGAATAAGTCCTGTGAGGACCAGCTGAAGGAACTGGAGTCATTTAGCCTGGAGAAAAGCAGGCTTAGGCGAGACCTTATTGCTCTCTATAACTACCTGAAATGGTTGTAATGAGGTGGCCATCAGTCTCTTCTCCCAAGTAACAAGTGGTAGGATTAGAGGAAGTGGCCTCGAGTTGCATCAGGAGAGGTTTAGATTGGATATTAGGAAAAATTTCTTCACTGAAAGAGTTGTCAAGCATTGGAACAGGCTGCCCAGGGAAGTGGTGGCATCACCATCCCTAGAGGTATTTAGAAGACATGTACATGTGGCACTTGGGAACATGGTTTAATGGTAAACTTGGCAGTGTTAACTTTATGCTTGGACTTGATAATCTTGAAGGTCTTTTACAACCTAAATGATTGCTTGATTTTATGATTCTATATCACAAGTTCAGATCTGAGCATAGCTTCTTTGTATAATACCTATCAAAGAATAGAGTTGTAAGAGACTGACACATGAATGATACAGAGAGGGAGACACAGGTGAATGAGTTACTCTATAAACAGAAGAGGGAGTTCTGCGACAGCAGAAATGTGTTTCATTCATGTGTGTCATTTCCATTTATATCAAAAAGTAGACTTCTCATTAAGGAGTACAAAGCATACATTTATAAAATGGATAAATCTTCTGAATGCATATCTACTTTGTATTGGATATGGAGTTTCTCTGCCTGGCCCTGGGTAATGGAAAAAGTCAAGTGGGAAGCAGAAAGTCTAGACTGGAGTGAAGCTGAACACACCCACACCCCCAGCAGAGTTAAAGTGATAAAACCTTTCATAGAATTGAAATACCTTGGGACCTGCACTGGCCATTTGTGTGCAGGCACGCATCGAACCCCACAGAAGTGAGCTCTGTGACAGCTATCGATCACCTTGGATTTCCTCAACATCTTTCGAACATGGTTGCAAAATGACAGTGATTCCATATCACAGTGGGCCCTCTGCCCACACGGAGAGTGCAGTTATATTGTCCCTCAAGAGTTCATAACGTTCTTGAACCTGATCCTGATTTTTTGAATAGCAGATCAGTTCCTGTAGAAAGCATGTTCATACATGTTAGCATTTCCTATGGGACTTTATTCATCTTATCACTAATAATCTGAGACAGATATTTTATGTAGCTGAGATAAACTGGTACTTTTCCTTGTAAAACTACTTGTGAGAAAATAGATATAAGAATATAGAAAAATTTAAGAGAAATGTTGAAAAAATATTTAGGAACCAGGCAGCTAGTAAGTTCCAACATTTCAGTTGACACTGAACATTATTCTACAGAAATAAATAGAGTATTGATTGTCAAAAGTAAGTTTCTGTTAAAAAAGTACTTTACTACAGTGTAATGACTTCACTATAAATATGCTAGGCTTAGAAGATTGCCTACTTATGTACAACTTCTTAAAGACTAAAGAGGAAGTAATATATATAAAATGTTATTTCTCACCTCTTTTAATGATGCTTTTAACTTGTGGTATGTGCAATAATGAACAGGGATAATTAAAACTTTAATACTTCACATATATCAAAATTTTTCCTCTGCAGAAAAATAAAGAACTTTTCCTTTGTCTGACTCCTACCATTTAAAATTTTAACCAACTCTAGTTTTAAGTTTTACGATATATCATAGTTAGAAAAAAAATCATGAAAGAATGAACACATTTTTCAAACAATCCTACTTGATGACAAAATGCTACATATAATGGACATCAGGGAATGAAAGAAGCTTGTGATTTAAAGCAGTATAATTATGTATATTATCAATGGAGACATACATACATCTTACTCTTTCATTTGAGGGAGTTTCATTTTTTATTATATGTATAAAAAATACAAAATTAGTTTAAAATATTAATTACAAGAAGCTCATTGGAAGTCAGTTGGGAGAAGTTTTTGTATTAATGTAATGACATATGGATCTATCCCTTCTCAAAGCTAATCAAGAAGTTGTGTTGTTCTGCAACCTGAGGAATTTAAACATGAAGAAGCTGTTAGCTTGCTGACAAGTATTTAGAGAATATCATGAAGAAAAAAACACTGAAAGGAAAGACCTAGAGGGACCACTGAGATAAATGGCATTGAAGGTTGACATGACTGGTAAAAGAGAAGGAACAGGGAATTTAAGAAACATAACTATTATGACTGTATTTTATTTTCCACTGATTTTTCTATTTCTTCCATTATGATACAGGGGGTTTTTCTTCTCAGCAGTTTAAATTACAGCAATTCCACACTGAAGGATGTGTTGGGGAGAATCATGAGAGTATGCAAGAAGACATGGAAGTAGAAGAATGCTCCATATGAAATGGTTGTCACCTGAGCTCTGACAGGAAAGAGAAGGAAGTGTTGCTGACATGAGTTTGCTGATGATACTATACTGGGAGGAGTGGCTGATAACACCAGAAAGCTGTGCTGCCATCCAGCGAGCTCTGGACAGACTGAAGAGCTGGGCAAAGGCAAACCTAATGAAGTTCAACAAGGATAACTGTAGAGTCCTACTCCAGGGGAGGAACAACACCATGCACTGGTACAGGTAAGGGGTAGACGCACTGGAAAGCAGCACAGATTTACTGGAAGACAGAAATGGTCCTAGCAGGGCCTGCTGTAGTACAGTATATCATGTGATGAGTCAGAATGTACCAAAACACAGATCCTTTTACTCCATCGATCCTTGCTTCCTGGATCACTTAAAAAAAACCCAAAACCAAACAACAACAACAACAAAAACAAACAAACAAACCAACCCAAAACAAAACACACACACAAAAAGATCAAAACAACAAGTCCACAGTGTGATAAGCTCTTTGGTTTTATTACAAGAACTCAAAAATAAACAACTTTATTTTCTTTGTCCTTTCCAGTAGCTCTATCAGACAGTCTGAAACTTTCAGATGTTAACTGTGCTTCATTAATAACAATCAGCCTTATGGTAAAGTTTAGATGCTGTAGACTTTTCCATATGGAATAGTAACTGTGTAGATATTTACCGTATTTACACACCCACACATGAATAAAAAATGTAAATAAATATAAAACTGCTCTTAGTAGATAAAAAAGTAAAATGGTAACTTTTACTTTGAAAATTGTATTTAAAACAAACCAAAAAAAACCCAAACCCACCACAAAAATCAACACAAAATAAAGAAATGGGTAAGTAACAAAATATGATCAGTTTCTTTTGCTCCCATATCTCAAATTTCTTCCTCGGCAGCCTATTCCAGTGCCTGACAACCCTTTTAGTGAAAACATTTTTCTAATGCACAGTTTAAATCTCCCCTGATGCAGCTTGAAGCCATTTCCTCTTGTTCTGTCACTAGTTACTTGTGAGAAGAGACCAGTGCCTACATCTCTACAACATAATTTCAGGTAGTTGTAGAGACTAATAAGGTCTCCCCTCATCCTCCTTTTCTTCACACTAAATAACCCCAGTTTCCTCAGCTGCTCCTCATAAGACTTGTTCTCTCTTAGTTGCATTTCTCTGGAAACACCTCAATGTCTTTCTTGTATTGTGGTGTCCAAAATTGAACACACAAAATTGATGCAAAAAAATCCCATAATTGAAACATTTTTTATAAAGCAATAATTTGAATAAGTGTTCTGGTAAATTTTGAACTAGATATGAGAGTTTAAATGTTCCCCTATTTATATTTACTGCAAATACTGCAGTTATGTTCAGCATCGTTAGTTTACTGTGGCAGGGATGAGATGAGAAAGGCTGACTTTGTTAATGTCAGTAGAAACATGTAAGCAGTCTGATGCCATTTGTTTTCTTCTGATATCTGTACTCCACTGTTCTCATGATTTCAGTAATAAGAATACTTCATAAGCTAGAAGTGATAAATATTCATGTGCATTTAATATATTCATTTAGTAGAATTATTCATAGCGAGGGAAATTATGTAGTCAGTTTCTTTTGGAATCAGAAGTAGTTTTAACTGAACAAAGATTGTGTGACTTGGCCTGTGTATTTAGCAAGATAAATAACCTGTGTTTGGCACAATGTTGCTTTTTGGTGCTTCACTGATTCCACTTCTCTTCGCCCTCCCCCTCACACAAAAAATTTGTTTCTTCCACTGAGGTCAGCGTACTCCTGTGCTTTCCTTACCAAGAAAGAAACATGATTTTAAACATCTACAGCTGTCTCACAATTGGTCCATCAAGAGTAACTTTGGGCCAAAAATAATTCACTTCCTCAGAGAGCCTAATTGTGTTATGAAGGAGTTAGCATTTTCATATTGTTTGCAATGGGTTTGACTGGAACTGATAAAAGCTTTAGGATCAGTTTCAGCAACAGTTGACTATGGCAGTTCGGCTTAACTAGATGTACATCAGGAAAATGTGTGGAAACATAAAATAAGAAACATCTTAGAGATGCATGGAGTCCCTGATTGCTTTTCTCTGGAACGATATTCAGAGAGTCAGACTAATGGCTGCAGGCTTCCAGATACTAAATTACAAAAGGGTTTAATTCTCATCTGCTTTTTTTTGTGTGATTCAAAATTGCTTTTATGTTGAAAAAAAAAAAAATTAATGTCAAATCCTTTCCTTGTGCAATAAGTATGTGGCAAGTAGTGCAGAGTCATCAAACACAGTATTTGTCAGACTTCTAACTTTAGAAATTGAAAGAGCTGTAGCACACATTGAGTTCTGAGCCAAGCAAAATTAGTTTTCAAATTCTCAAACATGTACCATTGTGAGAGATGGGTAGCAGAAGTACACTCTACATGGTCTATATATTTACCTACTGCTGCATATTAGGGCTGTGGATCATGCATTACTTCGGAGGAACAGCTATCTAAAGTAGGTAGGAAATTTAAATTAGCTGGTATATATTCAGGGGAAAATTGGCAAATTATAACTATAAAAAACATAATTAATGTTCCCAAAAGAGTTTTAAATTAGGTATTTTCAACTCTTTAGGAATCTGAGCAGTCCATTGAAATAATGTGTGATAAATTTAATGCTGTCTGCTTACAGATAGATGTTTAAAACTTGCAGAAAGCTATGTTCTGCATTTTGGATGACATCTGACTATTTTATAAGAAACCAGTGGCAATACTAGAACTGTGCACCATACAGAATCAAAAATTCAGTATTTCATTTTTAAAGATTGCTACAACACCTAATACTTGAGATTTCTTTTCACATTTGCAAATACAAAAGTTTCATTTGTAACACGAAGAATCAGCATGGAATTAGGGATTATATATTTTTGTAGCTTCCTTGTCCTCTGTTTAGTATACCTTCTAGAGAATAATAAAATGATGTTTCTTATAAACACACACTGAGATTATTTTATTTATCTGTCTATTTATTTAATTAATGAGCCTTGACATTTCTCCTTTGAATGTTTGTGAGATTGCATAATGTTAACAGCAAGGAACAAGCCAGGGAGAACTCCACAATAGCAAACAACAGCCACAGAAGAGTGTGCTAAAGAACCTGTTTGGGGTCCACTCTGTTCAGAAAAGAAACAGCAAACTGCTGTTACCAATTTATATACCTTTGCTTTGCTGTGAGGTATGGGGTGCAGGGCTGTGTCTGGCAAGAGCTGCATCATATGCATATTTATTTTAATGTAGTAAGTATAGGGATGTAAACAAAACAAAATATTTACCTTAGCAACAACATCGAGATCAGAAATACAAAAGACCTTTCCACAGAGCAAATGATGAAAGACTTGTAGTGTAATATGATCTTTTGATGGAGAAGCCAAGACTAAAGTCACTGTGGATTCTAAAGCCCAGATAGAAAGCTCACATGCTTTGTGCATGCTTTTGTTAGTGGTGTTGTTTTGTTGAAGAAGCTGTAGAAGCACACTGTATAAATGATGATAGAATAAAGACAGGAAACTATCTGCCTACCATATAAAAGGGCAAGACAATCCCATGTATGTTTTTAAAATAGAAAGTAATTGACCGATAGTGTTTGAAAAGGCCTGGAGTCTCAGGCTTATCCTCTGCAAAGGGAGAAGCTTTCTCCCTCTTACAATTCTCTTGTTGCTGTTTTAAATAAGAAAAATGGAGGAACCAAGAAAACGATATTTAGAATATGCTTTTATCTGTGGCTGTTGGTCACTGATAATGTTACTCCACCTGAAAGGTGAAAGTACGGATGATTTTGATAATATTGTAAGATGAAATCTGAGAATTCAGAAATCTTTTAGAAAAGAAATGTGACAATTCATAAAGATTCTGTTGTGTGAATTCCAAGGTAACCCTTGGTTAAATTGGTTATATAAAGAAGATGAAATATTCAATCAAGTTATATTTTTGTACTTCAGCTTCTAATTTTCCATTGGTTTTAACAACTTAATGTTCTTAATACAACTTTATGAGCTTAAATGACTGTCTTAGGCTGATATGTTTTAAGTATTTTAATTTAAAAAAAAAGACTCATAATATTATCTGGCATGAAGAATGTATTTTTGAAAAACAGAACATTTGGCAAGATCTGGTGTTACAGTGAAGCATCAAAATGAAAAGCATGATCTAACCCACAGTGATGTGTTTGGCAGCTGGATCCAGTACACTCCTCAGGAACATGTGTGAGTACATTTTTTCTGTGTTGAAGAATTCACTAATGCTTACAACACATTGTCTTTGCTATAGATTTTTCTTATTTTTTTCCTACAATAAAATCCTTATTGGTATTTTTCCATTTAAATGTATGCATTGAAAAGAGTTAAAAGCAAAATTCATAAAGTATCTATATGACTGATTGGCCAGGCATAGAAAGACAACATATTTTTAAGATCTTCTTTATCCAGAATACAAATGGATATCATGTACTGATAGTGAAAAGTCTGAAGGAAATTCAATATTTTGTTTGTTTATCTAACTCCTGGAGAAATCATAGGAACCCAGGTTTTTTTGTTATTTCCTCTGAAAGATGACAAGTCCACTATGAACATCAGATGGAATAGCTATCAAAGCTGGTTTTATAGTGTTACACTAGTTCAAAATCCTTGGATTTAGGAAAGAAGTTTATTTTTCCTCAACATAGTGCACAAGCAGTCAATTGTAAGTTTTAGCTGTGTTTACAAAGCTTTTGAAAAATATTGTATAGAATTAATGAGAATATGGTACTGTAGGTTTCTTATGTCTCTTAATTCTGTTCTATCAAGCCAAATAGACATCATGATGAGAATAAACTCTTCACATCATACTGTGAAATTATCATATATTGAATAACTATTTTAAAGAACTAATTATCAGTTACACACTCACAAAGTACTGTTGATATATACAGTGATGTCTGTAGTAGACCCAAGCTCACAAATCAAGCTGTACAGTGAGACTATAACCTTTGAATAAACAAAAGCTTTAAGTGTTTGCAGAATGGGCTTCCACTTGCCATTGCAATCTTTCCTCCTCACAGAAATGGATGAACTCCTCAGAGGAACTGATACACTAAGGCTTGTGTTCAGCTGGCAGAATATGGTGACACCAGCCAGGTTTAAATCCTTGCATGTGAGGCCACTAGATCTGATTAATCTTATTAAACTAGCCTAGTTTAACATAAAATATATTCTTTTTTATGTTCCTTTCTCCTGTGTGTCTTAATAAACACCCACAGCAATCAGCACAGGGATCCTATATACAAACAAACAAAAACAAAAAAACAAACAAAACCAAGTTCATTTTAAGTGGAAATAACACCAGATCTTAGAACACAGTATTTAGACCCTTCTTGAAAATCCTCTTATCCAGTGTTTCTTTGACTGTTGCATTTGCCTTGTTTTTTCTCTACTGGATTCGATATTCAACAATTGCTTGTGTTGTTTTACTATCTTTAGTTGTTTGTGCTCTTTTCTTAGAAGAAAATTGTGCAGATTCTGGCAGATGTTCTAGAAAAGCTGTGTTAATTCTAGGCAAATTAAACAGGGTAAAAAGAAGTCTGTATTGAATCTTGAAAAATTGTCTTTCTATGTAGAGAGAAAAGCACTCAACAGATGAACCGTAACAGTCATTAATTACAGAAATCTAAAGAAAATAGAGGGTTTTTTTTCTTAGAAATCTTATTTTTGTTTATAACAAATAAGAAAAAATATTTTCTAATATCAAAATCACATACCCAGACAGTATCAGGAGATTGTACAATAATATCAATAGGTGATACACTTAAATAAATTATAACAGTATTCTTACAAAATATAAAAGTCAATAAAGTTTTATATAGATGACAGAGCTTCATTTTTTTTCCCTTACCTGAGAATGAGTAAATGCTCATTTGCAAGTTTCCTAAACTGAAATGACAGAAGCCTCTTTTTAAGAATTTGGTCAGCTAGGAACAACTTAGCATGACTCTAATTTTTCATGAAATGGAGCATGTCAGGTACCCAGCAATCAAATTCACTTTTAAGTGCTTACTGTATAAATTACTCAACAAGGGTAGAAAGTGGAGTTATTCTCTATCATTTTTAGAATCCGTTCCAGCAGCTTGTGTCTGGAGTTAAATAGAGCTGTCTTGATCATTTTTACATATAGACTTCGTTGAACACTAAAAAGAATTATAATCACCTGATTATAAATTCACTGTTAATATAGCCTTAGAGCTGAGAACATTTCACTCCAGTAGTTAATTTAGTCTGTGGTAAATTCTCACTGTTATTTAATGTCATTTATCACCTGCTGTTTTGTCTTACTGTGAACATCCTGCCTGCCCTGTACTGTCTACAGTACATGGACCTTCTGTGACTTTAATGTACTCAGAACAAAGGCTCCAAAGTGCTTCTATCGTGAGGATTTGGCAACTTGCCGTAGATATATTCAAGCCATTTTGCTGCCTGTCACTCAGTGCTTTACAAATTGAACTCTGAGGAGAGGTAAAAAGGGTCTATGAGGCTTTTTTTTTCTGGGAAGAATATGCTAATAAAGTGCCATCAGCAGGAAGCAGGTTGTGTCTGAAAGAGTTTTGTCAACTCTGAATTAATTTTGTGCGTTAAGAAACACGGGGGTGCTTCTAGAGCTGGTCTGTGGTAATTAATCCTTCCTGTTTCTGGAAGAGCAGAACTGTAATAAATGCAGCCCAGATTTAACAGATGTGTGCACACAATATCTTCTTTATGAGTAGTAAAACAAAATGATGGGTATAGAACAAAAAATGTTGATTTTAAAAAATTAAAACAGTATGGAAAGTACTAAGATTGGATTTCCCAGTGTTTATGCAAATACTGTGTTCCTTTAAATGTTAGCAGACAGTGTGGTTTTGGAAACATCTGTCGGAGTGGTTGGATGCTGTGAAGAGACTGAAAAGGACAGATGTTACTGGCGCTTTTAAAAAAAAAAACAACCTACCAAAAAATAGAGAGATGCATGATATCTGATCCACAATCTGCTTAATCTAGGTGGTTATGGAAAATAGCCTAACGAGACAGAGGGTGGTGATGACTATACTGAGAATCTTTGTAATCACTTCACAGCATACTTCAAAAAAACATTTAAAATTGTTTGTGCAATACAACAGTAGGATTTCATAGAATCATAGATCATATAGGTTGGAAAAGACCTTAAAGATCATCAAGTTCAACCATTAACCCTACTCTGCCAAGTCCACCACTAAGCCATACCCACACATCTATATGGCTTTAAAATACAGTCAGGGATGATGACTCAACCACCTCCCTGGACAGCCTGTTCCAATGCCTGACAACCCTTTCAGTGAAAATTTTTTTCCTAATGTTCAGTTTAAACTTTCCCTGGTGCTCCTTGAGGCCATTCCCTCTTGTTTCGTCACTACTTACTTGTAAGAAGACACCAGTGCCTTTCAAGTAGTTGTAGAGAGTGATAAGGTCTCCCTTCAGCCTTATTTTCTTCAGACTAAATAGCCCTAGTTACCTCAGCCACTCCTCATAAGACTTGTTCTCCAGGCCCTTCACCATCTTAGTTGTCCTTCTTCGGATCTGCTCCAACACCCCAATGACTTTCTTGTGTTGAGGTGTACAAAACTGAACACAGTATTCGAAGTGTGTCTTCAGCAATGCTGAGTACAGAGGGACAATCACCTCCCTGGTCCTGCTGAACACACTGTTTCTGATACAGATCAGGATGCTGTTGGCCTTCTTGGCCACCTAGGCACACTGCTGGCTCATAATCAGCCACTTGTCAATCAGTACCCCAAGGTCCCTTTCTGCTTAGCAGCTTTC
>VWZY01012547.1:0-55426 GCA_013399075.1 Chloroceryle aenea
GGCTCCTCCGTCCTGCTGCTGCTACTCGTGCTGCTCTGGCACTGCCGAGTCCGGCCGGCCGGCGCCGACAACGCCAGCCAGGCCTACTACACTGCGCTCATCAACGTGACGGTGCTGAGCCCCGAGCGGGGCGGCCCCACGCTGCTCAGGATCGACCGCGGCCGCTCCGGGCAGCANCGCGGCCGCTACGGGCAGGATTCCCCCAAGGTGGAGGTCAAGGGCCTGCTGGTGACTCCCGTCCCCATCAACGGAGGTAACGCGTTTTCTGCGGCCGCCGGTGGCTTGCCGTCGGGTGCCTCCTTTACAGGGTGGTTGGCCTTTGTCTGGGCTTTGCAGACTTTCCTAGAGAGCGGTGACAGGAGGAAGAACTTGCCCAGAGGAAATAAATAATAAAAAACCCTCCCATGATCAGAGAGTGCTGGCTGGAATACCGGCTCCGCAAAGCAGTGTGTGTTTTCCAGCCTGGATCCCAGTAGGCTGGTCACGCTGAGCGATGAAGGCGTTATCGCCAAACCAAGTACAGAGGGAAGGTAGGGATAGTTAACAGTACTTGTTTACAGCGATGCTATGAATCTCAGAACAGCTGCATAGCAGTCTCACTCTGATAGGTTCACATCTGGATGGCTTTTGCAGTTGCATGAAGTCATGATTATTAAGCATACGTTTCTGAAAGATGCTCTTTAAGGTGTCCATCAGGACTCGGAAGCACTAAAGCCATCAAGCTGTTATTCTCATGGCCAGTCTAAAATGCTCTTGTTTACAGTACTAAATACTGTAGTGTTTTTAAGCTGCTTTTTTTTTTTTTTACAAAGAAAGGTTTTTACAAGGCTTTATAAAGAATACTAATTTGAACAAGTGGGAGTATCATCTTGATTTTTGCCTGAAATAAAACCAATCGCTTCCATCAGAATGTTGTGCTTTTAGTAGCATCTTATTTTAAAAACTCTTCTTGATGTTATCTGGATTGCCATCTTTAATAAATGGACCACTTGATGGATAACAGTGGTCCCAGCCTGTCTCCTGGACAGTAAACTTCTCAATAATGCATTAAGTGAGATAATGTAGTCAGTTAAGGCTAAACTCTAAGTGGTGAATACTAAGAATTGTTTTTGTTGTGGTGGTTTTGTTTTGTTTGTTTGTTTTTAATTGATAACACAAAGTGTTCTGTATTAATATAAGCTTTTTGAGAATTTACCAACTCTTAATATCAGGAAAATACTTTGACGCTTCTTCTCAATAAAACACTTCCTGCCAGACTGCCTGCTGTAAGCTTCTGTAAGGAGGTGTGAAGCAGACTGTGCATCAGAAGATGCTTCCCAGTTTCATTGAAGCTTTGTTTCATTAGCTTTGCAAGTGTTAATACAGCATTTTTTAGTGGAAGGGTGAGGAAGCAGGAATCGTTGAATAAGTCTGCTGTAAAATTATTTTCATTTGTACTTCAAATCCAACCTTCCCCATGGTCTCAGGGTCAGTTAGCAAATAGGCTCAGTCTCTCTTCTGCTTCCTGGTGTCCTTCACTGAAACACACACACACCACACCCCCCAGGGTTAGGCACATAAACACTGTTACTGCAAGTAGTATTACAGCTTTTTTTAAACTGGTGTCTTTTAATATACACAAGGTAACAAAGTGCTTGATTATTTGGGTTTTTTTACTAGATGTATAATTTGCCAAGAAAAACTTAATTAATTTTAACCTGCTTCTGTAATGTTTTCTGCTTTGTTTTGATATGGTCCCCACTAAAGTGTGATTAAAGCCTTGAGGGTGTCTGACAGCTTTTTCACTGGAAGCTGAATAAAATTCTGAGCAGGCCATAACCAGCACTTTTATATGTTATTGCTAAATATTATGATAAATAACTTCAGTGAGAAGTTTCTGCAGTTTTGACATGCTGCAATCATTAAACTTTGGAGATTGTTTTGTCCTTATGTTTGTCAACAGAAGATCATTACAGCAAACACTGCATCAGTTGTCTTCCTTTGAAGTTCTTCTGATTTGTTCTACGTAGGCTGTTATATGCTATATAATTGTATTTGAATTTTGCTGAGACACACTTCACGTGGTTTAAAAATATTTCATGTAGTAGGAAAGACTGAAGTACTTTATGCTTGTAGTTGTTTTTGGACAGTTAAAGGTCTTATGTTTATATCTTCTGTCTTTTTTTAATTTAGATTTGATAAAAGATCATGCTGTCTCACTGAAAGTAATTGCTCTAATGCCTTTTTATCAGCCCGTTAATATTGCTGTAGAACTTATTTATGAAGTATTCTAATAGCTCTTAACACAGGTAGCTAGCTCTTGCCTCTGCTGTTAGAGCAGTAAATGCTTCCCCAGCTCTCGGGTACCCTAAGAAGTGGACTCTACAACTGTCAATAACTATCTCTGAAGATATCTTGACTCTGAAACTATTTTGATGTCAAGTGATCACCCATTCTTGGGCTATCCCTTGAAATTTCCACAAAAATGGGTGACTGTTAGCACCTTGATGGCATAAACTGTGGCATCCAAGCTTCAAAGATGAAATGTCCTTAATGTCACATTATTGTGTGCTGTACTAGGACCTCTTATTCATTGCCTGCAGGGAAATAAATTAATTTCCTAATTCAGGACTTAGGACCAGTGATCTGCTGCTGAACATATGCCATTTGTAGCAGCACAGCCTGTGAGTTTAAGCATCGTGCTCTGTGATGTTTTTTGTTAACTTGTTCTTGAATGTGCCCAAAAGTTTATATACTACTCAAAGTTGCCAGTCCCATGTGGTTACCCATCCTTTACATCTTGGTGCAGAACGATATATTCAATCACTTCTCCCACTTCTTAAGCAGAATTCCTTTAACTGAATTCAACCTTCTCATGTTAATGATGTATTAAAACTCTTTCCCTGTTCTTTTTATAGACCCTTCTATGAAATTGATACTGGCTTTCAAAAGCAATATTCCCCTAGAAGTGATATGTCTGTAATTCACTTGACCCCTTGTGAATGTGACTTTTCAAAGTGTAGGTCCAGTGAGCTGTCGGTCACAGCTGAGTGTAAATCCAGCACCTGCCTACACATCTTTTTCAAGTGCATTAAGTGCATGATAAAAGCAGAGTTTCTCTATTAATCACTCTTCTGTTCTTCCACTTCTATTTCCTTTTCCTACTTCTTCTTACTTTGTTAATCTTTTGCATTTTAAATAATTTCTTATTAGCAGAGTGTTTCAAACAACTTCTGGATATGAAGATTATCGAAGAATACTCCTTTCCTCCATGGATGGATTATCCAAAATGCACCTTCACAGCCTGATGCAGCTTTTCTGATAGTTCAGTTCAGGTTTACATCCTCTCTTCTGTGAAGTTACTGAGAATTTTTCATTCAGTCTTGTTCTCAGTTACTTGTGACTTTCTGGAACCAGCCTTTTCAGCCCAAACACCTCACAGTAACTGCCTAGGTACTTGTGGCAGTGCCTGTACATTCACCATGTAACTGTTCGGCCCTGTACCACTTCAGGCACTTTTGCTTTTAAGCATCTTTCATATCAGGTGCATGAAGCTAGTTGTGGTGCTGACCTTTAGATGTCAGGCATATTTGTCTTGCTAGGACAAACCAAGATAGAAGCCTTTCAAATCTCATTTTAACAGTTCTTGGTAGAAACTGCAGCACTTTGGCTTAGCTCCCACAAAAATGTGCTCTGTGGTGAACAGGACTCTTGTGTAACTGTTGAGTCTGGGTTGTCACATGTCATTCTGGGTTGGGATATGCAGTTGATGATTGGAAACATCAGTCCTGTGTTCTCCCTAGGTCCCCTTGCAGATGGTCGAATGTCACCTGGAGGTGAGGCTTTGTGTAGTTGGCTGGCTTGGGCAGAAAGAGAGCAGGCAGGATAATGAAGACTGGAGATGGGACCATTAGGAAGTGGAATAGCAGCAGACTGAAAGACCAACTTGGAAAGGTTAAAAAAAAAGGAGGGTGGAAAGGGACAGGAGTCTGAAGGGTATGTGGAGAGGTGATTGATGGTTGTGTGAAAGCTGCGTTGGAAAAGTAGAATGAGGAGGTCTCTGCTGAAGAGGTCATAAGGTTGTGGTTGAGCAAGGAGACTGAGAATTTGAGGTAAAACATGGTAGAAAAAGGTGGATGTGGTGAAGTAATACTGGCACAAAGTGAGGAATGGAGGTGTATCATGTGCGTGGTACTGGAAGTATAGTGCTTTGTAGCATCTGACACTTCATAAACATGTTGTCTGAACAAGTTTTAGCTGCAAAAGGTTTAAAATGCCAGTTTCCTGGTAACTGCAGAGCTTTAGGTAACATTCAGACAGAATTTGGTGTTCCTTTCTGTCCCAGAATCCAAAACAGTGAGCTTTAGGAATATGCAACAATCAAATACATCAATAAGAGACACAGAAGAAAATCTTGTGCCATGCATCTGTCCTTTGGTCTCAGTATCCAGCTTAATTATTAGTTGTTAATTGATAAAGTGAAGGTTACATGTGGGATTCCATAGCCATAATTATAGTATACTTACTGAGATAACAAGATTAAACTCTTGTAAAACTTATTACAGGACTTCTAAGCTTCAGTGATTTTCTTTTGTTTAACTTCATCCCTGAAACAAGATTACCTCTTGTTTGAAGAGTTTCTTTTAGTGTTGAAACCAGCTTTAGTCAAAGCAATTACCTGAAATGGCTCTTGAAAATAAAATACCACTGTACTTAACTCATTGACACAACTTCTAAACAGTGGAATTTATAACTGGCTTGAATAAGGACAAGTAGTAATGTGTAGAAAGAAAAGATACATTTTACATCTATTAAACCCTGATGTGATAGCAAATAACTTGTACCTCTCTTTGAAATAAGAGTCAGTCAGTGCTGCTTTGTTGCTTTTATACATTTTCCAGCTGAATTCCTTTTCTGAAAATTTTATCACGGGATTATAATTAAGGTGTTGCACAAGGCTGGCTGTTTTGCCAGTCAGATGTGCTATGTAGTACCTGCCCAGGCAGTGCCTGCTGGAGGGAGGGGGTGCTCTGAGGCGCAGGCTGTGTGGGGCTACATTTTCCTGCCTGCTGTTTTCTTTCCCACCAAGTCTATTGATCTGCTGCCCCTCAACATATTGGTGGTGTCTCTCCACCTATTGTATTACAGTGATTGAAGGTCAGGCTTTAAAATGGTTTCTGTACGCCTAGCTGAGACAGACCTGCTCTGCAACTGTTGCTGGTCTCAGAGACTACAGTATTAGCTAAGATGCAATCAATATTGAGATATCTGACCTTTAAAAATATACATGAAAAGAAAGGAAAAAAAAAAAAAAGAAAAAAAAAGAAGGAATAAAATAATTAATGCCCAGGATATAGAATCACAGCACTGGCCTTTTTCAGTGAAAAGGGGACAAAGTCTGATAACAATCAACAGAGCAACCTGGGCTGAAGTGGGAAGTCACAGCAACGTTCTAAACAATGCAAGAGCAACATAAATGCACAGTATATGACAGAAAGCAAGCTCTGTTGTGGGTCAGAGGTAGAAGGAGATACAGTATACATTCAGGCAGGTGTGCAATACTTAAGGTGCATGATACTTAAATCACAGCTGATCCTTCTGTAATGAGGCTGTTCTCTGATATTGGGAAGGGACATATTTACATAATTATTGTAGAGCTCTTTAATGCAGCAGGCTGCCACTTCTGACAGTGTTTGTTTTTTTTTTTTTCTTTCTTTTTCATCACATTAATGGTACATAGTTAGACCTGGAGAAGGGAAAGGCAGAGTAAATTACTGATATTTCAAATAAGCCAGATGAGTAGTGCACCTATAGGGAAACAGCTTTCTGTATGGTTGTATCTTCTGAAATTATGAAATTACATGAGTGACTTCTGGTCATATCTTTTTACATGCAAGTGATTTATCTTAGAATAGCTTTAACTTAATGTGAAGCTGCTTTTCATTCTGGCATGGACTTCATCCAGGTAATACTTGCAAGCTCTAGTCTTTTAGATCCTAATTGGACTTTGGGCAACAGAGCATAGATGGCATAATAATTGCGACCTAGCGATGATGATTCTTGCTGACACTGTTTATCTGGGTCCCTTACAGTGCCAGTTAATGTGCCTGACACATTAGGTGTAGAGCAGATTGTTTATTTTAGCCAGCTATATGGGTGACCACAATTACAAGATTCACTTTTTTTCAGTGTTTTAAGTCTATTGAAAAGATGAACAGAAAAACTCAAGTCTTTCCACTATTGTTCCTTTATTTTATTTAATTAAAAGTGAAAAGATTACTTAATATGTGTGTGGTGTGATAGGATGCTAAGTGTAAATAAAAGTGAGTTGTAACTTTTTATTAAATCTTGGGTGACTTGCATTTACTCACTTCAGGTTTAGCTGAAACAATCACATTTTTCTTAATGTTTTTGTATTATTTAAACACTGCTGAAATAATATTGCCAGCTGCTAATTTTTCATCTCTTTAATCTCTGCTTTCATCTCTTTAATATTTTGTTTCTTACTCCTGATGCGCTATCCAGTAATGTTTCATACCTCTGTCCACAGCTGAAAGGGACTTTGGTCTCTGTGGTGGTAGAAAATTTTATACTGCTTTTCCCACAGCTGCAGTTTCTCTTATCTCATACTACTACTCTGTTAGTTTTTAGGCTAAAAAATTCAAGCTGTATGAATTTAAAGGTGCTTACACATTTTTTTTTATACTGATCTATATAACAGACTGTTGAGAGTGCTGCCTCCCTTTTCAAGGTGACTTCAGCCTTTTATTGCTTTCATGATTTTTACTTCTAATTCCCCATTACCCTGCTTTTGTGGCCATTTTTGTTTTCACTCGGTATTTTAGTTTTGAACATGATTGTACTGAAGCAAACTACATAATCCATGGGATCACTACTCTTCAGCCATCCCATAGATTTTAAGTAATTTTATGTTGGCCATCATGTCTACTTTTAATTTTGGCCGTTTGAGGAGATTCTGTGGAGTTGTGGCTTAGAATGTATCCACACCTGAGATTCTTGAATCTGATTTCACTAGAGGATGGGATTTTTAGCTTTCAAGGCTTGAGAAATCTATTATCACATTTTGCTGGTAATTTCCCCATACTGCATTTTTAGGTGGAAATGTTCTGAACAAAGGGGAAGCCTGTAGTACTAACTGCTTTTATCTTAGCAAAGGACATCAGAATTGGTTGCATATGTGCAACAGAAAGATTCTATCACATTTTCAAAAAGGACTGTAAGTCCTTTTTAAAATTTACTGTGCTCTTAAATGTAAGCTGCAAAGATAAGCTACAAAGGTGCAGTTGATATGAAAGTGCCCTCCTCGGATCCTTGCTGTTCATTGGAGGCCATCACCAGTGCTGAAAACGTGTGTGTATCAGTGCTAGCTAGGTAGCAATTTCCAAAGGGACTTAAGTAATAATGTCAGGGCAAGGGAAGAAAATACTCTGTAAAATTTGGCTTCAGGCATCTATATTTCCTATCTTTCCAGATCCTTGTATGAAATGAAAGCGAAATTGAAAAATTTAGCAAAAAGCTCTCCATGTCTGAAATGTCTAATGCAGCCTTGAAAAACAATTGTGCAAAGGATGTGTTTATGTCTGGCTCCCCACGGTCTGTCCAGGGGAAGAGGGAGAGGCAATTCTTGCACAAATTAAAAGATGCAATGACTTCCTGTGCAACTGCCACAATATAGATTCATCTGCACTAGTTTTTTTCAGGCAAGCAAAAGATTTTCTGTCTTGTTTCAGGAAAGATCCTTCAGCTGTTTGAATCTCACTTGTGACAGGTTTTAATTTGAGCTATGTTAGAATGAGAATGCTTAAAAAGATCTTTTGTTTCCAGCTAGTATGTTAAACCAGCTATTTTTTTTTTTGGTGTGGATCTTTTGCTTAAGTCTCTGCTGAAGAGCTCACTTTTAAGTGAAAAAATTATGGGACACTTCATTTTAATTGCTCTTATGAACTGTAATGTTTTCAGAGCTATTATGCAAATAAATTGTTTGCTTATATCTTGAAAAAAGCACTGTTTATCTGAGCCATTTTTAGTAGCCAAAGATTATTGCACTCTTCATTTGAAAGGATAAATGTATTCATATTATAAGTTGCTGTAGGCTGTAAATTTCTAAAATCCTTTAATGATGTGACCATTGTGTCAGTCTAAATGTATTTCCAGCTGTGTAAACAGAAATGTCTGTCATCAGTTTCAGATGCTGCACAGTTAAGTTATCTCCTGTCAGATTTAGCTCCGTGTGCTTTTGGGTTGTTTAAGGATACATTACAGCATCAGAAAGGACAAAAGAGTTTTGCATGTTGTTGAATTCGGACATCTGGCATTTGTCATTTCTGTTACTCTTTATGCCATCAGTACCTGCTCAGCTGACAACTTGAATGTGTCATGTTTGCAAAACCATTTGTTTCTCTCTGAATTTGAATGCACTTCCTTATAGGCAAAATGTGTGTACATAAAAAGCTGATGTTGGTTGCTGGGGTTTTACAAGATCAGCTTTTAGTAGTCTCCTTTTTTACAGTAGCCTGCACATGGCAGATAACTCATAAATCCTGTTCACAGGATTCTGTTCACAACCTCCTTTGTTTAGTTATACTTCTCACTGCAGTGATATTCATGACAGATAAGAAAGAGGAGGGGAAAAAAAAAAAGTTATACTCCCCAGAATGAGCGATAAACAGCTGTTTTGTAAATGCCCATAGCATATGAACAATATTCTGATATTTTTCAGCCTCTGGGCAGATATTGATTCAAATGTGAATTCATTGTTCTAGCTGCACTAGAGTTAAAAATAGCTTTTGTTAGCGAGCCTAATTCTCAGGCATGTAGTCATAGCTTTCAGTGTGCAATACTTGTCATTTACAAATAGGTTTTTCATAAGAATGTAGTTATGTTTGTTTTATTAACGAGAGGATAGTGACTTCTAGTGCATAACAATTAAGTAATTCAGCAAAACTTGAAGTTAGGGGTTTTTTGTTTGTTTTGGTGAGTTTTTGTTTGTTTGTTTTCCTATTTGAACAAATTGCCATCTGTGTAAATGTATTTCCCATTTCAGTTGCAGATCGCCTGGGCTGTGACCCTCGAACGCGTTTCCAGGTTCCACCGAACACCAAGCAGTGGATTGCTCTACTACAGCGAGGAAACTGTACATTTAGGGAGAAAATACTGCGAGCAGCTTCACATAATGCTACAGCTGTGGTCATTTACAACAATATATCCAGTGAAGAACCTGTCACAATGACTCATCAAGGTAAATAAAATGTGATTTCTTTCACTAAAATTATTTTTTCCCAAGTACTCTTTTGACATTAGAATATGTTGCTTGAGAGCTTTTGGCAAGTGCATGGTTGCTATTTGAAATAGCCACTTCTCCAATTATGTTTACATGTATGCTATACAGTAAACTAAAACAATAATTCTGAAAAGTTATTTTCCTTTAGTATACATTTCTTTCAGTGAAGAACACTCTTCTCTGCAATGGGGATGTGAATCTTATGGAGTGAGGAAATACCTGTAAAATCTTAGGAGCAGTCAGTTTCAAACCTGTCTGAATAAGAAAAGCTAACATATAATGTAAAGTCTAGAATTTTACAAAGTGTCTGTACCTGAAGAATTTTTATAGTAGCCTGTTTTCCATGGGCTGTTACAGTGTGGACTTTCAAATGTTAACAGCTACCTCAGAGTTTGAGCTTGTGTGCTTTTTTTTAATGACAGTTTACATAGGATTCTCCTTCTATGATATGTCTTTTGAGTGCCATGCAGAGATCAACAAAATGTTCTGATATGGAGAGCAGTTGCCTCTGGAGGTTGTCTAGAATGAGACAACTGCCAGTCTATAATAATGCTGAAAATCTGGATTTCTACAAATTTCTACTTTTTTAGGGCTGTAAATATGTAAAATTTTGCTGTTACTAGCAAGTTACTTTAGCCATTAGAAATGTCATGTGTAAACATTTTCCTTGGTTAAAAATGTTTTTCACAGTTCTGGTAACTAAGTTATTCATTTTCCCAGAAGGTTTTCTCAAATTGGGATCATGCAGCTTAATCAGAAAAGGCATATCTCTATATTTGATGGCTGTACTGATGGCTGACTGTGTTTTTTTTTCCTGAGTCTTTTCAGTCCTTTTTTCTTCTAAGCATAGGGGGTTGCTTGGAAACTGGAATTTCCTGATTATTGCTCTGTATATTGTCACACAATTAGAATTGAATTCTTTTACTAAAGAAGTGCTATGGTTGCTGTTGCTTTTTTTTTTTTTTTTCCAAGGGAGATGTCTCGTGGCTGCTTCTGTTTTAGTGGGGTTTGACCTTTCCAATTCTGTATACCACAGGAATTTTCCTGTGAGATTTTTTGACCTCAGTGTAGGAATTCAGAGCCTGTTGACAAGGCGTTTTTATCCTGGGTACCTTCGTTAAGACATCTTTGCGAGTAATCAGCAGTCAAAAAATCCCATATTCCAGTGAAACACTTTTTACTACCTTGCTTTTGAGGTTGTGATTTGTGGTGTTTTGTTTGTTGTGTTGGGGTTTTTTTGGTTGTTGTTTGTTTGGATTCATTTGTGAATTTTTTTGTTTGGTTTGGTGTTTGGTTTTTTTAACCACTTCTCTGGCTGCTGATGTAGTACCTTCATAAGCCTTCACCTTTGGTCTCTCTTTGAAATGCCTGTAAGGTTGTAAGGTTTGCAGTCTCTGTTTAGCAATGGTTTGTGACTTCTCCTGTGGCCTGGAATACCTCACTGGCAGAAAAATAGACTACCAATAACAATACAGCTCTAGCATTGCTTGTTCTATTCCATGTTAAACCATAGAGTGGGTTGGATTATAATTTAAGTACCTTCTTTCTTGTGATGCTGTTAGATTTGGCAGGTGCTTTCACAGCAATGGGATGGTGTCTGTCTTCTTTACTAGGAAGTCCTCCTTCACTCAGTGTTTCATCTCTAGAGACCAGTGTGTTGCCTTTGAAATTAGATCAATAAGTCTGGTGGTTTTGGTAGCTTGAAATAATGTCTGAAGTTACAAAATGCGAGAGCTGCAGTGGGTGAAATGGTGTAAGGTAGCCAGGCAACTGTTTGGATACTTGATATTTAGAGAAAGGCTAATACTGCCTTCATCATGTTGACTTCCAAATATTTATTCTTACTCATGGCAAGCTTTAAAAAAATGTAATTACTGGAGATGATGCATATTTTATCTTTGAGTATTCAAAATCCTGTGTTTTAGCTGCATGTATGCAGTCCCTGGTATACTGGAATCTCTGTCATGGATTTGGGTTGTAGGCACTGTCTCTATATTGGAATTGAAGTGTTAAAGCTATGAGACTAATTATCTCTAGCACTGAAGTACTCAGAACACTGTAGTGAAGAGGAATATCACTTCACAGTTTCTGTTTCGATTTCATTACAGCCACGGAAGGGTTCTCCTTATCATTCTGCACTTTTCACAGCTTCCTATAGATAATTTCCTGTTTGCTTGATGCAGGAACTGCAAATGTGTGTAACAGTGATGTAGACTAGTCCTTTGGTGTTAGCCTCAGCACAGGGAGGGTTTGGAATCCAGCATTCCACTTGAGAATTATTCCAAGTGGACTAGAAATTCATGAACCTATGCTACACGATGAGCCTACTTGAACAAATGCTATGTGGGAAGCCATCTCACACCCATTTAAGGCACTCTCTGGTCTTCCTTTATCTGCCTTTTTAACCATAACACTGCTCCTATGCTTTTTCAGTGGTGAATGACCACATCATCTGCTAATTAGATATTCTGGGGTGCTACATCTCTTCTCTTGAATGTTTTCTGTCCCTAAAGATCAGGAGGAGTTGATCTTGTGTATTTAATAGCTGTTGTGCTGCCAATTCAGTTAAGTATGTGTTAAGTAGAGTTGATATAAAGTGAAAATGAAGGTAAGCCACCAAACTGGCCACCTTTCGATATGATGTCTAGTGTTGTGCAGTATTCCTCCGCTCTCTTAATCCATTCTTCACAAGACAATTCTGCAACTATGTTGTGATAACCACGTTCATGGCTCTATATTTTCTTTGCATAGACAGGTGAGAATAAACCTTGTCTATGTTATATAACTGTAACATAATTTTCATATGTCTGTGTACCAAGCCTTAGGAATATTCTGTCTTCCTGGTGAAGCAGAGAGGAAAGTGGCAACTGCTGATAACACACCCTCTGAACTGCGCACTTTCCTCCTTTGGTATTTGTATGAATTCCAGTCATCAGCTTAGGCAACGTCTCTGCTAAAAATAAATAAAATATTATATAGCTTTATGAATGTTGCCCCCTGAAGAGAGGTGTTTCCCTGTGAAAAGAGCTCAGTAAGCACTTCTCACCTATGGGATGAATATTTTATCCAAATTGTTTTATGCTAGAAGACTCATTTGAAAATTTTAATCTTATGGAAATTTGTTTGTACTCAACATAGTACTTAGCAATTACTGAAGGCGGCTAGATAACAACTGTCACCTTTGAATCAGTCTGTGATCACCATGTTAAATGAACAGTGTCTATATTGCTAATATCAGGATTTGCTTTTTCCTGTCCGGTACTCCAGTAAGTCTCTGCCCCTTTGACTTAAAGTTGACTTTTAAAGTAGGTGTTGACCTTAAGGTGTTGATGCATTTTAAATATATGCATATCATTCTGTTAATGCTATTTGCAACATTTTGTTTTCTCCGTGTATATCCTTGTATGTTTTATTGTGAGCATGTTAAAAAAACTTATTTTACACATTCCTGTACATGTCCTCTATCAAGCAAAGGACATCTTTCTCAGCACAGGTTATGTTAGACTATGATATCACTGTCAGGGAGGCAGTTTTATGAGTGGTTTCACTTGCTTGCTTCTGTTAAAACAGAATAAATATTGTCTAATATAAAGAAGAGCCTGTGTAGGAGAGAAAAAAAAAATGTACTAGCTGTCTCCTTTATAATCAATTTTGGGATTAAGAAGGAAATAGAGGTAAAATAGCATTTTAATGCATTTTGTTTGTTTGAGTGCGGTGGAGACAGTCCTGTCAAGTACAAAATAGTTAAGTTTCTGTTAAAATCAAGGCTTTATTTGGATTTATAAAAAAGGATATATGCCAAAGAAGCCTCTAAAGTTAAGATTCAGTACTCAGAATTGATGAAAAAAATACAAGCAGAAAAAGATAAATACAGAAGAGTGTGTCAGAATGAAGTCACTGGATTCCAGTAACTACTGTTGATCAGTGCTGAAGAAATTTCCTAAAGTATTTAAACTTTATAATATAATGAGGTTTTTTTCAGAGGATTTACCTGTACCAAGTAAATCTTATAAAGTCTTTAGTCAATCTTTTGAAGTTTTTGGGACAAGATGCAGACATCTCATCTGGATCAGTCTTCACTGCAGTTCTAACAAGATGATGCATTCAATGTTTTCTGAGAGAAGGTGTTTCTGTCCATAGTGTGCACAGAAGGTGCTGTTCTGTTGTAGTGCTGTGGGAGAGTGCTCCAGCGCTGGCTCACAGATACTACTCCCTTTCAAGGGGAAGATTCCTGATGGCCCTGTATTAAAAAGCAAACTAGCACAGGCAGCAAGACCTTTACCTGCTTTGAATTGTGATAAAACCGAATTCATTTTATGTGAATTATTTCAGGTCACTGGGTCAGAGGCAGGAACGGGAAGTAATTTGGAGTTGTTGCCATCTAATGGTTATTCCATGTTCTTGCCCTAATCTGGAGTGGGTAGATCCAGCAGTTGGATGCTGCTCTCTGCTCTGTTGTGGTACTGGCCATGTGCAGTACCTCTCTTCCTCTGCTGCTTGCCTTTTTCTCACAAATGACTTTTTTACGTGACTGTAAGATGATCTGAAGCCTGGAGACTATGGGAGGATCCACTGCAGATTATTTTGCAGAAATGTGTGCCGATGAATGTTTCTTTCAGCTCTACACTGCAGAAATTTCCCTGGATTACTGACGCCTACTTTTAATGCACGTCTCAAAACTAATTTTATTATATATTACAATATTGTTGTTCTAATTTGTTAATAATGATTTACCCTGGAATATTAGTGAAAGGGAAAGAGAGATGAGTCATTATCACTGAAGCTTTCAAAACTGCAAAAAAAATTTATAATCTCACCATAGTTTACATATTATATTGTGTATATTTGCTATTTGAATATATGGAGAACAAATCGCAACAACATTATAGTTACTCCCATTTCTGCTGCATTTCTTGGAGGTGTATCCATCAGGAAAATTTGTTACAAAGTAGATGGAGTTGTCTGACACGTTCAAGATGTGGAGAGGATTGTGGTGGAAGCACAGATTCTGGACCATAAGGAAAAAACTTGTCTCTTCAAGATAAGCCAAGGAAACCCCTTTACAAAGCTAACATAGCCTCCATGCCTTGCAGAACTTCTTAGCAGCATTCTGTGTGTATGTGCCTCATCCACAACTGAAATAACAGCAGTTGGGCTCGTTTTACTTTATCCAGCTGAAAGGGTAATTAGTTCTGTGACTGTGAAAAGGCCCAGGGGAGTGTTAGTGACTGTAAGTAATTACATTCTTTTTCTTATCCAAAGTCTGAGCTCCAGCAGCAGAGTAATTCCCAAAATCTATGGATTCAGTGTAATCAATTTGATTATATTAATCTATGAATATGCTATTTATGAAGCTTTAAAAATATTTTGCAGTGTCCTTGCTATTTCTCTTTCACGCTCTGCTGAATTTGTTTGGCATTACTGCCAGATTGATGGATCTGTATGGAAGTTGTCTTTAGATGGAAGAAAATACATGAGCATGACAGATTATCCTCCTTAGAAATCCCTGGGTTTTTTAGCTCCAGATTCCATTAGTGGGAAGTCAAACTGCTATCCAAAAATAGCAAAATAGAAACCACCTACTAGCACTGTGTCACACAGAATGCAAGGTTATGGAGAGTTAGTTTTCAAAATCCAAGTGTGCCTTAAATTGGTGAATAGACCAACAAGGTCTATGTTACATTAATATTATTGATTATTCAAGAATGTGACACTAGAATCAGTGATTGGGTGTTAAATCCAGATCTAAGGCAGCAGGCTTTGGACATTATACAGAAGTACATGTGAAGAAGGGTTGTTTTCAAGTCAGTAGACATATCTTTTGAAGGTAGAAAGACTGAGTATTTTGGAAATATAAGAAATTGTGACATGAGGAACCTTTTTTTCAGTAGTGTGTCATGCTAGGATTATGCCATTTTCCTAGTAAAAACTTTGTCACCCTTCTGCTTTTTATTAATTTTCATTTATTCAAGGTCTGAATATCAAATTTGATCTACTTTGTTGGCATACTAAAACTTTATCAGTAGAAGTATTCATTAAATAGGACTGCAGATGAAGTTTACTCACCACAATGCATAGTTAAATGCCTTGTAAAACTATGGGAATGAAAGAAGAAAGAAAAAAATCTGTGTGCAGATTGGGGAAAGAGGATGATAAAATGAGAAATTCCATTGTACCTTTTTTTTTTTAAATTCCTCTCGCATTAAGTGGGATGTCCATTTCCTTTAAAAAATATATATATATATAGTGCAAGTAGATGCACATAAGCTTTGTTAAATGAGAAAAGAAGTTCTGTGAAATATCTGTAACATAATTGCTGTGTGTCTGCTTTTCCCTAGGCTTGGTTTTCTCTGGTGTAAAGAACACAAAAGGTGACACTTATTAAAAATATATATATAATTCCCAGAAGATAAAAGTTGTTCTATAGAAAGGGAATATGTGATTTAAATAGAATGATCAGGGCAGTCAAAAGTGAGGGGTTAAAAAAAAAACGCCACAAATCATGAACTCCCAAAGCCAGTGTCGGTACTAGTTTAAGTGAACTCTGCTCTAGATCTAGTTCCAGAGATGTATAAATTCTTCCTTTAGGTGCTCCCTTCTTCTCAGCCCTGCTATGAACGCATCATCCTGGTGTCCATCAGAAGCATTGAAATAGTTTATTTTTACTCTCAAAAATCAAGATGGTGCAGAGATTCGGGAATTTGTGGGAGAAGAGGTGGGTTCATCTTCTAGCTTAATAGAAGGATCTTAATTCTTGTAACAGTGCTTAGTGTCATATGACTTGGGATAGAAGATTAAAAAGGAGTCCTCTGGTTGAAGTTGATGGAGAGAAAATGATTTGCACTGAAGCAAAAGTCAAACACCTCTTCTACGTACAAATGTTTTACTGTATCTTTGAGAAATGTCGGTGTTGGTTTCCTTGAGTGGGGTCTGCTTGCTGTTGCAGAGAGACAGCCAGACCTTGTCAAGCTTGAGGAAATGCAGGGCACAGCTCCATCTTTTCATGTGAATGAGCAGATTTTGGACTTGTGAATGAAGCAGAAAGATTTAGCTGTGACTACCTGTTTTCATCTTATGCATATTTCTCCTTAAGAAGCATCTCCCTGCGCACCAAAATAGAGCACTTGGGTTATGAAATAATGTGTCAGCACTTACCATCTAAATACGGCCCAACAGTTTCTTCAACTGAATTTGTTATTTAGCTCTCCTTTTAGGAACTCTTGGTCATAGTAGATTATCAAAAATATGGCAAGAACATACTGAAGCATCGTTTCTTGTTTAATGAAGGAGGGCGGACATTAGAAAGATAATTTCTGCTTGTAAGATTATTTATCACCTCTAGACTTTATGTTCTATAGGCCAGCACAATGAGAATCTGATTAGGCTTTGATACTTGTTTTGAAGTTAACTGTGTCACACCCATCTTTGGAAAGCTACTCTTGACATTTCTGTTTTTCTAATCAGACGCCTCAGTTGTATGCCTGTTTTTCTTAAAGGAGCAGAACTTTGTGAACGTCCACCACATGTATGTGAGCAGTACAGCAGTCTGTGGTGCATTGCAAAATGCTGAAAGGTATTATGCACTCATGTTTAGAGGGTGTAGTGCAGTGCCCTTCCTTAGCCTGACAGAGTAAAATCTATGAAAGCTCTTTTTGCCACAACTGAACAAGTTTTAAGTATTCTTCAGACATAAATTGACTGTACTTTCACTGCAATTCACAGAAGCTTGTTCTTCACTAAACCTGAATATTTGTTTCTTCGTCATCTTAACTAGACAGTAGGAATTCAAGTTTTAACCTCAGAAGCTGGGTTTTGGTTTTCAAGTTGTTTGCATAGAAAAGAGACCTGTGATTCGTGCAAATAATCAGCTTGATGTTTGGGGGTAGCTGGTAGTTCCTCTGATGATATTTAACTGATGCATCCTGTGACAGCCCTACTTTTAGGCAACAGTTTCATATACTGCTGTTCTTTACAATTTTTCTCACTGTACTGTGGTAACATCTTTTCTAGTGTCAGACACTACATAAAATAGGCATCCTGAATAAAATGTTTACATACAAATAATTCATCATTTTCAATATTACAAAGGCAACAGGAAGACAAATTTTTATAATGCTATCCAGTCTCATTTTAAAACTGATGTATATTCTTGGCATTGAATTCTTGCCTTGCTTAAGACCAAATAACTGACAAGTATTACAGGCTTTTTCTGTTTTCACAAATATTTTGTTTGGGACATCTCAAACAACATTTTACTCTTGAGGTTGCACTGGTGCTTCAATGTGCTCCTGTTTACTTTCTGATTAGATCATTATAAAAATATATGCAGCCAGACCTGTTTTTAACACCTGAAATAATTAAAAGGCAGGGTCGTCTTCTTGCTTTTCCATGTCTGTTCTAGAATGTAAGACTTATTCGTCATAATGAATTTAGCTGATTTGTATCAGACTAAAATTGTAAGATACCTGAATAATTTTTGTATTTCTCCCCAATGTTGCTGAGTACGATGGAATTTATATTTAAAAGTTGTGCTCCACGAGCCCGCCTTTTCTAGTAGAGCAGCTTTGAATAGGGCTCAGTGTACCTTTTCTCTTTCCCTCACCTCTTAGGTTCCATGGATTATTTAGCCTATTTCTGTGGCTAAATCCCTTACCTTGTAGGGCTAATTCTTGCCCGTGCTCCCTTGCAGCTCAGACATCTTCTGGTATTTTCACAGAACTCATGATCACTATTTCAAAACTTTGTATACAACCATAGCATTTATTTGTGTTTTCCTGTTTCCTTTGTCAATGTTCTCTGGGCTCCCAAATTTTTTTGGAGTGGTTTCCCTGTATTCCAAGAAATCTGTCATTCACAGTAATAGGACTGATCCCTTTCCTGGGTATTCAATAGTGTGTGTTGCTGTACTTTTATTGTATCAGGATACAACGTGTTCAGAAATGCTTATCATCAGTTATGGAATTTTAATAGAGGAATAGGTTAGTCTGGCTTGTGAAGATGGGCAATTTTATTTCCAATTAGATTATCTTTATGATGTTCTCATCACAGCAGTTGAATAGGCAGTGTCATTTCAATGTCTCTATCACACCCTGAATCCAGCCAACAAATGACTGCACTATTCTTTACCTTTATTAGGAAGGGGGAGATTTTGTTTGCTCTATTGAAGAAAGTACACTGAAATTTCCACTACAGAATTACCCAGATAAGTGTGTGTTAAGTTTAGGTTTTTCAGAATGAAGACTTGAAAGGATTCAGTTACAGTTAAATATTGCTTGCTATTTAAAGAGAGAACAATATTTTTTCACAAGCGTGAGATGCACACAGACTATCTGCTTCATGCTGTTTCTGCATCATCCGCAGGCAAAGGTGTAGGAAATTGCAAGGATTTAGTAGCTGAAAATATCATCCATTAGAAAAGCTCTAACATTTGTTACGAATATCTGACTTAATTCTCATCTGCCTGTAAACCTTGTTACATCAGAGTAGTTCAGGGCCTCTTATAGGTGGGCCAACATTTGCCGTGCTTGAGGTGGGATCTCAAATTTTGCCCTCCCCATCTGTGGGAAGGTGACCAAAGCATTTCAGCAGTAGCAGCAGTTCAGTGACAGGTTGCGTGTATGCCCAGGAGATGTTTCACCTGTCCTTCTACCCGAGTGTTCACCAAACAGCTGCTTGGGCTGTTCATAAGCCCAGGAAAAAAGAAATCATCCATGCCAGGCTGCCATTCTTTGCATCCTCCAAGGGACTGTAGATGGATGGAAGGTGTCTGAAGTCAGCTTTTTGAACCGTGTGTGTCTTTAGCTTGATATCCTGGCCATAGTTGTCCGTATTTTGAGCTTCAGACAAACATTCGATAGTCAAGGATCAACAAAAAGCCCACAGAAGGAAACAATTATTTGTGGTAATTTTCTTTAAGATGATTTTCTATTGACTTTTTAAATGTGCTCTCTTAGAATTGCTAGGAGATACAGATACATTAGTAGGAGTGCAAGGCAGTTTCCTTAGGAGCTCTACTGAAAACTTCTGGATATTGCTGGTTTTCCCATCTTCTTGCTTTTAGTGTCTTAGCTTTTAAGTCTTTATCTCTCCTCTCCCACTGTAATATTACATAGATGTGATGACTAATTGTAACTTCATCCCTTTTCCTACATAGCCTTCTATAACTATCCTAATTAAACATGCACATGATAAAATTGCAAGCTCAAAAAAGCTGTCTGGGCTTGGATGATAGCAATTAAATTACTTATATTTATAGGCATCAATGTTTATCTTATGCCTACTGTGTGTCCTAGGTTGTCATCTATGGTTGAGTGTGTAGCTCACTGGCTGTCATTCGCATTCCAGCTTCTTTTCTCTGGACAGTGTGTTCTTGGCTGAGAAGAGTATTGCTTTTCATTAGGATGATGTAATAAGATTTTATTCTAACTTTTACAAACACTGTTAGTCTTTCTGTGTTCACCTGAGGATTTTTTTCAGTTTAAGTTTCAGAAATGCAAGGTTTCAGGTTGCTTAAAATAAATGAGTCAGTGTCTCCTCCTGCCCCTAATTGTTCTCAAACAGGGAGCTCTTGCTAAAATTATTTAGGGTGATGCCCCTGACAAAAATATGGATAAACTAAGTCCCAGTTTCCACTGAGGTTCACTATGTTAAACAGGCACAATTTCTTTTTCTTTTCTGCAGTTCTCCTTGGCTCTTGCAGGGTCAGAAGCAGCAGTAGCACTTTGGCTGTTCCCAGATGAGTCATTTGGAATGCAAATCACTTTGCATTAATGCCAGAGGTTCCCCTTGTGCTGGGCTTTATATAAAACGTGACAGATTGTCACATTCATTGGGCAGCAGGGAATAGGTAGAGGATTCAGCTTTTGAGCCAGTCAGAACTGGACTAGTATTGGAAGATCTTGGTCAGCTTTGCTTTACAGATAACTGTAGATCATGTCAGAATACTACATTGAGTGTTTCTGACTGATACTTTGATGCTAACCGAATTCCTTGGTGCAAATAAATACCAACTGGGGAAGCTTAGCAGAACATGTGCTCTGGGGAATACATTTCACCCACAGCTTCTCCACCCACCCCAAACTAGATATGAAGAGCAGAAGTGAAGCTTAGGGAAAGTTCCGAGCGGTATAAATTATCTGCTCTTGAGTGATCTGGCACCATCTGAGCTGCAGGGGTTTGGAGTTGCAGGACCACATGCTGCCTCTGCTTGAGAGAATCTTGCAGGAAAGCTGGCTTTTGTCCTGTCACGAAGTGCTGCAAGTCTGAGTAGGGATTCTCTGGACAAATAGAAATCCACTGAAGTGGACCTTGTTTGAATCTGTGGTGTACTAGTGATAAATAAGTTGTATCCATAAACTGAATTGGGGTTTGGTTGCTGTTCAAAACTTTAGTGTTACTGTGGCATTTGATTCAAAAATAACTAATTCTGAAGGAAGCACTAAGCATTCTTTTCTTGCTTAGTCCCGTGTTGCTAGGACAAGGTATGAATGTCTTTACCATTTCAGTTTTAACTGAAAGTGAAATTTCTTGGGAAAAACATTCCTTTTGGGACTGTGGAGTATTTTTTAAAATTATTGTGCAAATCTTAATTTCTGAGATTATCAGCTTTGATTCTTACAAGTAGTTCTGTCAGCACAATCAACAGCACCAGTGTTGGGGAACTTGCTCTGAAAATTGAGGATAGTGACTATAAAAGTTACTATTCAGCATGGTGAACAGGAAGAGCAATGAGGGAACATTCAAGACTGTTACACCACTCTATCAAAGCCCCCCTTTGGGGAAATTATGTCGCTGTCAGTGTCTCTCACCCTGACTTATTGTGCCCTGGGTTTTAAAGATGCTGATTTTGAGTCTTCTATATCATTTTGTCGATACAATAACTTCTTAAAAAATAAAATTTTGATTACCAGGCTTTGAACAAATTCCTTATGTTAAGATAGGACCTCATGTTCTCTCTTCACTGTCACACTAGGTTCCCTGTAGCTTAAATGCACTCTAGATCTAGAACCTCAGTGCTTAGTAACTTGCATTATAGAGTTCCTCTACAAGGGAATGTGAATCGGAGCAAACAGATGAGCAGACTTTGGAAGCATTGTGAAAATAGGTCTTGAAAGGGTTTTTAGTATGGGAAGCAAATAGAGCTGGATGAATAAGAATGGTGCGCTCATTAGGCTTTTTTCCTTCTGGCTCTGCTTTTCCCATAAACTTTGGTTTCTTTGAACTTAGACCAAAATTTCCGTGAGTTCAATACCCTCTTTTTTTATGGGGCCTGTGCTTTTAAAACATAGATGCTTTCTCTGCTCTGCAGGTGATTTCATTCTTTTTCAGCAAGTTGTGTGTTCTGATTCTCTTATTATCCATGTACCAGTAATTTTTCCTTTGGGACAGGAGGCAGTCTAGAGGCAAGACACTGTGAAAAACAGGTGAGCTACATATTCAAAATGGAGCTGGTGAAGCTGAGAGCCTCTTTTGTATCTTATCAAGTGTGTCTTTGTATGGGTGCTAAAATCAGCACTTCTGCAAATTTTTTTAATTTCCCTTCTGTTTTGCAAGCCAACTTAGTCAACCAACTTAGTTTGCAAACCACTTCCACTTCTGTCTAAAGTGGTGCAGGTAGAAGTTTGACTTTGTTGCCTCTGTGCTGGAATTGTGACTTACAGGTTCTTGACAACGTTGGTGGCATGTGAAAGCCACATAACCATGCAGGGGAACTTGTGGAGCTCTCCCGATCAGCTTGCACACAGCACCATGTGTACCAAGACGACTCTAGCAATATCATTCAACTTGTCTTCTAAATGATTTTCTGTGAATTGCCTATTTTGGTATTCACAGCTTCAAACCTGGAACAAGCATACTTTTTAAAGCTAGTTCAGACTGCCCACAGTTAATTGTAATGTGGGAAATACCATGTAGCCACCTGTACAGATCCGTTAAGTGTGGACCTGCAGACAGTTTGCATGTTAATGCCCTGATTGGAAAGTCTAGATTTGAAGGACAAGCCATGAGGTAAGTGCCCAGTAGGATGTTCCATGTGCCATAGGTGGCTTAGATTAAAATCTCTAAATTGTTAAATGACTTTGTCTTTGGAAAATCCCGAGCAGCATGGCATGTTAATTTTAAATATAAATTCAATATTTTTCTTTTAAATATAAATTCTATATTTTTCTGTTTTTATAGGAACTGGAGACATTGTTGCTGTCATGATTACAGAATCAAAGGTTAAAGAGATCCTGAATTATTTGGAAAAGAATATTTCTGTCCTGATGGCAATAGCAGTGGGGTCCCGTGTTCCTCCAAAAAACTTCAGTCGAGGCTCTCTAGTCTTTGTGTCAATATCATTCATTGTTTTGATGATAATTTCTTCGGCGTGGTTAATATTTTATTTCATCCAGAAGATCAGATACACAAGTGCGCGTGACAGGAATCAGGTAAGCTGACTCCTTTTGCTTTTTTCCCCTCCCCATTCTGGAGGTGATATTTCTATATACAGTAGTTGATGGAGAACTCGGGATTACTAAAGAATGTCTCATCGGTGTTCAGAGCCTCCCTGTTCTGAGGCAGGGCTTTATGCTGGACAAAGATTTTTATATAGAAAAGTGTTCTCATCCTGAGCAGCACCAGTACAAGATCTTACTACGTGATGGGAAAGAATAGAACCAAAACACAATATTTGGGGTTTGATGAGCATAAATCCAAGGGAAAGACAGATTTTATGTTGGCTGAATAATACATACTGTCTGTATTTTGGGAATGGGGAGGAAAGTGAAACTGTGAATGAACTTAGGTAGTGTAGGGGAACATAGAGCTAATGTTTTGAATTTAACCATGTTTGTAAGGATTGCTTCAGTAATAGTTAATTCAGAAGCTGTGTAAAGGTATTTCCAAACTATAACTGGTCATGAACGTTAGGGTAAGAAAACTGCGGTATAGAGCTGCTTAGTGATCTGTGTTAACTTTGAACTTTATTCAAGATTACACTTGGTATGGACTGCCTAATTCTCCTGGTCATATATTTTAAGTAAAATTTTGTCTAATATGCCTTTCTTACATTGTTTTTCAACTCTTAACTTATTTAAAAACTGAAGTAAGTATGGCCATACTCCAAGATCTTGACTAAATCAAGTCCTCAAGTCAAATATGGATTAAAGTTTAGAAGTAAATGTTTTACTAGTGTGGACTTAATGACCCACTGTCTCTGTAGTGTGCCTTGGCTTTTATTGAGAAGGGTCAGTAAATCTCAGGAAATCCACTGAGTCCCCTTTGCCTTTGTATCTCTCTGTCAAGTCAAACTTAGAAAGCTGCTGACCTCTAGTCACTGTCCCCCCCTTTTCCTCTGGATTATAGCTAATACAGAGGAGCTCCCTTGAGGCAGTGCTTCAGTGCTTTGTCAGACCTAAACAAAATGCAAACTTAGACTCAGTTGTGACAGAGGATTTCCTTTTTTTCATTTTTATAAATAGTGTCTCATGCTGCAAGTATCATGGGCATCCTGTGGATTTTCCTCAGGATGCCATTCTTAAATGACCACACTGTAACCGGTATTTAATGTGGTCCCTTGAGTTGGTGAAAGTTTAAATAGAACTGTTACTCAGTGAGTGTCTGTGGAATATTAAATTGTGCCTTCTGCATCCCCTACATGATTCTTAGCCTTCTTCCAAATGTCCATGTTTCAAAACAGTTGCTCCATGGGGAAAAGGCTATTATGACCTTTTTTTCTTTCTTTAGATTTTTACAAAGGTCAGGAGAAACTTGATGAAAATTTTATGTGGTTGAAAAAGCTGAGCTTATTAAACTTTAATAAGAAGGCGGCGACAGCTATAGCTTATTTTTAAAGAGCTTTGAGAGCTTTCACAGAGAGAAGGCCGTACTGTTAGTGTTGAAATAACTCTCTTATGGCTATGATGTTGGTTTTAAGTTATGCTGAGGCACACTTTGAAATAAATTAAAAAAAAAAGAAAGGGAATAACATCCCGTGTTTTGTAGATGTGCCAGTAGATACTGGTATTTCACATCATTACTCTTGTGCACTTCCAGTGGAGGTATGAAACTTTTTTGCATGTAGTGGTGGCTGTTTCCATCCAGACAGTTCTGGGTTTTAAAAACAAGTCTATGCTGTTGCCCTAGCTGGTAAAAATAGCAAATCCTGGGTATTTCCAATGTTAACATAAAACATACTCATTAAAATTAGAAAATGGAGGAGATGGATCTCTAAATCAAAGAGATGGAAGGGTTTTTTAGCTAATTAATTTACATGTATAACAATGAGAACATGTCTACATTTTGAAAGAGTGGTGTTGAAATACTATACTTCCAACAGGAAAGTAATATTTCTTTAAGATTTCTTGTAGTACATATAGAATCATATGCAGTACAACCAAATACAGGTACTACCCCCAATTAGTTAGTTGGTAGTGCTGGCATTTCAGTTAAATGCCTTTTCAACCATGTTTCTCTCTCATTAATGACACATTTGGCTATGTAGTGATTATCTACTCCAGTAGTGTGCCAGTATATTCCCTATCACTAAGTACTCAGGTAGACATGCTTGTTTCAGGACATGTTTAGATTTGCTTAAATTGACCATTTTCTCACATGTTGAAGTCAGAATGAGATTTCTGACTTCAGGAAGAATATCCAATTTCCCCAGCCCAGCTCAGTTTCTGATGCTGCATTTCCTACATGGGTATACTTCAGTAGCTGGGACTGAGTATCTGATTTATTATTATAACTGTGGCATGGTTGGTTGTGGTAGACTTCTGCAGTCTTTGTTCTTCTCAAATAAATTCAGCCTTCTCAGTTTCAGACTGTATGCAGAGAAAGTGCAGGATACAGGGGGGTACACCTTAGAAGAGATATGATTTTTGAAATGTGTAGGAGGTGGGCACAATAACCCTCATTTGTTTCAAGCTTTACGGGAGGCTTTGAAAGGTGCAGTTTCCCTTCTCAGAAACAGCCCATCTCTTCCAAAGGCAGAGTGCTTAGTACAAGATGGAGTTGAAGGATGAAGTACATTAACTTCTCTTCTCCCGGTCAGTGTACACCCAATGATATCTCAGGTTCCTGAAACAAGAAGACATGAGCCTTGTTCCACTCAGTGCCCTGTCTCTGGGATCCCAGCTGGCAAACAGCCATTACTAGTTGGCTGGGAACTGGGCAGTGCAGTAGGAACTAGCACTCGAATTACAAGAATGACTCCTCCTGTCCAACACTGGTGGCCATAAAAACAGCATAAACAACAGAAAAATAGCTTGGCCTCTGATGTTGAGGTTCGTCTTCAAACCAGTATTCATTTCAGTTTTACTTAAGTCTGTATTGGCTTATTTAGATTACATGACCCAATTTTTTTTTTCTTTGTGAGATCTTAGTGGTTTCGGGTAATAGCAAGAGAGAAACTAGGTTACACTGAGAGGGTTTCTTATGTCTCAGAATAAAATCTGCCTGCTTAGGTTAAAATAAAAATAATTCAAGTTTAAGAACAGAACAAGGGGCATCTTACAGCACAATGAGTAAAAAGCAGTATGAACAGAATATAAACGAGAACAAGAGAGCATGTTGCTTCATCTTTTATCCTCTGGGATGGGTTTGATTAGTCCTGTCACACAAATGTTGGATCACTTTTATGGTTTTTTATATGATCCATGAGGTTTATCCTAGTGTATTTGTGGGCTCAAATGTTTTCTTTTTTCTTCCTGACAGATCTTTTGTGTGCTTTGCTATGTAAGCTTTTTGTCTTATGTGTTGGCCCTCTGCCATAATGTGTATGGCAAAGTTAATATTGATCCCAAATAAGTAGTCATAAAGGACAATAATGAAGCTTGATTATCAGGGTTAATTTGTGTTCTTTTCCTTTGTCATTTTATTAGCGTCGTCTTGGAGATGCTGCTAAGAAAGCCATTGGTAAATTGACAACCAGGACAGTAAAGAAGGGTGATAAGGTATAATGATAAGTTTTCAACATGGTAACCTTGAGCATCATGTTTCATTTTTGCTGGGGGAAACCATCTCAGTTTTTCCTTTCTGCTTCTAATTTACCTTTTCTGCTTCTGATTTATGACCTTGCCCTCCATGTTGGAAGCTTACTTTGTCCTGTGGCACAGTGTTTTGTGTGACTTTTAGTATCAATATATGCTGCAATTCTGTACATTTAAAAGATTTTTTTTTTCTGTCTTAAATGCTTTTTGTACTCCATCTGGAAGCTGTGAGTGGTTTTGTATGCTGGCTGGGGGTGTTGCTCGTAGGAGTGCATAGGGCTGGCATTGTTTATGTGGAATTCTGTAAGCTTAGAGTTGCTCCATATATAACTTGTGTAAAGTAAAAATAAATGGAAAAGACAGGTAACAAAGGACAATCTCTGATGTAAAATACGAATATCCAGTAATCCTCAGGAGATTATAAACATGTATTTCATTAGAGATAGTAAATGTTACTTCAAGAATATTTCTTTCCAGTATACAAACTATAATATATGATGTGCTAAGTCCTAGACTTTTTCCACTTTCATGAGCAGTATTGCTTTCTCTTTGATTCTGAAAGAAAAAATAGTCACTTAATCTTGCATAATTTTTGCTCTCTACTTTGCAAAAGGCAAGGGAATTCTGGCAATTATTTGATTTGTAAGAGATTATTTCCTTGGGCGTTTTTAGTGTGATTCCTTTTTATCTTTCTTATCAACGCTATCAGCAATGGAAGATTAAGAAGTGGTGGAAAAATTAGCTTCCCGAGAGAAAAGAGCAAAAATGCCTTTCTGCTTTCTCCCTCCCTTTGTAGCTTTATTTCAAGACAGCCCACTGCACTAAATCTTTTCTGTGGGTATGGAGGTATGTACAGATAACAGGAACTTCTCCATATTAAAAAAAAAAAAAAGATGCTGTTGTCTTGACAGCATAAATTCAGAACTGGTGACATGTGGGTTGCAGCACAGACAACAATAACAAAAAACCCCACAACAAAGCTTAACACCCCAAAAAACACCAACCAGCCAAACCCTTAGTAAAATGGAAGTTTTAGCTCTGAAACAAGTTGAAATAAGAACTCTTAAGAAAATCACCACTGTATTTTATAGTGATTCAGCTGAATATTAGAATCATTTTAGGCCTTAGCTTATGTTTCAAATGATCATTTGCCAGTTTCAAATGCAAGGAGAGTCTTGTATGTGTGTGATACTTTTACTTCTCAAGTCATGTTGGAATATGATAACCCAGTCATTGGGATTGTATCCTGTTAGTAACAGCCACTTGGTACAATACAGTTCCTGTACTGGTCACAACTGCTTTAACGTTCCTCATAGCCTCAACTCTTGACTTGAATTTTCATTCTGTTCATTTTAGGAAACAGACCCAGACTTTGATCATTGTGCTGTCTGCATTGAGAGTTACAAGCAGAATGATGTTGTTCGCATTTTACCATGCAAGTAAGCTAATAAAGTTGCTTTATTTGGAAACTACTCTTTTTATGCTCCTTTCATATAATATATGCATTGTAATTTATACACATTTGTTAGATGTTTCCAGTCCTGATAACAGCCACTTTATTTTAGACTTTATTTTTATCCCAAAAACTGTGAAGGTAGTTGCTGGCACTTTTACAACACTGGAGATTAAACAAAAGAATACAGGTCTTGAGGATGAGCAGTTTGGGCATATTGGCAATTAAGATTGTTACGGGGCGGGAGTGAGAGCAGTGCAGATTTAAGGACTGAGCAGTCGGTGGACACAAAAACCTTCTGTATAATGAATCAAACACAGCAGGAGCATTCTACACAGTAGATGTGCAACATTGGCTGCTGGTTTCTGAAACAGTATAGGAAATAGAAATGCAGTCTTTGGGACCTTTGTACCTCTTGTGACATCGGTCAGCCACTGCACTGTCATCTGTCTTTGGTCTCCCCAGTGCAATGTGTTCTTGGCCTGTGTCTGAAGATTTGTACTTGTTGGGTATTCTGTGTTGGTTCTTAAAGTATAACAACTTCCTCCACCTTTTATGCCATTCTCATGGTACTTACAGGTTTTCTGTTAGTTTCCATTCCTCATTGTTTCAGGATATTTGCTCTTTGATGCTTCTAAGTACTTGTTTACCTGATGACTGGTTTTGATGAACTGGTACATTTTGGTAGCCTTAAGAATTACCAGGGACATCTTTCCCTTGTATTCTTAAATGTAAATCTTTCTTCTTATCTCCAGACAAAACAACCCACATGTAAGTTATTTTGTACAGCTGCAGCCGAGATCCACTAATTTGGCCCCTGCTTGGTATACAAATAGTGTTTTGTATTTTAGAAGCAGTAATGTCATAGTGCTGGAGTCAATCTTCAGTCATGCAGCAGCAGTGCTTAAGAGCTCATTACTGGTCTTCTAAATCCTCCTGCGGGCTGTTCTGAATAGCTGGAATATTTTTCTTCTAATGCATAATGAGTTTCTATCTCCATAAAAGGAAAAAAGCATTTTTATATCTGAGTGATCCAAATATGTGTGCATTCTACTTCTGAAACCAAAAATATAATTCAGTTTACTTTTCTCTATATTCTTTATGTTTTGGACTATGAGAAGCAATGACCTAGTTTTGGTTCTTAGTGTTGTTGTTTAGTTAATACACCCTAGAAATTTTTGTTTAGAAACTCTCATTAAAAATATTTGGGAATAGAAGAGCTTGGTCTTCCACCTGTAAATGTTTGTAAGCTTTTGGTTATGCAGATGCATGTGCATTTCTTGTTTACAATTTGGCCATTTTTAATCAAAAGTGATGTCCCCTTGCCCTAAAAAGATGTACTCCCAAGAGTTAACTAAAGATTCTAGAGAGTTTTGTCCTATATTGTAATCTCAAGTAAAGTTTGCACACGTGAATTAAGACCTAGTCTTTGATTTGTTATATAGAGGATTACTTAGAAATTAGAGGAGGAACTCTAGAAACTGCATGCCAATTTTGGACCTCTGAGAGAGTTTTTGAATAAACTTCCTCTTAACAACATTTTAGTTCTGTAGTTCAGGGTGGTAGTGTGAGGCTCAAGGATGAAGAATGGGGGTTCACCCTCTGTGCCTTTCTGTTGATATTCACCAGAGGTCAGAGGGAGGTCCTTGACCACAAAGAGAGAATGAATCTTCATCTGGTAGGAAAGCGTCGTCTCCCACTAAGCACAAGGAAGAGCTGGGACTAAAAGTCTACTTCTTGAGTTAAACAACTGCCACTGTCCAAGCTATAGATATGTTGCTAGTATCAGCAGATAAGATACAGACCATTTAACCAAGATGATAATTGATTATTTTTTCAACAACAACAAAGTTTTTTAAAGTCCATTTGGTCCAGACACCTGTGGTGAGCCGCAGTCCTGCAGACATGAAGCTCCATGCTCTCAGGCATAGTTACAGCTGCTGCGGGAAGCTGGATGTAGGTGTGCCTGGCAGCCATCTCAGCACAGTCTCCTTGAGCACAATATCCCATGTGAAGGAGGTATCAAGGCTCTTGTGTAGGTCCTTTTCTGTTCTGTTTTTCACAAGAATGTAAGGTCAGGGAAGTCTCAGATAACAGTCCCAACAAAGGCTGTATGACAACTTCTTATACTTGTTTTAAATCTTTCATCTGCTGCGGCTCAGCTTTGAGTGCAAAACCATCTTGGCTAGACAGAAACATTCAGATGGATACTTTCCACAAGACACATAAAGAGCCAACCAGTATCTGCAGAGATGAGTCTAATGAATTTCAGATTGCATTTAAGACTTTTCAGTCTTCAGCATCTGAGCTGTTTCTCCCTAAATCTTGTTCTGGAGATTTAATCCCTTTCTACCTCCTGATACTTCAGCCTCTCATTTTAGTGCAAAATGGAAGGATAGTTGTCACGGTTTAGGGTCAGTGTGGCCCTTTAGACCTATAACAGATGCTTTCTATTAATCCCCCTCTCTCCCCAAAGGGGAAGAGAAAAGGAATAAGGGAGAGAGACTTAATGATTAGAGAAGGAAACTAGAAGACCTTGAATAAAAATGAAAATAATAATAACGAAACTAGAATATTTATAAATATATACAAAACCCAGTATCGAATCTAACCCCCCTGATGGTAACTACATCATTATCAGCCCTGATGCTGTGGAGCAGCAGAAGACTGGGCCCAGCAGAAGATGGGGGCTGTGTTCAGGAGCTGGATTCAGGAACAAACTGATTGGAATTGAATGCAGAATGGACAGAGTCCTCCTTGGATGCTCCGAGGAAGGAACTGAAGCAGAACCTGAGCCAAGCCGAGCAAAGCTGGCAAAGCGGGACAAGAGGGGAGAGGAGCCCTGGAGTCACCAGAGAGTGTGAGCTATAGACCCTCCAGATCCCTCTGCTTTATACCGAATATGCCGTATATGGGCTGGAATAGCTCGTTGGTCAGGTTGGGGTCACCTGCCCTGCCTGCTCTTCTCTGCAGGTGCTGCCTTTCACTTTCCTGCACCCCCAATGTGGTGCACAAGATCCAGCAGTGGCCTTGGTCTGCACACCAATCCTTGGTAGTAACTCTAACCATGGGGTGTTATCACTGCCAGCAGCAGACACTGACTGGGAAAACAGGCTGCTGACTGCAGACAGTGCTGTTAGTTAGAAGAACTGAACAGAAAAGTAAAATCACTGAACAGAATTAGTTCTGTTCTCACTCAAACCGGGATATTAGTTTAAAAAAAAATACAGCTACAAGAGAGTCTCTTAAGCTAGATGAGAAAATAAATTGCAAGCAAACTATGGAGAAAATGGCTTGACCAAGAGGAATCAAATGAGAGGCTGGAAGTTTTTCTTACTGTGCCTGTTGAGGAAGCTATAATCANATAATAACGAAACTAGAATATTTATAAATATATACAAAACCCAGTATCGAATCTAACCCCCCTGATGGTAACTACATCATTATCAGCCCTGATGCTGTGGAGCAGCAGAAGACTGGGCCCAGCAGAAGATGGGGGCTGTGTTCAGGAGCTGGATTCAGGAACAAACTGATTGGAATTGAATGCAGAATGGACAGAGTCCTCCTTGGATGCTCCGAGGAAGGAACTGAAGCAGAACCTGAGCCAAGCCGAGCAAAGCTGGCAAAGCGGGACAAGAGGGGAGAGGAGCCCTGGAGTCACCAGAGAGTGTGAGCTATAGACCCTCCAGATCCCTCTGCTTTATACCGAATATGCCGTATATGGGCTGGAATAGCTCGTTGGTCAGGTTGGGGTCACCTGCCCTGCCTGCTCTTCTCTGCAGGTGCTGCCTTTCACTTTCCTGCACCCCCAATGTGGTGCACAAGATCCAGCAGTGGCCTTGGTCTGCACACCAATCCTTGGTAGTAACTCTAACCATGGGGTGTTATCACTGCCAGCAGCAGACACTGACTGGGAAAACAGGCTGCTGACTGCAGACAGTGCTGTTAGTTAGAAGAACTGAACAGAAAAGTAAAATCACTGAACAGAATTAGTTCTGTTCTCACTCAAACCGGGATATTAGTTTAAAAAAAAATACAGCTACAAGAGAGTCTCTTAAGCTAGATGAGAAAATAAATTGCAAGCAAACTATGGAGAAAATGGCTTGACCAAGAGGAATCAAATGAGAGGCTGGAAGTTTTTCTTACTGTGCCTGTTGAGGAAGCTATAATCATTAGACAGAAGGAATTACTGACAACTGACATCTGACATCCTTGCTGCTTTCATCAATTTAAAAGTATAATTTCCATTTGGCACCCCAATTGTTCTCTGCAGTTAAGCATGGTCTGTCACTCTGTGCCTCAGCAGAGAAGAGTCTGGTCTGGGAAGACAAAGCAGGCAAAACCTATCAGCAGCTGGACAAGTTGCACCTAAAATCCTTTAGTGAAACACCATACCTGTGATGGAAAGATTTGTGACAGGTGGGAAATTGTGGCTAATTTTAAAAAGTGAAAATGATTGCAAACAATGCAGTTGAACTTCTGTTACTCATTTTGTGCTGCAGAGAGAAAGACATTCGGTACCAGCAGCCTGTGGACATACCTATAGCTTTTAGTGTACAGATGGATAAGGCACCTGTCTGTTTGAGGCTTAAAAGCCCAAGGAATGTCTCTATCTTTTGTGAATATCAGTATATAATTTAAACATAAGGAGAGTAAGCAAATATCAGAAGAAGTCTAGCGAAAGACAGACCTGGTACAATTTCCCCTATTCAGATAGTGTTGCTCTGCCATCACACTGCTGTGTCTGGGAGATGAATGGGCACTAGGTGAAAAGCGATCAGGAGGTGGTAGTGTGAAGGACTACGGAGAGATAATGGGAGAGTGAAGTGACAGGCTAGAGAAGAGCAGAGAGAATAACGTTGGAAGGGGTGGAAAGATGGCCTAGGAAGGAAGGGAGGAATTTACAACATAGGATGACAAATGACTAAGGAATATGCTTAAAAAAAAAGCTTTTGAGCCAAATTCTTAATAATTCGTGTACTGGACAAAAAGGTGGAAAATGACAGAAATAACTAAGCTGAATTTTCATCTGCTTTATTCTGTGCTGCTGCAGTGAGCTGCTGCTTTTTTTTTTTCTTTTTGGCTTTTTTTTTCTCCCCCTTTAGCAAATTAACACAATATCTCAGTGCCATCCTTTCTGCTTACTGCAGTGCCTCTGCACAGCCCCCATTTTCTGTGCTACCTGCTTGCAAGGACAGTCTCTCTTTTCCCCCAGCAATACTACATAGCTGTTGAAAGCCCTGGGACTGCTTTCCCCTGGCATTGCCTGCTGGAGGGTGCACATGGCACCTTCCTCCCCACAGCAGCAGGTGAGAAATCCCTCCTCAACTAGCTGGCTGTACTGGGGCTGCCTGCAGCAGGGCAGGTAGGACCCGTGTGCTTCCTGCCATCCCTGCTGGGAGGTTTGTACCCCAGGGCAAGGGGAGTAGCTGCCTCCAGCAGCAGACACAGATGCTGCTTGGCAGCAGCACATTGGTCAGGTGCCTTTGGTGGGTTGCTGCACTGAGAGCAGGGAAGTGTAGTGAGCTCTCGGGAAATTGCACTTGTAAATTCAGTCAAACCCTTCTCCTTGCATGACACAACAATTTAGAGGCATTACCCTACCAAAAGAGATTTCTGACTCACTTTTTCTGTGAAATGCTGCAAAGAAGCTGTGTTGTACAACAGTGTTGGTGTTACAGTGTTTATTACAAGCTGGAGGGCAACTGGCCTGGCTATGCTGACAGAGTGGAAAAATACCTGCAGGTCACCTGTTTGGAGTTATGCCTGCATGGGAGGCTCCTTCAGTGCTGCCAGCCTGGTTGCCGGCCATGCTTTCAGCAGCCGGAGAAGCAGCAGAAGCTGTGTCACACTTGACTCCTTGATGCCTGACTCCTGAGGGAACGTCATCAGCCGCTGTGACTTTGAGCAACTTGATAGGAACTCTTCAGATTTATGGTCTTGGGAAACAAGTGACAGAAATATGAATATAGAGAAGGTTTGTGATAGCAGAAAATCCAAGTGCTTACTTTGTTAGACTGAGTTTTTATAATTCATGTGTTTAATATCTTCACTGCTGTATAAGTGCTTTTTAACCCTTGCAAGTGAAGAAATCCAGACAGAACCTTAGCCACCGTGATCATATCAGCAAGCTTTTTAAGGAGTAGATAAACTGCATAAGTAGTAGGCAGAGCCATGCTGATCTAAATCAACAAATGACCTTTAGATAACTGCACATTTTTGAAACATTAATAAATATCCTTGAAGATCTAGGAACTGAAAGAATTAAGACGTCACAAAAGTAGTTGAGCTGTTTTGGTGCATCTGAACTGTATCAAAATGCTAATGACTTTAGAATACCTCATAATATTAGAAGATGCATGTTGGCATCCATATCAGTTGTCTGCTTCACTTGATCTGAGTGCTTCTACAGCACTGATTAGCTGATAACGATACATTAAAGCTGGTATTGTACTTCTGTGGAGTCTTCTTGTCTGCTGTTTCTCAAAATATTAGATTTTCAGGTTTGTCCTACTTAAAAAAAACCCCAGACTTTGGAGACTAAAAAGGAAACACAAGCAAATAAAAGCCATTATTTGCCTAACATAGAAAAATAGTATCTCTAAATGTTTCAGAAGATTTCTAACCATTTTCTATCACTTAGGATTTCTAAACATTGTTTCCTGTAGTTTTCTGAGTAATAAAGAGAATGCTTTAAGACCTAATAACAATAGAAGTGAGTTTGTATTTTGTGCAATTATGTGAACAGTAAGCAGTGTACGTATCCTGGTTTTTGTCACTGCTGTATTGCTAAAGGACACGGGCCAGCAAAGCAACTTGCTGAAATTCTATTCCTACAGTATCTGGGATGTAGACAAGTTCTTTTGCTCCCTGTCCATCTTCTACTGACTGTATTCTACTCTCTAAGTCTGTGCATCTTTAGTTAGTACAGGTAGGATATATAGTTGTAGCTGACTGGGTCCTATTTAGTTCAATATACTTTAGGCCCTCCATCAGTGTTAGTGGCCATAGACAAAACATAATTAAATACTGTCTTTTTCTGATTGTTAACAGTTTCAGGAGGCCTTTCTCTCAGGTTGTTTTCCAGAGATTGATTACTTTAATGTTATCTGGTAGTATACCTTCTTTGGTCTCTGGTTTTGAAATCCCAAGGGATAGGGAGTAGAGAAGCTCTAGACATGCCACGATGAGCTTATTGAGGCACAAAGCAGCAAGTATAACCTGAGAAGGGAGAGGACAGAGAGTGAACTCCATTGCTTTAGGGACATGCATGACCTCTTACAGACTGTGCTGATGCCTCAAACAGATGTCAGGAACTCCTTGTTCTGCCACTGCCCCTTTGTCTGCTGGTTTCAGAGCACAGCTCTTCACTGGCTAAGCAGCCCTTGTAATTGCTGATCTTTGTCATGGTCACTAGTCTGCTGTGTTTGGGTGTGCCTGCTCTTTTTGGCTTTTTGCTCTGCAGTCAGAGCCCCTGGAAACGAAGGCTCTGGGTTCTTGTAGGCTCCTATTCAGACTAGGTTATTATGAGTATTTGATAAAGCTGTATTGTAGAAGGTCTAGTGAATACCCATTTCTGCCATAGATATGCTCTGAAAAGTTCTTTGCCTCTTGAAAAGTCAAGATGATGTTTCCTTTAATTCTTTTAATTTAGATATGTTGTTTTGGTCTTTGCATAGTCCTTCCTTGTTATATTGGTTTATATAAGTCCCAACTCTGTTGCATTTATATTCATGAACGTGACCAAGATTTTGTCTGCGATGTAGGTAGCAATTCAGACTGTTCTTGTGCAGACGTTCTTCCTGTGCAAGCAGAAGCCTGGTTTGCCTTTTCATCTTCGAAAGATTGGGGGTTTTTATGACCATCATGTGATGATGGACATGTTTTCCTTCTTGCTATCAAGAAGTACTGAATGTAGGAAAAGCCTTCTTTTTCCTTAGATGTCAAAATTACGAAACCCTTTCAAAATCAAACATAAGTGTGTTTAAGTTGGTTACACTGACTTTTGAATTAAATGGACTGCTGGTGGATCTGTTCTCCTCCTTTGTTGCCCTGGTTATTCTGCCCATGTGCATACTCCTATCAGCTAAGAAAGCTAGTTATTTCTTCCTGGTTGAAGTATTAGTAAAGGGTTGCAACAATGAGCAAGAGGTTTTGGTTCTTTTCTTACTGCAATCAGCACAGTACACTGGAAGTTCTAGAATTTGTTCTGCTGACTTAATTAAAAAAGAAACTTAACTAAATGTTTGTCAAAGTAGTTCTCATTGTACAAAATAAATGCATTTGCAAATTATATGTGTCTTGTCTGTTCTTCTAGGCATGTGTTCCATAAAGCCTGTGTGGATCCATGGCTTAGTGAGCACTGTACGTGTCCAATGTGTAAACTGAACATTTTGAAGGCACTGGGAATTGTGGTAAGCTGCACTGTTGTGAGATATTTCTCCTCCCATATCTGAGACCCCGAACAAGAGAAATAAATGTAGGGAAGAAAGGGAGAAGGGATTTGTAATCCTTTGTTGTTTTTTTTTTTAAGTCCTTTTTTCATGCTGCTTCCTCCACCTCTTTAAGGTGGACTGAAGGAGCAACTTTGGATAGAACGTGTGATTTTGTGTGTTTCTCTCCTGTGTGTGGTCAGAGGACAGCCTTAGCAGCTGAATATATTGTGTATGTGTGATTTTACTCAATTTATAAGTTTGCTACTTGTAGAGTAGTCTCCATTGTTACGTGGTATCACATTTTTTCCAGCCAAATGCGCCATGTACAGATAATGTAGCCTTTGACATGGAGAGGCTCACCAGAGGCCAGCCAACGAGCAGACGATCAGCACTCGGCGATTTCACCACCGACAGCTCTCTCAGCCTGGAGCCCCTGCGCACCTCTGGGATGTCACAGCTTCCACAGGATGGAGAGCTAACGCCAAGATCAGGGGAGATCAACATTGCTGTGACAAGTAAGTTTCATTTGTCTTCCAGTACTGTTCTGTGGTTTCCCTGGTATGTGGCAGTTGCTGGTACTATAGGTCTGTGCTGTGGGGCCCCGGTGACAGATTTCCCTGTAGGGACAGAAGTGACCTCAGTGCCTCTATAAGAGGCACGGACTCCATACCAAAACCAGTAACTCTAGGTATGACAGTGCCAAGGCTTGCATTATCCATGATGTATCCACCTAAATCTGCATGCCAAGAACACTGGATGAACTAAAATGGGAATATAATAACCTTTCTGAATTGGGTAACAAGTAGGAGAAGCTGGATTGCCAAAACCGTTATTTACCCTTTCAGAATGCTTTACGTGCAACAACACAAATATTTTACCTGATTACTTGTACCACAGACATTTTTTTTCTCCTGAGAACATTATTACTGGAATTCTTACCTCTCTTAGCAGATCGCTTTTCTTAGAATATTTGTGAATTTTAAAAAGTATTTGATGTATCAATGTTATAGTCCAAGTGTTTTATGACATCACAGAACCATTCCTGGTGCTGCTTGCAAGCTCTTACCTGTAAGAACAGCATGAGAAATTTCCACTCACCATATTTTGCCTAGTGGTTTTAATGTATCCTAGCACTACAATGAATGCAATATGTGTGGCATCATTTTTCCATATGCTGTACAGTCTCAATTTTATGCATGAATTGTTTTTCTGGATGATTTACAAAAACAGAATCCATGCAGTACGACAATCTACTTTTCTCCTTGTATTTTGCTTATGTGAATCTACATTTTGAACTTAGTGACACTGTTTGCCACTGATGCAGTCCATTACAGTGTTTCTTTAGATGCTGTAGTAAAATAAATGCCTCATTAAAAAAGCCCATCTTATGAAAAACATAGTCCATAACTAGAAACGTCCTGATCTGAGAAGGAAAAATCCTTGTACAAAACCTAGAGTCTTTACAAAGACAGTAAGTCACTTTGTCATGCAGTGCTCAACATCTGAGTCATCTTGTAACCAGCTCTGTTGAACAGAGAGCAGATCTGTCAGTGTGTTGCTCTCCTTGTCACAGGTGGGAAAATCCTCTGTAATTTAACTGAAACTTTCAACTTCTTGGTTTTACAGAAGGTATTTTTGCTGTCTGTTCCCAACTATAGTATTGCTTTTGCACAGATGGGGTGCCAGGGTAAAACAAGAAATAATTAGCAACAGTTCGTTCTGACCATTTCTATAAAATAAAGCTTTAGAAAAGGCTGTTAAAATGTTTAGATTATATGGATGACACATGCATTCTTTGATGCATGACACTTAAACCAAAAGTCATATTCAACAGAAGTGTTTGTATTCCAAACTATTACGATGTGCCAAATTGATCTCAAGGAGGGAGAACTTTCAGTAGTAAACATTCTTTAATAGCTTTCTTTATAAGACTTATTTGTTTAATGTGTATGTATACAATAATGTTGAAGTTATTTTTCCATGTTGTATTCCTGTCTATTAAATGGAAAACTCTAGCTGTCTTTTACTGTTGAACAAGCTATCCTTTTTTTCTGGTTTTGGTTTGTTTTTTTGTAAGTAACACTATGACATTTCTTCAGGAGGGAGGGGGTGAGGACACAAGTTAAGTGTGCAAATATATTGAGTGTGCTTATGTGAAGAGCCACATCTCAGCAAATCTAAACTGAACCTGACCATCTTATTTCTGACTTGGGGGTTGGACAGAGATTTCATTACATTTCCCTTGTTCTTGCATTTCACTTCAAGTAATCTTTCTTTACCACTAACACTTGGGCTCAGCCAGAAAATATTGTTGTGCCATGCTTTTTTTCCACACCTCTCTCCACTTCTTCTTTACTAGCCTTCTCCAGTCAGTAACTCTGTGGCTAACCTCCTTCTGCTTCACCTCCTGGTGCCAGTCATGGCTTAGAAGCCTCTTGCCTCCTGCCAGTGGTGTTTGAGGGAAATATTGGCATCGCTTTGACATAAGCCTTCTCCCACGAGTGATTTCCTCCCTTTCCTTTGTCAACAGAAGAATGGTTTATTATTGCCAGTTTTGGCCTCCTCAGTGCCCTTACACTCTGCTACATGATCATCAAAGCCACAGCTAGCTTGAATGCTAACGAGTAAGTAAACATTCAGAAGTTTCTGTAAATTTCTGGTGGATGTGTGTCTTGGACAACATTGGGAACAAATACTAAGAGAATAGAGAAGGGGGGAGAATGCAGTTTTCAAAGAATCTAATTACTTTTCTGCTTTTCTCAAATATAAGTCTCTTTCTTTAGGTTCCAAGGTAACATCTAAAGTCCCTCTTAATTTATATTTAGCTGGATTGTCTGAGGCAATCTTCTTACTAAGTGGAGATGTGGAACAGGGAAAAGAGAGAAAAATTCTATTCAGTATTTGATTGATGGCCTAGGTAAACAGTAGCTTTCTGCCATTAAATCCCCATGCTCAAAATTCACTTGGCAAAGCCAAAAATTACTGCCATCAGTCACCTTTGACAATTTTCACCTCGATTGTGTAGTCAAATTTCATATTAAAAAAAAAAGAAAAAAAATTTGCATTCCTAGTTGTCACACTTTCAGCTAAGAAAACAGGTATTCAAGTAGAAAACTACCATTTTGCTTTTGGGACAGGGAAGGATGAAAGCAATGAATACACTGTTTTTTAAGTGAAGAGAGCAGACCAATCTTCTGATCTCTAATTTTAGTATGCTTAAGAATTGTAGTTGAAGGAGTGTTTAAAGACATCCCTGCTTCCTTAATTATTTATAGACACCCCCACTGCCCTCCCTTCAGACTGGCTGGACAAGAAAACACTCCAGCATGTGACTTTCAATCTCCTTTTATGTTACTTTTTTTTCAATAGTTCTTTGTGTGGGCAAGTATAAGTCTGTTCTGCAGATACACTAACTAGGTACATCTAGCTATTTTTATTTATGTGAATGGAACATTTATGCTCATGATATCATAACATATTTATTTGGGAACGGAAAGTGTCAACATTTTCCTTTTTTTCTGCACATCTTGATGCAGCTGAGTTTCCATTACTGTGTTGACCTCTTACCAAAAGTGATGAGATTCAAAGGCAGTGTTCTGTGCAGCCTGGAAATGTAGCTTTATAGACTTTTTTTTTTTCCTTGTGATAAAAGGAAGGGGGTTTTATTATTTTTTATTTCTGTCTTGAAAGTATAAGATGGAAAAAAGCCTAATTGTCTACAGTGTAAAATTTTAGGCAGTCTCAAGGTAGTCACCCTCAGGAGAGGCCATAATAAGCTCTTAGAGGTTTTGATCATCAGAGACCTTTGATTACCACTAATTTGCAAATCTTCCTTTCCTCCTCTTTTCAGATGCTAATTACAAAAGAAGAAAAGTTTTAGAACTTGAAATAGCCCTATCGAGTTTCCTGATTATTAGTCTGTTTTTCTATTTGTCAAAATCTTGAAACTGCAGATATCAGTCAGCAGCTTGGTAACAGAGATGTAGCTGAATGCGGTTAATCTGCACGGTTTAATTTAACATGGTTAATAGCTCGGGAAAGCATGGAGTCAGATGAGTTGTGAAATGGAAACGTCTGCATTTCTGGTCATTTCCACATCATTAGGAAGAAGACAATGGGATTATAGCCCATGTAGTATCACCCGGATGTGGGCACTGATAGCAGTTTCATTTTTGCCTTGCCTTGCAACTTTTCTTTCTGTTGTCTTTTGGGATCTGGGTTTATTTGTACCGAAAGGGCAAGAGCTTCTTCACATTCTCAGGGAACTGGGGGCCGCCAGTGGAGTGTTTTCACTGTGATGTTCCCTTAGCACAAACAAAGGGTGAGGTGATGTGAGGAGAGCTCCTTTCCCCAGTGATAGGAATGGCAACACAACATAAACAAGCATACACTTAGAGGCAAACTTAAAAAAGCTAGCAACCCTAAAAACTAGAGCTGTCAAAAGTCACCTCTTTAGGTAACTGAGGTACCTAGCTGTATCCTTTAACCTCAACACCTTTTCAACTAAATCCCTTGGGGTCTGAGCAGCTTCCACAAGTGCTGCTAGGTTTGACTGTTCTAGACAGTTTAAAATGTGTATGTGTGACACTGATGCTTAGGTTTATTGTTTCATTGACACCTTATGTTCCCCAGTGCCTGACAAAGCATTTGCTGGGCTGAATGTCATGCCAAATAGCTGGCAGCTCCCTCTCATTGTAATTTCCATTAAATGTCATAACAGCACACCTTTTTATGCTGTTCTCCATATGAAAAGCAGTGCTGGCACACCCTGCATTTTTATGGTAGTGTTTCAAGAGGAAACCTAGGGGTTGTTTTCTTATCAGAAACCATCAGTAACAATAGTGAGGCTACAGTATATGCTGATACAAGTAAAAGGTGGCAAATGTGCACAAAAACTCACCTAAAACCATGTCATGATTATTATTTTTTGCTCCCCACTATGTCCTTCCTGCAGCGTAAACATACCCCAGAGCAATAGTTCTGGAGCAGTGTGTATATACATACCTAACTGTGTGTATATATATTTGTGTGTGTGTGTCTGTATATATGCACACACATGTTTTTAACTAGTTCCTGGTAAAAGTAAACATTGTCCAGATGATGAGAAAATAAGGATCCAGCTGGTTTCTCTTGGTCTCATAATATTTGTTCACTGTTGCTATTAAATGTTTCAGGTAGTGATTTAAAGGAACAAAAGAAGCACCTTTTGTTTTGCTTCTTAGGGAACAGTCAGAATTAACACATAACTGTGTTTTAAAGTCCAAAAAGCCCACATGTTGGATAGCACCACTTAGAGAAAGTTTTCAGTAGCAGGACATATTTCCTCAGAAGTTTGGAAGTGCTCAAACCTCTGTCTGTTTTCCTGGTCCTGTAACAGTGCATAAGGAGTACAGACCTCTTTTAATGCTCTGGCCTTGTAGAAATAGTAATTTCTCACTAACTTAATTTTACAAGATCATGTTTTACTTTATAATATTGGCAGTATTAACTTGAATATAAATATTTTGTTTCTTTTTTTTTTCTGCCCCACAGAGCGGAATGGTATTGAAGAAATGCTTTCCAGCCAATTGCCTTGGAGAGAGACACCTATTTTTATGCATCATTTATTGATCATGCAGCACAAGCAATTATTTAGTACATTCTATTTTTTCATAAAATTTGCTGATGCCAAAGCTTTGTATTAAAGAAAAAGTGAAGAAATAAATAAAAAACCCCTTTTAATTAAGAAATCTTATTCTGTGAGAATTTTATTTTTCTTAACTTCCTGTGTCAGTACTTAAGTCTGACAGCCTTTTGTAAACTTTACAGGGTGCTTTATTTTCTTTGAATGGTTTAATCCTTACAGATCTGTATTCCTCTCCTTTCATTTTGGGACATGCAAGGTATCAAGTGGAAATCTCATGCAGTGCCGTTCTTGTGATGCCACCCAGCATGGGGCTGACTAACAGGGTGTAGTTACCGATTGCTCCATAACAACTTGATAGGAAAAAAACCTGAGCCAAACATCCTAGTACATAACAGGCTTGCCTTGACTCTGGATGAGAACTGACTTGAAGTAAGAACATTTTCCCCGTGTCTCTTCCTGTAACACTCCTGTGTCACAGTGGGAGGATTGCAGTCTGTTTTCGTCTCCAGGTGAGGCATGGCTGAGGGTTTGCAGCACAGGTCTCTCAACATCCAAATCATGAACATTTTCTGTCTTTTGCTTTCTCCCCACCCTTAATTCTGAAAGAAGTGAAGCAACTCTAAACTACTTCTTCCTTCTTAATACCAAGTGTAAAAGTAGTATTTTCCCTCACTGTCATCTGTGAAGCCTCCTTTCAGTATTAGTGAAAAGGGTAAATTTTTGTTCAAGTTCAGGTCATGAAAGATTGATAGTGGTCTTTTATACAGAAACTCAACACAAATGTGTCCCTTCTTGACATGTTTTTTTTACTGGTGAGGAGGGAAAGGGATAAGATCTCTCATTGCTGTCCTCGCTCAGGCTGTTTCACCCAAGTTTACTTATGCAAGCATCATATGAGTAATTTCACAACAGCCAGTTAAAACATGGACCTGATTCAATGCCAAATGCTAATGCTTGAGTTAATGAGAGGGGTAGATGAAGGTAATAAATCAGTAAGGAAAATATAATTGATAGAAATGAAAACCTATTGTGGTTTTGGTTGTTTTTGTTGTTCTTGTATCAAGATGTAGACATTTGAAACTTAATGCCTTCTAATTTAATTAAATGAACAGAGAAGAACCAGTTTCACTGTATGATTTATTTTTTTAGGTACTTGAAAATAGAGGATTTAATTTTATTTTTATGTATAGGCACTTTTAGAATTTGGGAACACAGCCAGAGTCTACATTAAAATAGTTTCCTAATTCCTATCTGTCCAGCAGGCTTCAGCTGAGATGGCAGCTTTTATAATAACAAATTAACTACGTGGTACATTTAATAGAATTATTTTTCAATGTTTCCTTGTGAAATTTTGAAAGAAACACGAAAACAATAGAGCGGTAAGTACATTTTGAAAGACTGAAAAACCCTATCAAACTTACTTATGAAGAGGAAAAAAAAAATCAAACATACTGTGTCCTGGTAAATTACCATGTTTGTCAACTGAGCATTGTTGCTGAAAATAGAGGAATATGGTTAGTGCGTGATTCAGGGTACAGGCCGTGAAACAAAAGGGTGACCTCCCCCCATCCATCTCCCAAAAGCAGTAGTAAAAATCCTTAAATACTTTTTGATGCTGTCAGGAGGGATGCACAGGGACAGCCCAGACAGCGCAGTGACCGAGATGCGAAAAGCACCACAAACAGTTCCAGTTCATGTTTCTTCTACAGAGCAGCAGCAGAAGGAGAAGCTGAGGGATACTGGGAACAAAGTGGTTTACAGGGTTTCTCTTGCATCTCCCTCTGTAGAGGATTTAAATAACCCAGGGCCATTTTTTTTAATCTTTCTTTTGAGCCTCTAACACTTGTCTCAACAAAGTGTTAATAAAACTAAAGGCAGTATCTACTAAGTTAATTACAGGTCAGGCCAGTGATGTGAGTTTATCCTGTTAATGAAATAAACATATTCAAAGATGGATTCTGCACCATGTCAGAAACTTTTTTTTTTTCCTCTGGATAAACCCAAGGAGGAAATTCCCAAAGTTTTGTCAGCCCTGCTTTTAGATATCCATATGTGAAAGATGTTACTCTCATATGCATAGTCGTAATAGTGAGAGGAAAGAAGAGTTGGTCCCTCTCTTCAGATGTTGCACAGCTGGCAGGACTGGGCTGACAGAGGGGTGTAACAGGGTGTTGCTGCACCTTGTTCAACAGCTGATATCGAGGAAAGGATACCGTATGAAATAATCCTGATCTGTTCTGTAACTGAGAGGGTGTCTAAACAAATTGTCTGAGATGGGGAATGCTCTGGTCGGATTTCTGCATTAAGTTGTCATTGTGCCAGAGGAGCTGTGGAAAGGCACTGCAGCTTGTGCCAGAAGATGGCCCTGAGTAATGACTGAGAGCATGAAAATACTTTCACATGGAAAGGGAAGCCTAAGTGAGACTTAATCCTGATGCACCTGCAGTGCTACAGCAATGCTGTGCTTCCTGAATTTTTGGCCTTGGTGTGGGCCCACATCTGTAGCATCCTATGATAGGTATAAAGATTGATTCCAGGATAGAGGGTTTATTGCCAGACACAACGTAAGAATTTTGAAAAGTTCTTTGTAAGTATATAATGAAAACAGTGGCAGAGATTGCTGAAGGATTCTTTTTCATGTATTAAAACTGAATACAGGCTTCCTGTTTGTTTTCTATGCCTAAGGGATAAATCTTGATCTTCCTTGGAAACTGCAAAATAGGAAGAACAGACTCATAAGCTGAATTTGGAACTGTGAATACTTCTACTTGTCCTTAAAATGCATTTATTCAGTAAATTTATCAACTGGACTGACGCCATGTTTTTAAACAAACACGAGCAATTTTCCACATTAATATGAGTGTAGAAGGTCACTGTGCCCTGCTGCCTTTAGTTCTCAAGCTTTAAGTTATGGGCAGTGACACCAAACCTGATTGTTGAAGCACCTAAAGATCAGGTGTTGAAAAGCACTCAGCAACAGCTGGATTTTCATCCCTGTGTGGGTTGAACTGGAGAGATACATTTAAGAAAAGAGTGAATGATGTGTCCCAAAAGTGGTGTGGAAGCCAAGAGATTGATATCTGTATGAAAATGTGCAGCCTCCCTGAAGGTGCGTGGCTTAAATTTCTTTTGCCAAGAAGCAAGAAAACATCACAGTAAAGAATTGTAGAGGTGTTGCATATACAGTGCTTTTTTTCCAGGTTACTTCTAAGTATTTGCTGTCAGGTGACCTGTCTGCCTGTTGATTAAATCACTCCCTTGAATCTGCTAAAGTAGAAGTCTGGGCACACACAGAGGAAATGATGGCCTGGGCTGTCTGCTTCCTAATCCCTTGTTTGATTTTTGTGTAATCAAAACAAAAGCAACACCAAGCTTTTAGAATCCCCTTTGTTTCATTTCAACACTGGCTGTTCAGTATGTAACATTTCAGTGGGTGGAGGAAAGGGAGATGAAACATCTAATATCTGTGGCTTATTTTAATTGCAAACTGAGACTCAGTCATTTAAATTAAATGATCCTGACCCATAACACATTTCAAGAATAATCTTGAAATCAATTTTATCTGGAATAGTTTCAATGTAGGTTCAGGTTTTTCTGTTTAAAGACAGACTATGGTCAGCTGGAAGTCATAGTTCCAAGTTTGTACTCAACTTTTTTTTTTTTTTTAAGTATTACCTAGTTTTAGAAATCTGTAGATCTGGGAAAGGGTTCAGGTCCAGAAAGTAGGTGCTCATCATCCCCTACTGACTGCTTCTATAACTAAATTTCCAACACAGTGCACTTCTTCCAAATATCTAGATATAGTTATATGCTTCTGGGAGAATGAGCAATACACTCCTATGCAATGTAAGTGCTGATTTCACTCTTGTTTCAGTTAGCTAGAAGATCAAATATAAATTAATTTGCTTATGAGAACTTCCCCTTCTCACTGCAAATGGTGGTGTGAGCGTGTACTGGCTTTTGGTGGTAATACGTTTGGAGGGGGGTTAGGAAACTGGCAGCAGATGTATTGCCCACCTTCAGTTTGCTGCTGTTCTTACTGGGGACTTGATCTGGGCACACAACTGCTGTGCAGCTCAGGCCGGAATTTGCTGCAAATAAGGATGGCAGCTTCCTGTCACCACTTGTGAAAGGAGTTTGCATAGAGATCATCTGCAGTGACCCTGGCTCTTCCAGGCAGTGCTGCTATGGGACCTCTGCTTGGATAAATGCAAATTTCATCTTTCTTTTTGGTCTTTCAACAATTCTACATGTTTGACTAGAACTCTAGCCTTTTTTTTTTTTTTAATTCTACTAAGGATGCAGTATTTTCTGAGTCACTTTTGAGTGAGCGGCGAAAGAGTAAAGGTGTTTTGGACAGTGGCAGCTGAATAATTCTTCCCCTGTATCTTTTGTAAGCTCTTTATTTCAGAAGGACGTGGGCTGGACTCAATATTTGGCAAAGTAAGGAGGTTTTAAGCACATACATTCTGCCAGAGCTAAATCTGCAGTCCTCTGAGCGTCTTGCTCCACTGATGCCTGAAACTGGAAGTACCTTGGTTTGCTGAGTGCCTCCTTGATGAACTTGGAAACTTTCCAGTTGCCTCCAGTTTGGCTCATGTGGCTGGCTGATATATTGTAATCTAAGCAGCCTTGCTCCCAGATAATCCCCCCTGGGATAGAGAAACCAACTAATGAAATGTTTTGGCCAAGGGCCTCATCTGATAGATGCTTTCAGAAAGAACTGTTTGTCCAGCAGTAGGGCAAGGCTCCTGGCAAAACACACCTGTGGGTTTGGAGAGCCACAGGAACACCAGGCCACCAAGGAGAAAAATTAACTTCTATTCCCCACTCTATCAACAGCCACTTGGTGCTTGTTTAGAGTATCACCAATGTTGGAAAAGAGAGTCGGGTCTCCTTTGGTTCTGTGTAAGGAAATGCATAGGTGCCTGTTACTAGAAGATGACTTCGTGTGGATGGAGTTAGGTTGAGCTCTAAGCAGCACCAGCTGGACAATCCTTGGTGATCTCCTCGCTCAGCCTGCTCATTCCTTTCAGCCCCATGCTGGAGTGCTTTGTGCTTGTGCGTGTCATAGTGAACAGGACACCTACCAAAGGTTTTTGGGTTTCTTAAGGAAGTAGTGCCTGCCTTACAAGGCTGCAAACCAACAGCAAACATTGTGTGAAACTCCGGCCTGCCACAGCCTTGCTCAGACCTGACCTGTTTTATATGAAAGAACCTTTTGAGGTGGGATTGTTCATGCATATGGAAAGCAGTTGATTTGAACTGCCAGGAGACCACAAGAACGGAGATGAACTATTTCACGTGGCTATTATGGGTTTGTGTTAAATGGTGATTAATTCTTTCATGTGTACTGTGTTTGCATTCAGCACCTGCATAGGCGGATGTTTTACTCAGATCATACATTGTTTGCATGTGTTCCTAATGAGATTTTGTTCTACCTCTTGTAGGCAGTCACTTCTTTCATCGTAACTCTCTGTCCCCTCGAAGCCTGGTCTATGAGAGCGAGTTCTCAACCATCGAGCCTGCCTTGGACATGTATGATGAGAACAAAACCTGAAAGGAATCCATGCTCCTTCCTGGCCCTTTTTCGGTGTTGGTTTTTTTTTCTTTTTTCCATTTCTCAATCCTATTGTTGTGTACTCTTTCCACGGATCTCCTTTGTCTGAAGAAGAGCTGCTTTTTCCAGAGCATGAACCCACCTTCTTGATTGCAAAGACGAAGACCAGCTGTGGTGGTTTCTGTGATGGCATCTTTGATCTGACAAAGAGTTGCGCACAGGCAAGATTGTCTGATGGAAATTGCTGAGTAACAGCATGAGGAGCTGTGTCGGTCCAGACGCGACGATGCAGAAGAGGTTTTACGATGGTCCTGAGAGTTTGTGCTGTACTGCAAATATGTCTCTTACACAGGCATCTGCTGTTTGCATTTTTTTAATTGTCCAGATGCTTGGGCAATGTCAGAAAGGGAACTGGTTGTAGAAGAGATGGCCAGAGACTGGTAAAAGCACTCATATTATCTCAGTCAATCCATAACCTTACTGTGAAATAACCCCTTCTGAAAGGGAATTTTATAAGTGCATTGCGTTTCCTACTACCCACGTAGCTGCGGATGATAGCAAGCCAGTCTGACGTTAAAACTGCAGAGAGGACCTGCATTTGCAGAAAGATTTCAGGGAACTAGATGCTTGTGTTTTTTTCTCCAATTTGAATGCAACAGGAGAAAAATGGTCTACACAGAATATACTTTGGGTCCTTCCATGTGCTCAAGTTGAGTGAGTCTCTTTCTATAGAGAGGACATTCACAGAACCAGCACTTGATCTACCTGAAAACCATTAGACTTTTTGAAATATGCAGGAATCTAATTAGCTTTCTTTCTCATTTAACGGGTTTTTTTTTTGAGGGTGGGGGTAAAAAATCCACCAATTTTTTCACTGAGGTTTTTTAAAAGCCAGCATGTTGGCATTACACAGAGAATAAAAGAGGTAAGCTTCTTATCTCATTCTCCTGCTGAGATCTGCAACAGTTAAATAACAAACATGTCCTTTAAGCCGTGCCCTTTCCCCCTGACTTCAATAATGGGAATACAGAAGGAAGAAGAAGAAGAAGAAAGGAATGCAGCAGCTGCTTTGACATGCAGCAGGAAAAATCATTTTTCACCAGCAGGTGACAAAAGTGATGGGGAAATGAATATTGTTTGCAACCTTCTGAATGAGTAATGCAGAAAAAAAGAGAGCAAGAGAGGGACTTCTGTAGTTTAGTCGTCCACAGTGTTCCTCAAATGAGCAGACATGGAGGAGTGAGCATTTCTGCTCCACCTTTTCCTACCGAACAATGCATAGCTCTTTAATGAATGTTTGGATTTTTCTCCATTGCAGTTCCTGTAGGTGTAGAAATGCATTTTGTGTCCTTGTAATGTGAAACAAAGCTTCACCCTCTGTATAGGAATCCTGAGAAATCAAATAAGCCAAAAAGAAAGGTAAGACATACCCTTCCAAACGTAAATTTCATCTGCTTTTGCTACAAGTGGGGGAATTTCCCTTCCTTTATCATGTTTTTAAATTGTATAGCAGTCTGTTTGACATATTTCCTTACCTGAAGTGTGGTTTAGCTGTGTCTTTAACATGGATGTTTAAGAGAAAAAGAAAAACCCAGCTCTGTATAATGAGGAAATGATCCTCTTTGCTGAGCGTGCTTTGACTTTTGTTGCAGTGCGTCAGCTTTATTTTATCTGATAATTCAAGAGTGGGCGGTATGAAGTGCAGGGAGGTTTTTCTCGTAATACCCACATTTATATTTATGAAATGGACTTCTACTGTCATTCAGCTCACTCTAGGGGGAAAAAAAAGAAGGAAAAAAAAAAAAAGCTTAAGCCCCAACCTTTTTAGGAGCACTATTTTGACACCCATTTCTCCTACGAAGCAGAAGCGAAGCTCACGGAAAGGGCCCTTCGGTGTCTGGGCGGCAGCGGGCCGCGGCCAGCACCCTTCCTCTCCCTGCGGCTGTGCAGAAGGGGCAGCTCCCGACAGGGCTGGCGAGCNCCCCTGGTGGGATTGCGCAGTGCTCCGAGCAAAGCCTTCCGGATGGGGCTGGCTCGACCCGACAGAGGGATTTGCCCTGAGGCCACTGGGAACGTCACTGGGGTGTGGTTTCTTCAGGAAAACAATCCTGACAGTTCCTCAGCCCCGGCTGAGACCATTGGCACCAGAGTACACAGGAAAGCTAGAAAAGGCATGGAAATGCAAAGAAACATTAGAGAGTACAAATCTCCCAAAGACAAAATAATAACGTAATTTATATTTTATTAAATCTCCTTATTTCTAACCTAATATCTTGGTTTTAATGAGAGGAAGGAAGATTTGCCTCTGATTGTGGAGATCAGGAACTGGCATAGTGATATTAAAATGGATTTGTGTTGTAGCATCTTGGATGAGGGAGTTGACAATTACAATTGATGTCCTGGATTTGGAAAATCGTGCAACACTGGAAAAATTAAAAGATAGTTCAAACAATTGATCCCTGCCTGCGTGCTGGGACATGCCATAGCAGATGTTATTTCACTTAGTCACATTTAGGATGGGGAGGAGGCACCGCAGCAACATGGGTGATTTTTCTGGGCTGTGCTGGTAAGTTTGAGGTTTTCCTTTTAATATTAATCAGTACATAGAAAGAGCTTGATGAGCATCGTTGTTTTTGTTCCACTGCAGTAGTGCTGTGTATTGTCGAGTCATTTCATAGAAGTAAAATATACTGCAATCTACCAAGAACTGTAAGTGCCAGTAACTTGGAAAATAATTTTTAAGGTTAAAAATGAAGTGCTTTTTAATGGAAAATATAAATTTTATGACTTATACATGTAAAAAAAAGCTTTTATTGCCAAGTGTTCCCCTGAACTATTTAAACCCTAGCACTTCACCTTTCCCAGCCTCCTGTTCTATAAAAGCTTTGCATGTTCCCATAAAACATTTATAAAATCAAGGTTTGCTTGTGTTCTTAGAGGATAATTGCCAGTAAAAAAACAGACTGTAAGTGTGCTTTTTACCTATAATACTAACATTAAGTATTAAATCTGAAGCATGTTAAAGGTTCCTTAATGACACTCATGATTACTCCCTCCAGTGAGCTCATGTCTTGGCATCTGTTTGCACTGTCCCTTTGCTTCTAGGATGCTTGCCTTAGCGCCGGAGGTTGCTATAGGAATAGCTAGATAACCTACATAAGCCAAAGAAAGACCAAAAAGAATTAAATAAATACATTTAGGACTATATTATGAGATTTTTCCACATCATTTGTTTTCTTTAAACATGCTCATGTGAAACACTGCAAAGGCTTGGGAGAGCCAAGAGCTTTACCAGCTGCTTTACCAGCTGAGAGAGGTCTGCAGGAGGCAAGGGTCATGCTGAGGCTCCAGGACTTGTTTAGCCTAGTTTAGCTTTAAGACAATGCCACCATCATAGGTCATGAGCTGAAGGATGAAGGCACCAGGGTCAAGCTGAGGTTCAAGGCATCTCTGCAGCCTGATTACTGGAGAGTGAGTTGACTTAATTGTTAAAAAATATGTATTTTTTTATGTAGATCATAGTAACCTGTCTTTTACAACAAAGGAAATAGCACAGCAGTGCACAAGTCAAGGCACAGTGGGGCAAATACAAGAGCCGTGGGGCTGCTGCCAGGCCTGTGGTGTGGGGAAAAAAGAGCAGAAGGATTCAGAGTAGGGACCCCAGGAGACACCTTGAACCTCAGAAGTGAAGCTTTCTCTCCTTTTTCACTCTGTCACACAACCATATGTGACCTAATTTCCCAACCTGACCCATGCTGAAGAGCGTGTGATGTGCCATGACAGCTTGCATATGTTTTGTTATATTTAAAGCTGTCTTCACTTTTTTCCCTTCCTTGCTAGACTTGCTGCCCCGCATGGTACTGCCATAAGGGCAGCCTGTGCTCCAGCACGCTAGGTGGAAACTGCTGAGCAGGTGTCGTGGTTTAGGGGGTGAGAGAGGAAAAGATGTTCTAGTTAACCGGACTGGGGGGAAATCAGGAGAAAGGTAGACTGTACTTCTGCAGGTTGGTGCTTGTCTCTGCTTTGTTTCCAATGTTTTTGAAATAATCAAGAAAAAAAGTGGTACAGCCCCCCCAGCACCCCTTCCTCATAGGATATGGTGACAAGAGTGGGACCCCAGCAGGGATTTTGCTCGCAGTGTGAGCCCACAGTACCGTATAACTCCCAGTCAGTGAGGTCCCGACCTGCTGGCCAAAACCTTGACCTCTCAGAGGCCCATCAGGTTTACCTGATGCTTGTGAAGTACTTTGGGGGTATGAGAGCCACTCACATGAGCCTTTGCAAAGCAGCACTAATTGACACCTTTTTATCTATGTCATTTTTTTGATCCTTTCATTTACCCACTCTTTTTAAAAGCCTGTAATGTTTCCAAATGCTCTTAATTCTTCCCAATTAATCCTCTGCCCTTCCATCCCATTGATTACTACCAGTCTCCTCCTCCTCCCAAGAGCCAGGTGAAGGTCTCTGTTGTGCAGGCACTGCTGTTCTCCCGGCCACCAGCATCTTCTTCAGCACTGTGCCATTACCATGCCAGCCAGCCCGCCCCTCAAAGGGGATTTATCACTCCAAACCAGCATCACAGTCCGTAGAAGCACAGAGGTTTCTGGTGGGTTGTTCCTGGCCAAAGCAGACTGTGTGGGACATGGGCTGTTGTTGGGGGATGTTCATTCTGTAGGTCCCTGCATGGAGAGCATCGTTTTGCTCCTCAGCCTGCTAGCCTCATGGAGATGTCCAGATGAACAGAAATGGATGTGTAGGTTGGTTGTTCAGTAATGTCTGAATTTTATTCTTTTTATGGCAATAATGTCCAGGGTCTCTGGGCGTGAGGGCCCTTTGATATAAGGTGTTGTCCAAAAGTACTCCTTTACATAATGAGTTAATAATGAAGTGTTAATATTCCTGCAGAGTAAGATACACTTAGGGTTTTACTGAAAGTTGAAGCTATTTAGAGTGATTTCATAGCAAGGCTGAGGTGTAACATGATCTAGTGTCCTACAGCTGGGACCGGGGTTTCACATTCCAAAATTCTTTTGGATGCACACATAGAGGCTCCCTTGCTCCTGCCGGGCACAGGCTTTTCCCTTCCCCACTTGCATCCACCTGCAGCTCGCTGTGGCTGAGCCCTTCAGGAGCAAGTAGCTTTATAGTCCTTGTCCTGAGCTCAGCTGTGTACGTTTGCTGTGCCATTTGCCTATTTTTTTCTGCTTCCCACATGCTCTGGGGCTCACCTTTGCTTGGCTCTAACATGGCCTTCAGTTGTCCAAAGCTGTCGGGGAAACAAGAGCTGTTAATTCCCAACAGAGCAGCTCTGCTGGGTTGTGGTTATGGCATCACATTGATAGATTTACTCTCGATTTGTGCCCGTGTCTGTAACACCCTCTGGCTGCTTCAGGCAGTAAAAGCTCTATTTGCCAGCAGCCTTTGCACATACCTGGTCTGTGTTAGTGAGGATATTACTGAAAACAGCTCAACAGCTCAGCAACCCTCCCATGCTCCAGCACAGAAAAGCCTGGGCTTGAAAATAAAGCTTATGCTCTTTGCTGCTCTCAAGCCAGGAAAAATTAATAGGGCATTTGGGGCCATTAAAGCGAAGCTCCTGTTCACAGATTCAGGCAGCTCAGCGAGGCATCACCTGACTGGGCTTGCTTTGTACTTGCACTGGAAGGTGCCACATGAAAAAGAAAGCCTTCTTGGTTGCCACCACCAGGTAGTCAGCAGGTAGACTTTTTCTTCCCCAGCACTAGTAAGATGTGTCGCACTAAAAGGAGAAGTAAGATCTGTTGCACTGAAGAGGAATAACCTTACTGAGCGATAGCATCACTCTTCTGCTTCTCCAGTCAGCCCTCCTGCAGTCTGCAAGTAGATGTTAAATACTAAAAGCTTCTCTGTATGACCATGTCTATTCAGGATCACCTCCTCGAGGCCATGGCTAACTATGCACAGAATCCACTGAAATGGAACCATTTTATCCCAGCAGAGAGGGGACACTCTGGCCTTGGGGCTTGGGAGACTGCAGGAAACAACAACCAAAAAAATGCCGATTTGCATGTGTGTAAAATGAAAAATCCATTGCAACTGTCTTGCTGCAAGGTGGACCACACAGGTGTGACCACGTAACCTAAAAACACCAGCGGCTCCCCGGGGTCTGGCTGAGTGATGAGGATGCTGTGGGGACACAGGCGTGGTGGGCTGTGCAGTACCCTCCTGACAATCAGATCTTTCCAGCCCTTGTGAAATGGTAGCTTGACAGCAGCAGAACTTCTTGACATGTTTTGATGTAAGTATAACACTGTATTGTAATTACGTGGTATATGCCAATACGTTAATAGTGTATACCAGTTAGTTAGGGTTTGCTAATGTACTATATTTCAATAAAAAGCAATTTAAAAATACAGGGTTTGTCAGCTTGCTGTCTCTCCAAATACACGGGAATGAGAGCATCACCCAGTGATTACAGTCCCTCTAATAGTTTCATGTATATATAACTTAGAAGACATGTGGAACAACATTGTCAAAAGATTAATTTTCTTCAGAAACAACTTTTCCCACTCTGCAGTAAATAGTTGTTTTATTGTACTATGCTAGAGCCTAGAAATCTCAGGCTATTAAAGGCCATGTGTTTCAAAGTGGCTTATGCATATAGCGGAGACACTAATTCCCCTTCCCACAGCATTTGCTGTCTGAGAGATGGCACCCAGTGAGCAGGGACAGAGATAGTAACACAGAGAATGATCCTTCAGCAACTTCTCCCAGTGCTTGAACCCTTCTGGCAGCACATCCATCCTTCAGAAACCACCATGCTGCTCCCAAACACAGCTGTGCCACTGGGGTGAAGGCAGAGACTTGAAAGCTCAGCCAGCTAATAAATATTTACATTACAGTAGCTTACAAAGGCTCTAGCTGGGATTACGGCACTGGACTAACCCAGAAGACAGATCATCACAGGGTTAAAGGATTTATGGCCTGAAGAATATAAAGCATTCCCATTTTCCTGGGAGATGGCAATGTTTTCTGCTGTTGTAACACTTTCAGAGTTTGCAGGGAGACTCTCTAATGGTTATTAAAACAAGAACAGATGTTCATTGAATTACTGGGAAGCTGCTCTGCAGCCAAGAGATGAGCAGAAACTGCATCTCCTACTCTCCTGTTTGCTGCAAAGACTGTCCTTGGAGTTGACCACAAGCCCCACGTGCACTCCAGAACTGCAAAATGAGAACCAAAATGAAGCCATCTGCCTGGAGAGGGGTGCCAGGCCCCTCCTGTTCTGGTCAGGCACAGGCTGGTTCCCTCGGACCAAAATGCTGGAGGTCCATGTGCTTCACAGGAAAATGAGTAAATGAATTGTCATCTCCCAAAAGAGGAGGTGAAAGCACCATCAACCCTGGGCAAGAAAGCTAGGTGTGCCCTCACTGTGTGGGGTACCAGCGGCTGCAAGGGAGAGCAAGCAGTTTGGAGGAGGCTGTAGCCCCCTGGAAAGCTGTGCTGGGAGCTCCTGGCCAATTAATTACTGTGTGTACAATGGGAGGGAGCATTTAAATAATCTATCTTAGTTAATGACAGCTCAATGGGTCCCACAGGTCTGCACAGGAAGACTAGCGGTGATGGTTTAAAACTAAAAGACGGTAGCTTTAGACTAGATAAAAGGAAGAAATTTTCTAAGCTCAGGATGGTGAAACCCTGTCCCAAACTGCCCAGAGAGGTAGTAGAAGTCCTGTGAACATTCCAGGTCAGGTCGGAGAGGGCTCTGAGGGCTCTGAGCAACCTGCTCTAGCTGCAGATGTGTTAGGGCTAGCTGAGCTTTAGAGGTCCCTCCCTACCCAAATCAGTCCATGATTCTGTGATTTTTTCCCTTGCCTGATCTTTTATCATATATGCAGCTTACTCTCGTCAAATTCAAGCCGCCTTGGCAAAGGTCTTTTCAGCGCACGGTGAAGCAGAGCGCGGAGGTGAACCCCAGCTACCCATCGCCGATGGTGCAGGGAGGTGGCACCGGGCGCCCTCCGCGGAGCGCGGCTCGAACCCAAGGTCTCAGAAGTCGCTAGGCTGGCACCGCCCCGCTGCCGTGAGAGGACCAGGCCGCTAGAGGGCGCCGTGGCCGCCGG
>VWZY01012547.1:60814-90620 GCA_013399075.1 Chloroceryle aenea
TTGGTGAGAGCTCACAAAACAAAACAGAATGCAGACTTTATTCCACTGCCATTATTGCTGGACCTGTAGGGTTTTCCCCCAGTCAAAGCAACCTATGACTGATAATTTGGTGTCTTTAAAATAAGCCATTTCATATTACTCAAAATCACTTATGCTTTAAAAATGTCATATGGCTTAGAGAAATGTCAAGTAAACTTATACTTGGAGACAAAGGAGAAAATATTTGTTGTCTAATCCATTGTGCTGTACAAACTCAAAATTCAAACCCTGCGGTCCTTGGAGACAAGGCAGCTTGCTTGCTTCTAGTTTTTTTTGTTTCGGGTCCTGGAGTTCTTTTTGCTCATGAAACCACGGATTAGCTGGTGTTGGGTTTTGTGGTTAGGTGTCTAGCTACAAATACATGAAGACTATTCCACTGATGAAGCTGCCCCTTAAGAAACTAGGTCAGTTAGAGCAATAGCTTTAAGGAACCGATTGTATTCTTTTCTGTCATTAACCACATGGAGTGGTCTCACAGAGAAATCAAGTAGTGGGAGTCATGCTGTTAACATCTTTAGATATCCCACTGCTTTTGTATGAAACTTCAGAAGATAAACTTACTGCAATTTGGCAGAGAGAAACTTAGAGACGTCTTTGTCTGACTTGCATTTAAACAGATTGCTTTTGTCTGCATTTAACACAGTTTCTTGTTAAAAAAATAAAAAAAGAGTTACATTTTTTATTTCTTCTGAATTTTTTTCTCTGATAGTGATAGCTATCATTAGAGAGGAAGAAATCTTCTAGTAAACACAGATCTTTGAAATAAGTTATGGCAACTAAGTAAGGCATCTACCTACAAAAATGCTCTTTATATTGGTTACACAGTGGAGCTTATCCTTTGTGACTGTATGGTTAAAGACAACTAACAGATATAAAGTTTGCTGAGACATTTTTATCTAAGAAAGCAAAGAATTTTCTGAGTAATATTTTGGTTTCTTGTTGTTTTGGAATTGTATGCTCTCTGACTATTTCCTGTGGAAGATGGAACCTCTTTGTATGTGTAAAAAGTTCCATCATTTTAAATTTCAAGATTTTTCTGAAAGGTCATTATTTTTGCCCGAGAATACCAGGAATTAAAAGAGTACTTAGTGTCTGGAACAGAAGAGTGTTTTTTGTCTGTGTTTGGTGTGCACTGGCAAATAAGATGGTCTCTTGGTAGTGTGCTGACTATCCCTGGAGGCAGTGGAGCCATTTCATTAGAGACATAATGTTGATTGACATAAAATATCCTTGAAAGGTGTACAGTTGGTGTTTGATTTGTCCTGATCACTGTTTGGTAATTATTAGTTTCCTGCTGTGAACTTGGAGGTAAAAACAACCTTGTTCTAATTTCTTTTTCCTTTGCTCTTCTCATCGCCTTTCGCCCCTTCAATTAGGATCATCTCGTAAAGAGATCACAAAGCATTGGGAGTGGCTGGAGAATAACTTACTGCAGACTCTATCCATCTTTGATAATGAAGAAGATATCACCACCTTTGTCAAGGGCAAGATTCATGTAAGTGCCATGTTTCTTTGAAGGACTTCCAGATGGTTTAAAATTTTTTTTTTACCTGAGTGAGGGAAGGAACAAGAGCTCCATTATGGAACTTCTTGCTGCTTGCTCTTAAGACATGCATGCGTTTGGAATTGTCATGGAATGCATACAGTATTATCAGCATCACGTTAGAGCCATAACAGTGGGCAAATGTGTTTGGAGAGGAAAAGGTTATGAGCAGTACATCTCAAGGAACAGCCTGTTTAGGATGCTCCTACTAATTAAAATATGACACCTCTTTAAAATCCTTGCTGGTTATACCTCTGATGCAGAGAGAATGTTTAACAAAAGTTTACCTAGCAACAGACAGGGGAGAAAGAATTCTAGTTTGATGTACTTACCCTGCCATGATGGTCTAAAAGGTTGTAAAGGTATTGCACTCAGCTTCCACTGACTTCTGAGTCAGACATCCCTGCTTCTTGTGCAGTGAACACACTTCAGATTCCCAGCTCACAAATTCTCCATGGTAGAAACTTGCCAATACAGTTTTTTATTCAATAGCAGGGACTTTGAGTCTTTTTTTTTTTTTTTTTTTCCCCAGTACTTCTTTCAGGTTCTGTCTGTGTGTGAGAGATTGTGGTCATTTGTTTTTCCTTCTGGCCAGTGAAGATCTGGCAGACTGCTGAGTTCTGCCCTTCCTGGCAGATGATCTTCTTCCTGGTGAAGAAGCATGTTTGTACGTGAAAATAGACTTCTCCTGCAGGGTGTTCAGAATGTTACCAGGCCAGTCACAAGAAGCTCAGTCAAACATTAAACATGAATGCTTGCTGCATGCATTCAGGAGTAGATCCCAGATTATAGACTGCCAGACTATCTGCCTGCTCTTTCTACATGTCTTTACTATTCCTCTAACATGACAGGAGGAATGATAACCACTGCATCATGTTTCTTCTTTCTGTCTTCCAGATTGTCACTATAACCATTTGCTGTATATTATGTCTTGTCAGCAGGAATGTTTCCTTCCATTTCTTCTCTCCTCCCATGTCCTTTCAGGGAATTATTGCTGAAGAGAACAAGAATGAGCAGCCCCAGAGTGAAGAGGATCCAGGTAAATTCAAAGAGGCTGAACTGAAGATGCGGAAGCAGTTTGGGATGCCTGAGGTGGAGAAGTTGGTCAATTACTATTCCTGCAGCTATTGGAAGGGGCGTGTACCCAGGCAGGGTTGGCTGTACCTCACTGTCAATCACCTCTGTTTCTACTCTTTCCTGCTGGGCAAAGAGGGTAAGTTTTAAGCTTGCTAGTTGTTTTTCTGCCATCTTCCATGAACTTTTTGATGCAGTTGATCTTTTGTGTGAGGGATTTTTTGTAAAGTGACAGGCTTTTTCCTTTTAGGAATCCTTTGAGCTAGACCTAGCTCAACACATAGATCAGTCTTGCTCTTATAGGCATTTCAGTGATGCTTAAACTGAATGCTTGAGTCATTTTTCAAAGCATTTCTTAAACTGTACAAGTTGTGTAGCCTTGAAGCTTTACTTCAACTGGATTAGACAACCAAGCTATATTTTTACCTGGGTGAGTTTTATTTGGAGCTGCTGCCAGGATCCACTATTTACAAAGCTTGAATTCCTGAGTCAAAAGCTAATTTGCTGGAAAGAAAAAATGAAAACTTGACTAATTGTAGTTGAAAGCATTTATTGGATGGGAGATAGTCCATTGGAACTGCATTATTTCTAGCCTAATTAATCCCAAAGATTATTTCCAAGTATTTTTGGACAACCCTCTAAAAGTGTGAAGGAAACAATTGTCTATGTGTAAGAGGGGGTAAATTCTGCTACACCAGGACCTTAATGGCTGCTCTGATTTTTTTGTTGGTTTACCCCAAATTGTAATAGTAGGGGGATTTAATTTTTTTTTTTTTTTCGCAGTTACACTCGTGATCCAGTGGGTGGATGTAACCCAGCTAGAAAAAAATGCTACACTGCTGTTTCCTGAGTGCATTAAAGTAAGCACAAGGGACAGTGAACTTTATTTTTCCATGTTTCTCAATATCAATGAGACATTCAAGCTGATGGAGCAGTTGGCTAACATTGCTATGCGGCAGCTACTGGATAATGAGAGCTTCCTACAGGACAAGTCCCTCCCAAAGCCCAGAAAGCCTCTTAAGAACATCTCTGCGTTAAAAAGGTAAATGTTTCCAGCTGTGAGAAGACAGATAACAGGGGATTGTAACAATAAATGTGCACTACTGTGTAGCTCCCAGGTGCTGCTGGGGCTTTCTCACTCTAGGGGCTGCATCACTTGTTTCAGTCACCAGATCTCCGCCTGTTCTTGTTTATTCCATCTGAAGTTGGTGCCGAATTCACACACACCTTCGTGTGTATCTCATGCACGACTGGGCACTGTCAGAAGGAATTCTCAACCAGAAACTGTTGATAATCCTGTTTTAAAAAGTATAAGGAGAAAATTACATCAGCCCTTTTGTCTGACATTGGAGATTTGATGTAACATTTAAATTTCACAGATACACTTGCGTATTTTATCTTGTATTGCAGGACATACGTTGTCAGTGAAGCATGTCTGAAGACTAAAAGAGGAGTCAGATAAGGGGTGGCATCTCAGTTAGAAAAATGAATACTAGGAATACACAGTACAGTGTGAAGGTTGTGACTGGAACACTTAACATTAGTGTTTCAGTGGGTTTTTCAAGTGAGGAAAAAAACCTCTGGAGGCTGCTCTTTACTTTTCCCCAGAGACCTGGATGCTCGAGCCAAAAATGAGTGCTACCGTGCCACTTTCCGGTTGCCCAAGGATGAATGCCTGGATGGACATACAGACTGTACCTTGTGGACACCATTTAACAAGATGCATATCCCTGGCCAGATGTTTGTTTCCAACAATTACATCTGTTTTGCCAGCAAGGCTGAGGAGGCATGTCATCTCATCATTCCCCTCAGAGAGGTGGGCACTTTTTAGCTGTACATTACGCCTATGGGCCTTTCTTGTCTTTTGTGTACTTCTGTCTTTTGTATGGTGCTTTATAGATAATGGAGAATCTGCTCTATGCAAATGGCCCTTGTCTTTGTCTTCTAGGTGACAATAGTTGAGAAAGCAGATAGTTCCAGTGTATTGCCCAGCCCTCTGTCTATCAGCACTAAAAGCAAAATGACCTTCTTCTTTGCCAATCTGAAAGACCGAGATTTCTTGGTACAGAGAATCTCTGACTTCTTGCAGAGAACACCATCCAAGAAACCATGTGGCAGTGACAGGGAATGGAAGTGGAATTTGGCCGATACTGGTTGCGAGGTACGAAGGAAGTGACAAGAAGGAAGGAGCATTTGTCAACTTTTCAGAGTAATGTTCCTTACAGTGTGTTAACAGTACTCGTTACCAGCAAGTGCTGTCTCTTTGTTAGACAATTAGCAGAGCATGGAGGCTGCCTGAGCTCAGGTGCTTTATGTTCTGTTGTTCAGGAGGTTCCAGAGTTGCCTTCCAGCAGCCCACTTGCAGTTAGCCCCACATCTGCTCTCAGCAATCGACCTGTCAACTTCTCTGCTGGGGAGGTGCCAACAGCCTCGCAGGGACTACTCAAACTCTTCAGAAGAAATTCTGAGGAGCTCTTGGGACCCAAAGGGGTAAATAATATTTTCATTTAAAACAATTAAATAGGTTGCAATAAGTTGCAGGTTTTCTGTCTTGCTCTAAGACTGAAAATGTATTTTTTCCCTGATCAGTCCTGCAGTATCACTGCTGTGTCTGTCACAATGATAGAGCTGCATAGATGTATCTTGACTGTCTGAATACTTTATCAGTACTGAGAAACTTGACATACATGACTGGAGGTGGAGAAATTAGTGCTAATGTGCTTCTGGGATGTAAATTCACATCTGTGAAGAACTACTTCAGATCAAGAAAGAGGACAACTGGTATCTCTGCTTGCTTTTTAATTGTCTTAGACTGGGGTTCTGCCTGTATTTATGTAGAGATTTGCAAGGTGTAATTCCATTGCACAGCCCACGTTAAGGTTGTGAAGACTTGACTTCAAGCAAGCTCAGAATTGATTCAGAACAGTGTAGATTAGCATACATTCCTTTGTTCATCAGGAAGAAGAAAGCGTTTAAATGTCACAGTGCATTTCTCTTGTGAAGTGTAGGCTTGAATATACCCAGAAATCACCTGTTCTACAAACATAAAAATGTATGAATCTTCTAAAATGGACATATTTGTTCCTGTGAAGGCAAAGGAGAAGATGAAGGAAGAGTCTTGGAACATTCATTTCTTTGAATACGGGCGAGGAATGTGCATGTATCGTACTGCCAAGACTAGGGAGCTGGTGCAAAAAGGAATCCCAGAGAATCTTCGTGGAGAGCTGTGGCTCCTTTTCTCAGGTAGGATGTTGTGCTGAATACTTTAACGGCTGAATAACTTTAACGGCTAGCAAAAATAAGCTCTCTGCACATTTCAAAGGTATAAATCTTAGCTCATTTCAGAAGAAATTAATCACAAGTTAACTCCACCTGAATGATACTTCTTGGTGTTTTTGGTAAAAATGCAGTTACTGCAGCCCTGAGATTACTTTTTTTTATGAGCATAGTATCTCTTTGGCCTCCTCTGTTTGTGTTTCAGTGTTGGGACCTAGACTCTAACATGATAATTTAGCAGTGAGTTTGTTACTGTATTTTATTATCTATTTGTAGTTGTAGAGTTTGTGTAGTGATTCCTGGCTGCCTCATCTCTGAAACTTCAGGCATAAAATCTGTGTTCCAGAACTCGAGAGGTGAAGCATCATTTATTTGTCATTACAGGGGCTTGGAATGAGATGGTGACTCATCCTGGTTACTATGCAGATCTGGTGGAAAAGTCAATGGGAAAGTACAGTCTTGCTACAGAGGAAATTGAGAGAGATCTGCACCGTTCTATGCCAGAACATCCTGCCTTCCAGAATGAGTTGGGAATCGCTGCCCTCCGCAGAGTTTTAACAGCTTACGCATTCAGAAATCCAACAATTGGGTACTGTCAGGTAAGGAAGAAGTCTTAGACTTGTTAGTCTTACACACTGATCAGGATTGACTTGGACTTTTTCTGCAATTTTTTGGTTCATTTTCAAGCTTTTCCTTCGTGATGTCCCTGTGAGAGTAGGAATGAAGTGGCTGTGTTGGAAGGGCTCTGAACTATCATTTGAGGAGGGCATTTAAATAGGCTTTGTTACGTGCAATGACAGTGTCTTTTTACTATTTTTCCCGGTAAAGCTTTCCCTAGTTTAGCAAAAAGATCTTCTAGTTTTATTAAAAAGAGTAAAAAAGGTGATGATGCATATGGACAGTGTATTGAAGACAGTTACTGAAACAACTCAGTGGAAATTCAGGTTCATTTGGTGTATTACTTTGTTCTTAGAAGTTCTCATTATGTTGTTCTGTTATGACCAAGTTGTTACAAAGCTTTTTATGAAAACTTTGAAAATTACAGCTCGCCCCATTGATTAATGGGAAGTGCTCATCAAAAAAGTGGTTGTAGTATTTGCTGCCTCACAAACAGAAGAACTGAAACAGGAAAGTAAATTGGCTCAAGGTCATCAGTTGACTCAGATGCCAGTAAGAGCTGAAAAAAGATGTGACTCTTAGTGACAGTTTTGCTGTATTCAAGCTTTTTAAGTTTAGATGGTCTGTAACAACAGTTTTCATTAACATCTTTGTGTTTCTCTCCTCTGTGTGTATTTGATTCTACTGGCTGGTAGGCCATGAACATTGTCACATCGGTCCTGCTGTTGTACTGTAATGAGGAAGAGGCTTTCTGGCTCCTCGTGGCTTTATGTGAGCGGATGTTGCCAGATTACTACAACACAAGAGTAGTGGGTGAGTCTTTGTCAAATTCATGCTGGAGCCCTGTTTTTCATCTACAGTTGCACTAGCATATCTCAGGAACATTTGTTGTTCAGAATCAATTCAATGTGATGCATTTTAAAGATGATGAAGCACAGCCTGTTCACTTTAAAGCTGCAGCTGTCTGATGGAGACTAAGGAAGAGACACTACAGGCTACCAAGGTAGTAGTACTACTTTGTAGTGACAAGGAAGATGAAGTCACTAAAAATTGATAGCAGGAGAGACCATTAGCAGTAAGGAGGCATATCTAGGAGAAAGTTACTGGGTTCTTTTTTACTCATCTGCATGATGTATTAAATCTTTGGAATAGACTTCCAGGAACGGTTAGTGAAAGCACCGCCTCCTGGACTTTTAAAATCGTTCTGTATGAAAGAGTATAGTCTGATGTATATACCATAGTATCAGTCATCCTCCACCTCTCCTTTCAGTGAAAATGCATAGATCAATAAGGGATTCTGTTTCTGCATGCTATGCAATGTAGGAATAGTCTTGTAAGTATGTTTTTGTTGAGAACAGGGAATGTGTTCATTTTAGTTCTGATGTTAAGAGGCTTGTATGAGTTAAAATGAACTCACTGTTTTGTTTAATAATCAGTTAGCTTGATACCACCAGTTGGAGTTTTACCATTGGTTTTGTTTGTTTTTCCCAGGTGCATTAGTGGACCAAGGCATCTTTGAGGAACTTACACGGGAGTATCTTTCACAGCTGTCAGAAAAGATGCAGGACCTAGGGGTGATTTCCACCATATCTCTTTCCTGGTTTCTCACTCTCTTTCTCAGTGTAATGCCCTTTGAAAGTGCCGTGGTCATTGTTGACTGCTTTTTCTATGAGGGAATCAAGTTTATCTTGCAGGTGTCACTAGCCATACTTGATGCCAACATGGAGAAATTGTTACAGTGCTGTGATGAAGGCGAAGCCATGACTATTCTGGGCAGGTACCATTCACTGTTCTTACTTATAACTAAATAGAAGTGGTATCCTTTTAGTCATCATTTCTTTCTTCCTAATTCCGTTACATAGAAAGTCACAGATAACACTCTAGGATGAAACATGAGCTCCAGAGAGGTTTGATATTGTCTCATAAACCAGATGAAAATAATTTCTTTCTCAAGTACATAAGAATCATGCATTTGTGGATTGTTTGCTTTGCAGCATAATGCATTCCTGTGTGTCAGTTTTAATTAGAAATCCAAGAGGTTGTTTATCCAAAATTCACAGAATTCTGATCTATTATTAAGGACAGACCTTGTTGGGAATTGCTTTCTAGAAACATAAAATTCTATCAAGCAGATACCTCCCAAGACAAGTAAATGTAAGATACTTATTGTTTGAAATGTGAATCTCTTTTATGTGCAGCAAGTTCTTCATCTTATGACTACAATTCCACTTTGAAAAGAGTAGATACCCCAAAAGTAGGGTGAAAATCAACTTTATATCAGGTACATTGCAGGCTAGCTGAGAAAAAATATTTTTTCCTACATGTTTAGATTAATGATACAAAGAAGTTAGGAATTACGTGTTTAGGATATTATTTTTCCTGGACACTAATCCTGGAGTCTTGCATCTGTTCTGTTCTTTCCCTGCAGATATTTGGACAATGTAGTTAACAGACAGAGCATCTCTCCCCCTATTCCCCATTTGCACGCCTTATTGACGAGTGGAGATGACCCACCACTTGAAATCGATATCTTCGAACTCATCAAAACATCCTATGAAGTAAGATTCTGGTGTAGTTTTTGCACAGGAGAGTTTTCTCTGTTAGCATCCAGTTTTATACTGTGTGCAGCCATAATTTGAACATCTCGTAGCTTGAGGTGCTTCAGGAGTGCAGGCTCAAGCCATTAATTAACCTATTTGGTATGAGTAGAGCCTAACACTGCTGGCAATTGCAGATTACAAAGAGTCTCTCCCACACCAGTGGAAAATAAAATGAAGACTGCAAATATGGGAAAATTACAGACCAGAGGTACCTCCCTGCTTCGCCAAAAAAGTCTCTATTTGTACTTGCATTTGAGGGTTGTCAGTGCTAGGGGTTTGGGGGTGGGAATTCAGGGTAAAAATCGTGAGGTATACTGCAGAAACATGGAAGTATCCCCATTCATGTGCACAGGAATCTTGTTCTGTGATCCACAATGTAGTAGTAGGAAGGTTCTGTTTCTTCAAAAGGGTTGTCAAGGCCTGTCCCCAGCTGCCCAGGGCAGTGGTGGAGTCCCCATCCATGGAGGTATTGAAAAGTTGTCGAGATGTGGTGCTGAGGGACATGGTTTAGTGGTGACCTGGCAGTGCTGGGTTAATGGTTGGACTTTATGATCTTGAAAGTCTCTTCCAAGCAAAATAATTCTGTGGTTCTGTGATTCTGAGGTGACCCAAGAATGTTGCTAGTACTGTTGAAATACCTCTGCACTGGTGGAGATGTACCTCATTACCCATAATGAGAACAAACTCGTAAGAAATACATATCTGAATGATGAAAAGAATGCAGGCAAGAGAACTGATGTTTGATACTTCCCCTCTGCTATGCTGTGGTAAATGTAAATCTTCATCCTTTCCCCTTAGAGCTGGTTATAGGCAGGAAGCTATCATTTTACAGGGTAGTTTGTTTGTTTCTTCAAATCTGGTGTTTCTGTTCTTGGTTTCCGTCATAAAAGAATGTCACCAAATTTACCTTACTTGTCTGACCTAATCAATAGAAAAGCCTCTTAACTTTGGTGTTTCTTACTGAATCTCATATGGTCTGTAGAAAAAAGCAGGGCTAGAAGGATTGACAGCCTGTCTAATCCCTTATCTCTGCCACAGTACAGGATCTGTACTTCTGTCAGTCCTGACAGATGCTTTTCAGCTCTTCTTTAGAAACCTCAGACGTTGTGTTTCTCATGAATTCTGAATGACTTCTCTTGCAGGACAGGGATGAATAGGGAATACAGCTCAAGGTTTTTTTCATCATTTTGATCCTAGTAAAGGCTTTGAAGTGTTCTACATCCTCTCCAAGGGGACAATACACTCATTAAAGCACATGTAATTGAACAGGGTTTGTTTTTTAATTTAGGTGATATTGCTGACCTGGTCTGCTTCCTTTCTTGTAGAAATTTAGCAATCTGAAGGCAGATGACATTGAACAAATGCGTTTTAAACAAAGGCTGAAAGTGATCCAGTCTCTGGAGGATACAGCCAAGAAGAGTGTGGTATGTGACTCCAGGATGGAATGAGCTACCAAATGGCATATTTATGGAATGTGTTCTGCTGTGAGCATCTAGAAAGTTTGATGTAGCAGACCCCGTTTTAAGTGACTTTAAGAATTGCGGTTCATTTGAAAAATAGTTTTGCTGGCTGGATTAATGGATTTCCAGTTTGCTTCTTTATATGCTTCTTGTTAATCTAATAGAATGAAGTGCTAGGGCATGATGAATGAGATATTTGCTGTGGAGGGATATAAAACCACTTGTAGGCCTTATAATAGCCTCCACTGCCTAGTGCTGTTTGCTCTACAGCTAGCTTGGAATGTCTGAGAAAACCCAGCTAGCAGGTAAATATTTTCCTGCCATTTAGAGAGTATGCTAGTGCATTAGGGAATTTTACAGAAGCGTCCACGGCCAAAGGGCCATATCTTTATTGATTGTAAGTATCTCCCGTGTCCTAAGTGGAGAAGCTCATCCATGTGTTTCTTTCACTGTTGTTTTTCAATGCATCTGAGTCAAACATCTAAAGATAAAAACAAGAGGGAGGGGCAACACAGTCTGCACAGTCAGGTCTACACAAACAGGAAATAAACACAGTAATTTTTTTCTAGCTGCTCAAAATGTCATCAGTTTCTGATTGACCAGAACCTGTTTTCCTGATCTGTAATCCATAGCGATGGGAGGAATTAGAATGGTTGTTTTCCCTCCTATCTTGTGTCATGTCTACTTGCACTTGTTTTCTTCTGTGTTGCACAGATTTTTCAGTGAGTCATAATTAATTTTTCTAGCTTTGAAATAAATTGTTCACTCTATTTTATTCCTAACTATAGGTCCGAGCTGTGTCTAGTGATATTGGTTTCTCTATTGAAGAGCTAGAAGAGCTGTATGTAGTGTTCAAGGTAAGAAGCTAGAGTGAGGGAGAATGTGTTCTGACACAGAGAGGACAAATACCAAAAGAAGTTGAAAGAGAAGCAATGACTTCGCTTTCACTCTTAATCCAAACTTTGAGAAACAGATGTGGCGTTCTGTTAAATGTGGTGCCAGACTGGCCCTGTTACTATCAAGTTGAGTTTTATTCCACACACAACTTCCCCCAGCAACCTGTCTCCCCCCAAGATGGCCAAAACATGTTCATGGTATTTGATCAAAAAGAAATTGTGGAGTTAGTGGAAAGAAATACCACACAGCAGTAAGAACAGAAAGATAGGATTGACTGTATCTCCATTTTTATTCTCAGTTTGCTATTGACTTGCTTTGCCTCTATTTCTCACTATATGTGTTTTTAAAAAAATTATATTACCCAACTTTATTTACTAAAGTCACAGCAAACTCCACTGCACTGTGCTATAGACTCAGAAAGAGAGGCTTTGTTCTAAAACCTGCATGGTCCCTTTGCAGTAAAGCCTGAGTGTCATTTGCTTCAAACCTGAAATCATGGGTTTTACATTTTTCACTTAACATTGTTCTTTGTGCTTTTTATTAAATTCCTGTCCCTTCATTGCATATTACTTTGTAGTGAAGTAACACTAGGAATAATGGGGGGAATAAACCGTGTGTGCTGAAATATCTCTTCTTTCCTTACTCAGTGCTATTCTTCAGCTATACAAAGTCTCCGCTCCTGTGGATTGTTGCAGTGTAGTATAATCTGACCTGTTAATCCTTTCCCTCCAAAGGCAAAGTATCTCATGAGCTGTTACTGGGGAAATAACCGTTCTGCAGCTGCTCGCCGAGATCAGAGTTTACCCTACCTGGAGCAGTATCGCATAGACATGGAGCAGTTCAAAGAGCTCTTCATCACTTTGACCCCCTGGTCCTGTGGCGCCCATACTCCTGTGCTGGCAGGGCGCTTGTTCCGGCTCCTGGATGAGAACAAGGATGCTCTCATTAACTTCAAGGAGTTTGTGACAGGGATGAGTAAGTGGTGGTTTTGAAGGTGATGGAATATTGCAAAAAAGTTTCTGTCCTTTTCCAGGCAGAGAACTAAAAGGAGGTAGTGGTGTTTGCGCTGTCACGAGGGGACCGTGACAGCCCTAGAGGAAGCAGAAGAAAGGCAGAAGAAAAGACTTTTTGCACCTAGGCAGTCTCCTATTTTGGGAAAAGATGGGTGCCAGACCTACAATATGCAGCACTGCTGTGGATTTCTTTACTGCTTCTGCGCCGGGCTTTGTGCAGTTAGCGTTTCCTTGGAAAATGTGAACTCGGTCCCGTTTGAGTCTGAGAGCAGAGGCTGATTCTTTATCCTAAGTGCTATTTTTCTTAACCTTTCATTTTTTCCTACACAGGTGGGATGTACCATGGTGACCTCACTGAAAAACTCAAAGTACTCTACAAACTCCATCTGCCTCCTGGTGAGTGTTTCTTTATACTGCCTCCGTTGAGCATGGTCTGTTCTGATATGCAATTGAAAAGGGGTGCCTCATGGATTTTGCTAATGTAGGTGATACTGCTGTGATGGTGACATTTCCTTCTCTGTAAATACAGCTCTGAATCCAGAGGAAACGGAGTCTGCTTTGGAGGCCACAAGTTATTTCACAGAGGATGTTACAACAGAAGGTAACACAACATTGCTACCTTTACTGCTCTGTTTAGGCACCAGTTGGAACATAAGCCATGTGCTGTGAATAGTGATTGTGTGCAAGGCATGGTCCCGTGGTGGCAGTGTTAAGATTGCCAGTGTGTTTGAGTTTGCTGTCGTTGTTGCATGATGGGAAAGAAATCTGGAACTTAGACTTCTCAGTGCCTGTTTCATGCGGGGGACAGCATGCTCTGAAACATAGTCATAGACTGAGGAGGAGCAGTGTCCTTTTACCAGGCCCTGTCTCCCACCATGATTTAGGCGTTTCATGCAAGTCTCATTGTCTTTCTTCTTGTTTGTTTTTTTTTTTTCTGTTTTCTCTCTGCATCTATGTCTGGCCTTTTCTTCTGTTTTATCTGGGATATTGTCCCCTCAGCCCCTTTTTCTGCTGCTCAAGTATCTCCTTTTGTCTCAGAGCTGGATTTCTGCCTGCACTGTGAGTCTCAAGGTCAGTCCATGGATCATGTGCATGCACTGAGCATGGCTATTAATGCTGATACCATCTGCCAGCACCACTGGGCTGTTGTAAATATTCTGAAGTTGTTGCTGCTGCTCCTTTTTCATGAGACTCCCTCTGTGAGCTGCAGAGAATGCAGAGATGGCAGAGCTGCCAAATGCCTTCTTTGCCTCAGTCTTTACTCCCCAAACCAGCCCTCAGGAACTCCAATTACTGGAGTTAACACAGGAGAACTGGGGAGGGGAAGACACTCCGTTAGTCAGTCAGGACTGGGTTAGAGATCACTTGGATAAATTGAAAATGCACAAATCCATGGGCCCTGTTGGCGTGCATCCATGTGTGCTGAAAGAGCTGGCTGATACTGTTGCTGAGCCACTCTCCATCATTTTTGAAAAATCATGGAGAACAGGAGAGGTGTCTGATGACTGGAAGAAAGCCAGTGACACTCCAGTCTTCAAAAAGTGCAAGAGGGAAGACCCAGGCAACTGCAGACTGGTCAGTCTCACCTCCATCCCTGGATAGGTGATGGATCAGCTTGACTTCAGTAAGGCTTTTGATACTGTCCCCCATAACATCCTCATAGAAAAAACTCAAGAAATGTGGCATAGACAATTGATCTGTAAGGTGGATTGAAAACTGGATCAATAACAGAGTTCAGAGAGTTGTGATCAGTGGTGCAGAGTCAAGCTGGAGGCCTGTGGCCAGTGGTGTTCCCCAGGGATCAGTACTGGGTCTAGTTTTGTTCAGTATCTTCATCAACGGCCTGGACGAGGGGTTAGAGCATACCCTCAGCAAGTTTGCTGATGATATGAAACTGAGAGGAGCGGCTGACACACCAGAAGGCTGTGCTGATATCCAGTGTGATTTGCACAGTCTGGAATGCTGGGTGAAGGTGAACCTCGTGAGGTTCAANTCCAATTACTGGAGTTAACACAGGAGAACTGGGGAGAGGAAGACACTCCGTTAGTCAGTCAGGACTGGGTTAGAGATCACTTGGATAAATTGAAAATGCACAAATCCATGGGCCCTGTTGGCGTGCATCCATGTGTGCTGAAAGAGCTGGCTGATACTGTTGCTGAGCCACTCTCCATCATTTTTGAAAAATCATGGAGAACAGGAGAGGTGTCTGATGACTGGAAGAAAGCCAGTGACACTCCAGTCTTCAAAAAGTGCAAGAGGGAAGACCCAGGCAACTGCAGACTGGTCAGTCTCACCTCCATCCCTGGATAGGTGATGGATCAGCTTGACTTCAGTAAGGCTTTTGATACTGTCCCCCATAACATCCTCATAGAAAAAACTCAAGAAATGTGGCATAGACAATTGATCTGTAAGGTGGATTGAAAACTGGATCAATAACAGAGTTCAGAGAGTTGTGATCAGTGGTGCAGAGTCAAGCTGGAGGCCTGTGGCCAGTGGTGTTCCCCAGGGATCAGTACTGGGTCTAGTTTTGTTCAGTATCTTCATCAACGGCCTGGACGAGGGGTTAGAGCATACCCTCAGCAAGTTTGCTGATGATATGAAACTGAGAGGAGCGGCTGACACACCAGAAGGCTGTGCTGATATCCAGTGTGATTTGCACAGTCTGGAATGCTGGGTGAAGGTGAACCTCGTGAGGTTCAATAAGGACAAGTGTAGAGTCCTGCATCTGGAGAGGAATAACACTAGGCACCAGTAGAGGTTAGGGGTCACCCTGCTGGAAAGCAGCACCACAGAGAAAAACCTTGGAGTCCTAGTGGATAGCAGGTTATCCACGGGACAGCAGTGTGCCCTTGTGGCCAGAAAGGCCAATGCAGCAGAAAGCAAACAAACAAACAAACCCAAAAAACTGGGGTGCATTAAGAAAACTGTGTTGATCAGGTGTAGGGAGGCTCTTATCCTTCTCTACTCTGCCCTAGTTAGACCACACCTGGAATACTGTGAGCAGTTTTTGGCTCCCCACTTTAAGAAGGACATGGATCATGGTCCAGCAGAGCGCTACGAGGATGATTAAGGGACTGGAGCATTTCCTCTCTGAAGAAAAACTGAGGGAACTGGGGCTGTTTAGTCTTGAGAGGAGAAGACTTAGAGGGGTCCTTGTTAATATCTATAAATATCTGAAGGGCAGGTGTCAAATGGAAGGAGACAATCTCTTTTCTGTAGTGCCCAGCAATAGGATGAGGAACAGTGGGTATAAACTTGAGCACAGAAGGTTCCACCCAACAGGAGGAGGAAATTCTTTACTGTGAGAGTGACAGAGCACTGGAACAGGCTGCCCAGAGAAGTTGTGGAGTCACCATCTCTAGAGACTTTCAAAATCTGGGGCTGTTTAGCCTTGAGAAAGGAAGGCTGAGGGGAGACCTTACTGCTTGGTACAACTACCTGAAGGGAAGTTGTAGTGAGGCAAGAGTTGGTCTGTTTTCCCTAGTGACAAGTGATAGAACAAGAAGAAATGGCCTGAAGCTGAACCAGGGGAGGTTCAGGCTGAATATTAGGAAGAATTTCTGTACTGAAGGATTGTCAGGCATTGGAACAGCCTGCCCAAGGAGGTGGTGGAGTCACCATCTTTGGAGGTGTTTAAGAGCTGGGTAGATGTTGTGCTTAGGGACATGGTTTAGTGGTTTCAGTAGGGCTGGGAATAAGGTTGGACTTGATGATCTTGAAGCTCTCTTCCAGGTGAAACTATTCTATAATACTGGCTATGACATGACCTAAGTGATCCTGCTCTGGCAGGGGGGTTGGACTCAGTGATCTCTAGAGGTCCCTTCCAACCCCTAATATTCTGTGATTCTATCAATATCAAGTGCTATGTGTAATTAGCTATCTTTCAATATATTCTACCTATTGAATTTCAACTTTGGTCAAAATAGGTTTTGTCTGACTTCTTTCAATGGAATTTATCTCACCCTAGAAACTGGTGGGTGAAAAATAAGTTCAGGGCCGGGAGGGCTTTGTGATTCTGTGAAGGTGGTGCTGGGCTTGCTGGCCTGGATACATGATACCTGTGCCTACTTCACAGTCTTGTTATTTAAAATAATAAGGATGCATGCCACTGAATTGTAAAACTGTTAGTAGATTAATTTACTGTATTTCTTAAAATAAAATTTTAGGGATTGTCAAATAGTAGATCAATGTATGTCAATTGTGCTAAATGTAATAATGCTTAAAAAACAATCTGAGAGGTAGTTGTGCTCTTTGGTGCTAGGTGGCTAATTTGACAGTCTGAACTGAGCCAAGGCCTTCCTGTATAGTCTAGTGACAATATAGGGAACCAGAAGCAAAGTTGGTGAAGATAGACTCTGCAAATTACTCCCAAAGTGTTGGTTCAGTCAGTGAATAATGGTGAGTGCAGGTATTAGTCACGTATGTGCTCAGTAGTGATCCGGGATTTTTACATTCATTATCTTGCTTTAGATAACTGAACTGCTTTTACTTTAAGCCATCACACTGCTCACATGTCTTCCATATCTGTGTTTTACCCTTTCTTTTAAGAGTTCTCCCTTCTGCCTCAGCTTCTCAACTCGCTTTTTCACTGTAGATTTTTATCCAGTTCATCCCATCAGCCTGTTACTTTCATCCTGTTATGTTCACTCCTCCAAATATGATATGAGAGTGTGAGATATGCAAATTAAAATAGTACAAGAGAGTATCTAATAGAAGTTACATGAGTTGTATTATGTTCTTCATGTGTTCTATTGCTGAAAATCAGTTTTTAATCAATCTTTTTAATTCCATAATTTTTTAGAAACCCAAGAAGATAAAGGAAGGAGAAGTGAGAACGGTCCAGAAAAAGGTAATTTCATCATAAATAGACTATGTTCTAGTCTTGTCTCTCTCGTATTATGAACTGTTCATTGTCTACTGCTGTACCAAGGGTGACCTTTAAAAGTGTCCCTCATGGACAGAGGCGAAGTGTGATGTGAGCTGGGAAATAAATCTCTCTTACACCTTGCTGCTCTGACTCTTTCACATATCAAGATCATAATATTTATCAATCCATTTTGGTAAGTTCTCATAAATGAACTCTGTCAGTTGACAAGTCAGAGTGATGCAGCAGTGTTAAATTTTTTGCTCTATTGAGCTGGATCAGTTATACCAGCAGAAAATAGTGCAGCCTTCCCGGTAGATATTTTCCCGAGCTGTCAATAAAACCTGCTTCTAGCATGATTCTTGCTGCACGGCGTTTGCTTTTTAAGTCTAAAACCACGTGACTACAGTGGCTTGGGTTTGCCTTGCAGAGGAGAAAGGTACCAGTCCACAGGACTACAGATACTATCTAAGAATGTGGGCCAAGGAGAAAGAGTCTAAGAAGGAAACCATTAAAGATCTCCCTAAAATGAGCCAGGTAAGAAGTAAATTTGAAGGTTTCCAGTTAGACATCTGACAGCTTAGAGTGGAACTCAGCAGAAAATGCAGCCATTTTGCCAGCATACTCAGTCCTTGTCTGTAGATTGCACCGCTCTTCTGGTCTGGTGAGCTTTAGAAGCCTCTAATTCCATGCATTTATGTTGAATTCCTCAGTGGACATGGACAAACTGGTTAATTTACACTGATCAAATATATTTTGATTCTTTTCTGCATCCCAGACTCATTTCTCCTTTAAGAACTGCAATCTGTATTTCTCTCCAGAGTAGTGTGTTTCAGATGTGCCATCAGTCATATAAACTTGGTTGGCTTTTTTGGTTTTGTATTGCCTTGAGCTACAGCTGCTTGGTGGAGAGGGGAGAATGTGGTTATAGGAAAGAGTCTAATGACTGGTGTCATCTTCTCTGTGTCTAATTTCCTTTGTGGGTGCTATTTATACCACTTTGGAAATGCTTAGAAACTGACCACAAAAGAGTAGCAGAAGTAAAATGTTAGGTATTCTCAGATGTATGTTAGTATTCTGCAAAACCAGCACTGCTATAAAATTGTTAGCTGTCTCTCAGGTAAATCACTAAGGCAGAGAGAGATTTTGCTTGTATTAGACTGTTACGAATTAGTACAGTAAGTTGCCACTTACTTGGGGGTGCAGATAAACAAGGAGTTGGTCAACATGGTGCCTGTTGCTTCATCTCAAGGAACATCTAAACAATGCTTTTAGTCATAGGTTTAAGTAGTCCTGTGAGGAGTAGAGCATTGGACTCAATCTTTGTGAGTCACTTCCAACTTGAGATACTCTATGATCTGCCACTTTTTTCACTTTTTCAGCCTGATCTTTTTAGTCTTTGTCTTTTAAAGGAGCAATTCATAGAGTTATGCAAGACCCTTTACAAAATGTTCAGTGAGGATCCAGTGGAGCAGGAGCTATACCATGCAATTGCCACCGTAGCCAGTCTTCTTCTGCGAATTGGGGAGGTTGGAAAAAAATTCTCCAACAGGCCCATGAGGAAGTCCGAGGACTGCAAAGCAAACAACACGCAAGATCCTGTGAGTGAGGAGGAGTCACCAACATCTGAGCAGAGTCAGAATTCAGCAGTGGAGCAGCAACCCCAAGCTGACTGTGAAGACAAAACCTACATAGATGCACAGCCTGAAAAAACACAGCAGGAGAACCAAACTCTAGGAGATGGGCCAGGGGAAGGACAAGGCTCTCCTTTACAGCTGCTGTCCGATGATGAAACCAAAGATGATATGTCCATGTCTTCCTACTCCATGGTCAGCACAGGCTCCCTGCAGTGTGAAGACATTGCAGATGACACGGTCCTGGTTGGTTGTGAAGGCAGTAGTTCATCTGCCAGGTATGGTAGTGCCATTGACACTGACTGGTCTATCTCCTTTGAGCAGATCTTAGCATCCATGCTAACAGAAACAGCCCTTGTAAACTACTTTGAGAAGAAAGTGGACATTCTGCAAAAGGTCAAAGAACAGAAGAAGGTAGAGAGGCAGTTCAGTTCGTCCAGTGACTATGAACTCTCCTCTGTGTCAGGGTGAACTCAAGAAAGCAGGAACTGTCTTTAGGAGATAAACCAGGGAGATGACATGGCAGATGGCAGGATGGTTTGGTATTCTGTGTTTGGGGTTGTTTTGTGGTTTGGTTTTTTTTTTTTTCATTTAATGAGAGACCAGTAACTACACAATTACAATAGATTTCAACTGATAAGGGGCTTCTGACAGTGACTTGTATAGGTGCTTCTTTGGTTATTCTGGCTGACAGAATTAGATTTACATTCTTGAGAGCCATTAGAACTTAATAGCCCCTGACATAAAGAATTACCACCATAAATTATGCATGTCTGCCCTTTGATATCTTTTATTGTAATGAAGTTTTATTTCAGGCAGTAAATGCTCTTTTTTTTCCCTCGTTTGCCTAGGTTCCTGAGTAACTTGCACAGCAGATGCAGCCTGGCTTGAAATCATGTCCGGCTCTGGCTGCCAGCCTGAGAGCTAATGCAGTGTAGTCTAGTGCTATAGGACCTGACCTATAAATAGTCTTGTAAGTTCCTCACCGCTGTTTCGTGACTCAGCAGCTATAATGCAGATGTGCCCCACTGCTCCCTGCACCCTGAGATTTAACACAGGCATTTCTCAGATCTGCAGGTTTCTTTCAGATGTGATTTGTCATTTTCATAGTGTTCGATCACTTTCTCCTTCAGCACTCAGGAGTTCTCAGACAAACCTGGTTTTCTATCATTTGCTTTTCTAATTCTTTGAAAGCCATTAGTTTTAGTTTGTCTGAGAAGCCACAAGCTCCTCAACTTTAGTGCAGAAGTAACAGTAAGTCAATCGGTGGGGTCGTGACAGTTAAAATGACAGAATAAGTTCCTTAGTTAGAAGTTGGTGAGTCAGCCTCAGCATTACCAGGAGGTGGCACACTGGTCTGCTTGACTTTCCTTGCTGGTACAGAAAACATTGTTTCTTGCTGATTCTCCATTTTTACTAGCTGGTGATGGGTCCAATCAGGAGGACCTCCAAGAATACTCTTGTTTGGCCAGCTTCCACAAATGCTTGGGGCATGAAGATGTGCAGAAGTCTTCTGTCACCTGCAGCTGTTCGGTGTGTCCTTTCTGAACATCTGTACAGTCCAGCAATGGACATGCTCTTAGAAATTACTACACATTGAAGGGCATTTATACCTAAAGGGGGAATTCAAAGCAGTGTGGCCCTCTGCCATCAGCCTACTACAGGAAACCTCAATAGACTAGATCTCTTTCCAGTTAGAGATAAAAATAACTGGGTAACTTGAGTTTTAAAATCAGTTCAGACCAGAAGAAACTAAGAGTTTGCCTCCTGGTAGCAGGGCACATGCTCCAGGGAAGGAGACTTAATGCTGTTCTACAGATAAATTTATCTCAGTACAGAGGTGTCTGCCCTGCCCGGCTGGAGCGCAGGATGCTCCTGCTCGGTGAGCGCAGAGCCGCGCTGAAGGCAAGGTGTGTGCTGCAGCTTTGGGCTGGCACTGGGAGGGGAAGGACACAGACAGTTGGATGTTCCCATTTAACACTACCTGGTGTGCTCCTCAGTGTTAATCCTCTGTGCAACATTCTCTGTATGTGTTCACAGCTGGTACATAATTGTTATTCCTCTGCCCCCTCTGTCCTGTAGCACTGGAGAGCAGCCGTTAGTAAAACTGCTTTTACTAATTACTCAGTAATTTATTGTAATTTTTTTAAAGTACAAATAATACATGTGATTTTACACTGTCTGTCTGTCTGTCTTACCTGTCATGTACTCAATAAATGAACCAGAATCCTTTAGTCTACTCTGCCTTTTATTTCTGCGATCTTATGGAATATTGCTTGGTCTTTGTCCATAATGGTTCTCTGAAAGAGCAGAGTGGTATGTCTGGAGTCTGGCATTTTTTTCCTGCTCTTCTTTTTTTTTTTTTCTCTCTTTTTAATCTTTTTTTTTTCTCTCTCTCTCCTTTTTTTTTTTTTCTTTTTTCTTTTTTCTTCTTCCTTTTTTTTTTTTTTTTCTATTCCGAATTTTTGTTCTGTATAGCTCCCTCTTATATTACACAGAGTGACGCAGCTTCAGGTAGGTGCAGACCCGACTGTTCATTCCCTACGTGCAAACACGACCCGTTTCTCCTGCAGCAGGTGACTAGTATAATAAACAGTTTAAGCCCCGACCCCTTAAGTCGGCCCTGTCGCCTNGGTAACTTCAGTTCGCACTTCAGTATTGCCTGAAGTGGAGCCTTGCTTTGTGCCGTTTCCTTCTGATTGCTTCCTAAGCCTTGTATTTACTATTTTTTTTTTCAGCTTTATGGCCAAGGGTCTGGCCTGGACTGTAGGCACCATGTCCAGAAATTAAACTTGCTGCAGGGTGAGGCAGAGGAAGCGCTTGGTTGGACATCTCGGTAGAGTGTTTTTCTGTTTGTTCCTTTTAATGTGCTACACTTGATGCGTATCTTCATACATCGGGTGGCCATTGTTTCATTTGAGCTCACAGGAGGCTTTTGTGTCCTGTTCTAAAGCCAGGACATGTGCCAGTAATGTTGCAGCTTTGGGAATAAGCTGTTTGTTGGGTTTAGTGCCCCTGGCATGTTACTTTGACAACATTTTTTTTCAGATAGGGTTCAGTTGATCAATAGTGTGTGTTGGCCAGGTCCTTACTCATTAAAATATATGCAATAGGGTTGGTTGGTTTGTTTTTCAAACTGGTCTTTCTTATTTACTGTTTGATGAGCAGACTGTGAATATGTCCATCTTAAAAACTGACACTCAGTGCAAAGGTGCATTCTCAGAGAAAACATCCTTCTCTCTAAGCTGTTGCTACCTGACTGTTGGCATTCAGCGTTGGCTTTCAGGGTGTTCACACTGAATCTGTTGAGTAATCGCTGCTGCTGTTGATGAAAGACTTGCTTGGTGCAATCATTTGAGCATAATTCCTGCTGGGCTGGAAAATCTGCATAGCACTTTCCTGTTTATTTCATTCCTGAATTTGCTTACAAGTTGCCTAATCTTGAACTGGTCTTGAACTGGTCCAGCTTCCTTTTTAATCAAGGTTGTTTTCATAAATCCATCAAAGCTAGTTAGATAACTTAGTTCTGTATGTGCAATGCTTCAGGGTTAAACTTTCAGGAAGAAAACTCACTGTTTGTTCACTTTTTGATAAAGGGTTGCTATTTCTATTCTCAAAACATTGTGAAATCCAAAACATTGTGAAATAACTTCCCTTTTTCTGTGGTTACTTGGGATATAATAAGTGCATTTAAGCTGTTGCCTCAGCTTATATCTCTGCTGTTATATCTCTAGTTATGATCAATTAGAATTTATTACTTCATGATTACTGGCTTTAGATCAAACTTGATACTCCATTTGTATAGAAAGTTGGAGGGCTACCCTCTAACTAGATTTTTTGTTTTCAAGTATTTGGGCAATATATCTTGCAAATTGCTCATTTGACATCTGCTTTTCTACAGATACTCTTTTTTTTTTTTTCTGCCATGCTGCCTGCCTAGTGTTCCTATCCAATCCCCTGTGCTGTGATAAATGATTTGAAAATTACAAATCAACAGACAAGAATGTTCTAGAAATTATAGTTTAACCTCTATTTTAGGTGTGTGGAAGGCTCTGTAAATGACAGCAGATATATAGCAGCCCAACATGAAAACAGTTCAGTCCATCAGGTAAGATACCAGCCTGAGGTAAATACCAACACATAAGGACCGATGTGAACTGAAGTGAAATCAGTGATTCCTTTATATGAATTCAGGCACCTGAAATGCTATATGTGATCAGAGGGTGTCCAGCAGGAAATGAGTGGGATGTATATACAGAAACTGCATATACTGTAGATATGGGTATACAGAAATTCCACTCCACCACGATACTGACCCTGGGAACACGATACAGGAATGTGTCCTCAGCTGACTTGTGATTTGAGGCATTCAGCACATAAGTAACAATGCCAAAAAGGAGAAGCCTGTATTTTGCTGTTTTCAGTAACTCTCTTATGTTCTAGGGTGGGACAGAAGTCAGTCGCTGGAGTAAATATCTGGACAAGGACAATGAAGATGAGGTAGATGGGGAGGACGAGGCAGGTACAGAAAGACAACAATTCTGTTCCCAGAGAAAGAATACCGTGGAACATAACAGGTACAGAAAGAACTATTTATTTATTTTTGTCATTCCTGTTCCCGAGTGGTGACATGTGGAGGTGTGCGAGGTAGCTCATCTCTGATAGATGTACGAAGTACAGGTTGCAATGTATGACCTGAGCTGCGCGGGGATTTGTTGGCAAAACCTGTCTTATTGCTGAAGCCATGCTTTTTATGTACATTTCTGGTGATTTGTGCAAAGAAAATTCACAGTGGAGCTAATCTGTCCTCTTTGTGAATGGCTTTCTTGGCCAGGAAACACCAAAAGAGCTTCCTCTCCAGTGACATTCAGGACTATACAGAAGAAAATGGAGTTTTCCAGTTTACCTGCCAAGCCAAAAAGGTTAAAGCAGCTGAGGTATTTTAGTTGTAGATGCTTCCTACCAGTAAACCAAGACAGTGTTCTCCTGACCTCTTTTATTTCATCATAATTTTGAATTTTTATGACTCTTCCTCTGCTCTTGTATTTGAATGACTGGGGAAGGAGCAGAAAATTGTGTCAGGAGCTTCTCTCTGAAAGGTTCTAGTCAGCTACAACTGATGCCACCTTGTGCTGGCTGAGACAGATCCCTCCCTCAGCACAGCTGCAGCCTTCCCGAGCTGTGGTACCTGGTCATTAAGGTTACCATGATTACATGCAGTGCCCGTGGAGTTGGCCTCACCCCTCACAGCCCAGAGTTCCTAGTCTCGCCCAGCATGCTAGCCTCACTGGGGTGAGGCATTTGAAGGAGCAGAGTGCTCGCTCTTTGCCTGGTTTGGTGCAGTTTGGCTGTGTGCACTCTCTTTGTAACTACACTCTCTTTCTTCTTACAGTGGAAGAAACGTTTACTGCCTGACCCAGAAGCTGGAGATGCTGTTTCTGGAGACACTGTAGTTCCTCAGGACAATACCCAAACCCCAGCCGTGCATACCAAACCCTCCAAGTGGGAAAAATTTCTATCATGTTCTGACAACTGTGGTGAAAATGCTGCCAGGGCCACTCAGTCACCACAGGAGGGCAGTAGAAGGTTGGGACTACGCAGCACCACTGCAGCAGCTACGGGTGTGGACAGTAGGTGCTTAGAAGAGGTGGGAAGAACTCCACCTCCAGGTAGAGGTTTTCAGTTGAAGTGTACTGCTGGCACTGAGCAGCTTGTCTCGAAAGTGCTTGGCACCGTGGTGCCCAGCTCCAGTTGCTCAGCTGAGGAAGATGCATTGTTCAAAGAACCTCCCAACAAATTGATAAGAGCAGGGTGTGGTGTCACAGAGACCACTGCAGGAAGGTGCTGTTTGGAGAGTACAGGGAGGGAAAATGCCCTTGTTAACTGTAACCTTAGGCCAAAGCCTAGCAACAGCTCTCATGAGCATCTTTTCTGCACAGACGACGAGTTTGATGACAATCTCTGAGAAGGCAGGTTTGGCCTTGCTTCCTTGTTTGTCTCTAGTGCATTTGGTCCATTAATTACTGAGGTGAGATTCCAAATTGGTTTTACTCTAAGCCTTACAACTGGGAACGATTAAAGCTGTTTACTTGCTTCATGTCTGTGTTTGGGGTAAGGGTATGAGGGTGAAACCTGACTGTTGCAGTGCACAAGGACTAAGTTTACACATCATTGTTTAGCAACCTCATCAGCTAGAAATAAGACTGGAAGTAGGCCAGCTTGCAGAGAGGAAAGCTGCCAGGCTTTAAGGAGTCCTGGCCAGTACAATTAAATTCTGATTAACTCCTCCTTACCTCTTTCTTTAGATCTCCCATAGCAACCCTTTCTTCCACTGATTTATCTTCCCAAGTGTAGCCTGGCTACACATATGTGCAAAAATTCAGGCCTGCCGTCCTGGGCTGCCTGCTGGGGACAGGGAGGGGAGCTGCTGGGCAAAATTACACACTTTTAGCCCAGTCCCTCCACTCCTAACTATGTCAGAGTTAGCAAAATAATACCACTGGGATATTTAAACCATCAGACTCACAGGAAGTAGTATTTATTTTTTCCTCCATTCTACAAGCACTTAGGAACATGAGAGAAACCTTTAGCAGGAAGAAAGATGAAACTACTGAGTGAGTTGTACTGGGTTGTCCTGCTTTCAGTTAGAAGGAAAGTGCTTTTCATTAGACTACAAGTGAGGTGGCTGCTTGGAATACTGGATCGCATCTAGAGCTGCCCCAATGTCACAGTTCTTTGTCTGCAGCAGTCGAGTGAGCCATCCCCCCTCATCAGAAAAGCCCATAGAAAGCATCTGGGACAGAGATTCAATGAGGCGAGGGTCTGCTTCTGTTAAGAGAAGAACAGTTTAAAGTTGAAATATTCATTAATTGGCAAAACAGCCAAGGATCAAATACTACACAGCAGGTAGCCTGGCACTAATCCTAGTAAACCTAGCATAGCTGAGTAAATGCTGTTAAGACACATCCTCCCTTTTTCTCCAAGGATGTCTGGAATATAAAGATACGTAACTAGCTAGGAAAACTGCAGTGAGACTCAGCTGGCCTTGCTGTAGGAGTCTGCTGTTGATCTTAGCTAAATGCCCTTGTATATACTGTTACTGCCTCCCACCAGAGAAACGCTGTCCTAGAGCCTTGGGATAGAATAGTCTGCATCCTGCATTAAGAGAGGCTCTCTTACTGAGTACATAGTAAGGACATTTAGGATAGCACCTCTTTTCATGTCCAAACAGCATATTAATTTAAGGCCAGGAGCCTTGTTAAGACTTAGCTGCCCACACTACAGAGAAGACCATCTCTAACAGGGTGCAGGAGCTGCCATACATGTTAAAGTTATGGACAAGTTCAGCTGTACCTTACATGACCTTGGTCTCTACCACCTCTAAAAGCAGGTTGGTTTACATGGGGGAAAATTACGCTCAGCTATGTAACCTGCATACACACCTGGTGGGAGATGAGGGTAGAGTGCAGCTTCTCGCAGTCCTGTAGGTCCTGGGTGGGGAGGATCTCGAGAAACATCCAGGGAGCTGGGACCCTCTGTATCTGGCATTTGCAGAGACTGCAGTTCACCTGTGGAAGGATCCACTTCCTTGGAAGATAAGTGGGTCCAGTCCTCATCACCCCCTGATGAACTGCTGGACTCACTGTGTTCCTGAAATGTAAAGAAAAAAGGTCCAAATGTTGCAGTGCTTTGCAGGTAGGATGGATGCGTGCTCCTGTCATCTGCCTTTAATGTGAACAGTAACATCCACAAGTAGTCCCACCACCTTTGTGTAAACCTGTAAAACAAAGGTGATACATGTATTGCTTCATTTGCCAACATCTTAATACTCAGTCCCTCAATGCATGCTAAATTACCATCTTCATTTTTAGTAAAGCCTCAGAAAGCATTATTAAATTAGTGTCATAGTTCTTGTACCTGGGACTGGAAGCTGCCATCTTCCATTTGTGTGGGCACAGGATCTATCACCATGTCTTGTATCTGCTCTGTGACACCATTTACTTCTGTAGCAGAATCTGTGTTATTCCAGTCTGGTTTGGTCTGAATGTTCTGGTTAAGAGTACTGCTGCTTGACTTGGTGGTGGTGGTCTTCTCTTGGCTAGGAGAAGCAGGAGACACTTTGCTTCTCTGTCCTTCATGTTCCACATCAATATCAACTTCAATACCTACAAGTGCATTTGAGATGGAGGATGTCTTACAGGTTTTTCTAAAGCACAATCCTAAATGAACATGGATCAGTCCTGGTCTAAATACTGTTAAGGTTTTTGCAAGCCTACAGTTTACCACATAAGTAAAATGCAAAGCATTCTCTAAACAAATAATAGTAAATTACCAGACAGTCATCTCCCTCTAGATAAGACAAGCCATACATTTAGAGGGTCAGGGCAGAGGTTATCTATTTTCACATAAGCCAGGCAAAATCTTGAGTCACCACTGACTTAAAATTAGTGTTACAGTGGTGATGAGTTAAACCTTTCCTCATTTCCTCCGAAAGGAGGGCTCTGAAAAGGTACCAAGTAGTTGTTCTAAGCCTAGATATTGTTAGTAGCAGGAGTCAATCAAACCTTTGGGGCTTAGTAGCATGAGGTAGTTCCAGTACTGGTCACAACAGCTCACTGCTGCTCCTGTTAAAAGGACCTTTAAGCCAATCTCATGGATTGGGATAAACTGTAAATCACTTACCCAGGGGGCTGAGAAAAGCTGCAACACTCTCCCCAACATTCTTTAAGAAGGTGACATTGGGGTCCTGAGTCTGGCTGTTAGTAGAAGCTTCTAGAAAAACAATTTCTGTTAACACACATAGAAGCTTGGAGGGAAAGAGCACCTAGAGTGTATCCCCCTGAGATCTTGGTGCTTGTTTCCCGTCACTCATACACTGCACAACAAAGGCAGTATAGAGACAGTAACTCTGAGCTACCTCAAACAGAAAAACAGTGGCATTAGCATTGTTAAGGCTCATTAGCCATGCTGAAAGGCAGCTCTGGAGTAGTGACATGTTTAGCCTAACAGCTCGGCTTGGTTTGGTTCCAGATATTCTCTCTGCATCCTCATTGATTGCATGGGCCCAAGCATGCCTTAAATAATCCCACTCCAATGAAAGGTGCTAATTATTTCAAGCAAGCTAGATTAGTTCCCATGACCATTTTTCCACAGAGATTCCACCCTGAGCTGCAGAACATCAGCTAGTCTGACTCCACCACCACTTCGTTTACCAGGGCATCTTACCTTCCACAGCAGGTTGACTGGAGCCTGCAGCACTGACTTGGGCTTGTTCCGAGTTCTGGCCTGGAGTTGCAGGGCCAGGATATCCCCAGCAGTGCATCCATGGGAAAGGTGGAACACCATGCCGCATTTTACGGAGCCAGCGTCCTCGGGGAAGCCACTGTGAAGGTTAATGTTCACATGAGTAGAATCATAGAATATGAGGATGGAAGGGACCTCAAGGATCATCTAGTCCAACCTTTCAACTCTGTTCACACAGCCAGATTGAGTAACTCCAACTCCTGACTTAAATTTGACAGATCTCTCATTCATTAGTTGCCCTCCGTAAATTCTGCTTACCTCAAATGGATTTAGCAGCGGGCTTTGAAACATCACCATGTTGTGCTCCTTGTGGATGCCTTTGCCCTCACAGGTGCTGCACAGGTCATAGTCTGGACAGACAGTGCACTTGAACCTGGCACCCACCACTGGTCCTTCACAGCCATCACAGATCACGTTGGGGTGCACCATGTCACGGGGGGGCTCCTGGCTGCATTGCGAGCGGTGTTCCCGCCTGCACTCCTTTTTCTCTATTAAGGAAAGGAAAAACAAACAAGGTTGCTATTTAAAGGCTGGAAATCAGGCAGAGAAGGAAGCACAAACAGACCCTGTCAGGGCAGTATTGACTTACTAGGTTGGTTTATTTTTATACTGGCTGCCAAACACAGTCTGAGGACACGTAAGAGAACTTAAACCAAGCATGAAGGGGTTTCACACAGATACCTGCTCCTCAAACTGAGCATGCCTTATCCTAAACAGTCTCTTAGTGTGTTTATTTTGGATTAGGACTGCACTAGTCCATTTGTCTTCTCATCCTACCTTCCTAAGCACTACAGGAACAAAATGTTTATGAAGAGGGACTTAGGAAGAAATGCCAGGAGGCATAACAGATGAGAACAGGGACAACAGCCCTTGGCTCCTGTGACTCATTAGACAGACTGCAGATAAAGCTTTGCAAGTATCTACATGAACAAAAGGGATAAAGGAGCAACTATGCATCAAGATTAATCCAGAATTAAGGCTTCCTAACGCATTGTTTTGAATATTAAAGATACCAGTGCCAGGCTAGTGTTTCCAGGGAGCCAGCATGACAACAGTGGCTCACACTGGGCCAGCTGAGATGACAGCACTAGGAGGAAACTTGTGATCTGTTTACCCCACCTCACCAAGGAGGATGTATATTCTGCCATACCATCTTTTTTTTTCTTTTCCCCCCTTTATTTACCCTCCCCACTGAAGGCTGCAGGTTACACCAGGCCCTTGAGAACAAGGACATGGGCCAGAGCTGGCTTCTCCCACCTTCGGAGGCCTGCCAGCCAGCGCACAGGGCAAAGCACAGGGGGGCTGCGTGGCACTACCTTTGACATAAACACGAAAGACGCCATCCTGCACGTAAGGCATCGCCATCTCCAGCTCCTCATCGGTGGAAAAAGCAATCAGGTCCCCATCTTCATCTAGAGAGTGTAAAGCACAGTATTAAGTGCCTGGTTAGATATCACGGGCGGTGGCTCCCGTGGCGCAGAGCCC
>VWZY01012547.1:99283-157355 GCA_013399075.1 Chloroceryle aenea
ACATATCCCTATACACACACACGTACACACCTCTACACACACATGTACACACACCCACAGACACACATGCACACACGGACATACACACGTACACACCCCCCATATACACACCCCTCCCCATACACACTCTCTATACACACCGCCATACACACGTACACGCATGCAGACACCCCTAGAGACACACACCTACATCTCTGTAGTCCACCAGTGTAGTAGACAGAGATAGACACTCCTCCCCTACAGACATGCGTACAGCCACACACACATACACAGCCAGCCAGCCACACAGACACATATAGACAGACACACAGCCAGCCACACAGCCAGCCACGGACAGACACACGGCCATCCAGCCACACGTACNNNNCACGAAGGGTCGAGGGGCTGCGGGGTGACGGACGGGCTGGCGTCCGGGGCGCGGTGCGTTGGGCTTCGTTTCGGTGATGCACCTCCGCGTTTACGGCAAGAACCTTCGTGGGCGGGAGGAGCCACACAGGTTAGATCTTCGTGGCAGGTGATGGTGGGGGAAGCCCTCTGATGCTGAGGGGTCTCTGAGCAAACTGGAGGTGAGGGGAGATCCAAGAAGCCCTGGCCTCCCCATGCCACATGTGGTTTCTGCGGCTCGGTGCTGGGTCCAGTAACTTCAGTGCATGTGGCACTTAAATATCGGTGCTGACTTTGCCTTGAGTAGGTGGTTGCAAAGCTGGGGTCCAGGACCCTGTCCCGTTGACTGGGGAGAATCCCCTGCAGGTTTCGCAGAGATGCTTGCCCTTGTTTTTTTCCTGACAACATAATAGCTTTTCCCCATCCTGTCTCTTGCTAAAGCAGCGCCCTGGATTTATCCTGACCTGAAGGACAATTCTGATACTTGCTTCTGAATTGTGTATCTGTCATCATATGGGTGCACAGTCACCCACTAGACATTTGTTTCCTCCAGTTCCTGCAATTGTAGAGGTCGTTAAAGGTGGACAGTTCAGCCGTTCAGCCCTTGACCCTCTCTTCCCACTCGCACTATAAGTGAGTGCTCACTTCCCTGCTACAGGTGAGAAGCAGCTTTTGCAGAGCGCCAGATGTGACTTGATGGCTTTGCAATCCTGTGACATGCCACACGCAATCACAAGGTGCAGCTTGGGCATAGTGCAAGGCCAGCATCAGGGCTGAGGCCTCTGGGGACAGAAATTATTATTTTGGCTCTGATAGTCAGGATGACATGAGCACGTGTAGGTGCCTCTCCAGCCCTTTCCCTAGCATCAAGGCAGGAGTGCCTAGGATGTGCCATCTTGTCCTGGCAGCTGCGGGAGTCTGACAGGCAGCTGCTTGGGCTCCTCTGCCTTGTTCAGGAGCTGAAGGGCTCTCTTGTCACACTGCTAAAGTGGTTTAACTCCCACCAGATCTGCCTTCCCACAGAGATCTGGGTGATGGGTGTTTGTAATGCCAGGGGTACCACTGGTGGATCAGTTAGCTTCTGCTGGTGAGAATGTTTAACTGGACAAAGTGTTTGCACATCCAGGTGGTGTTGTACACGCTTTCAGCCAGAAGTGCTAGACCGTGATACGTTGTGCAGGGGTAGAGGAGTGCTCAGAGAGCTGCTTGCTTGTGGTTACCTCTGAGCAGCTGCTTTACTTGTAGCTCCCTCCCATAAATGAAGTGAAACCAGTGTGTGGTGCTGCTTGGACTCTGACCAATCACTCCTGATTTCTGAAGCAGGGTGGCCAGCCCCAGTAGGTAGTTTATGCCATCTGGACTGCTTTGTCCTTTGACTCACTTTTTTTTTTTAACAGGTAGCTCATTAAAGTGCCCAGATAATAACCTTGGGTAACACTGTGCCTGTCCTTCTTGTCAGGACCCTCCCTGGGATACACGTTTTCCTCTGACAGCAACAGATTGTCGCTTGCAAACAGCAATCACTACAACAGGTCACAAATAATGCAGGTCAGGCTGTGTCAGCATAGCAGGTTTCCGGCTATTATGGTCATTTACGTGTCAGGCTGTTACTCAGTACAGAGCTGGAGAAGACCTTGAGAGGTCTTTCAGTCCATCTCCTGCCCCTATGCAGGATTGTTGGTAACTAACCCCTTCCTGGCAGATGTTTATTGTAGTAATTCTTAAAAACCTCTGACAACAGGGATGCATAAGCTCCCTGGACAATCTATTTGACAATTGACAGCCCTGCCATTAGATATTTCTTAATATCTAAACAGAAATGTCTTTTTCTTCAGTTTGATTTCATGTTTGCTTTTCTTTTCCATTTATTGGGCACAGGCGGAAAAATTCCTTCCTTCTTTGCAGGAGCCTGTTGGGTATCTGGAAGATGCTAGCATGTCTCCCCTTAGTCCCTGCTAATATAGATTAAACCATGCTCATTCCTTTGATCATTCTTTTTAGGTCATGTATTCTTGGTCTGCAGTTGTTCTTGTTACTCTCTTCTGGACCATCATCCTTTGTAAAGAGCAATGCTTAACCTGTATCACAGGATGGAAATGACTGCCTTATTTTTACTCAGAAGAATAAGGGATCCCTTCAAGTCTTTTACATACAGTGATCCTGCCTATACAGACTAGTGTGTTTGCTGTTTACTTTTGCCACAGCTGACATGTGATTTTTTTTTTTTTTAATTCTTTTTTTAATCCCATCAACTCATTCTTCTCCAGAACTTTTCCTGGTTTTCTTTCCTCATCTTGTATTTGCCTGGTTAATTATTCTTACCAAATCACATTACCTCATGCTTGACCTTGTTGAACTGTGTCTTTTTTTTCCAGGCTGCTTCTTCTAAAGTGTTACAATTGTTTTGAATTCTGATCTTGTCCTCCTGCATGCTTGCAGTCCTTCTCAGCATGGTGTAGCCTTCCAAGGCAATCAGCTTTTTTTTCTCTGCCATTGGCCATGGATGAAAACACTGAGCAGTATCAGATGTAGGATGAGTTCTCCTGGAAGCCTCTTCAGGAAGGTCCTCCCAGTCTGAGCTCAAAAAGCAATGACCAATTTACTGGTAATCTTCCCAGCAGTGATGCACCCACCTTCAGGTGGCTCATCAAGCCCCTGCATCCCTAACTATGTTATGGGGATGTACCTTGAGACACTATCAGAGGACTCTGAAAGTTTTGTTTTTCCTCCCCTTCCTGCAAGTCCTGATACCCTCTTGCAGAAAGAAATATGACCATTCTGATGTGATTTCTTCTTGGTAAACAGAGGTTTACTCTTGGTCAAGTCCTCCTCATCTTCGAAGTTCTTCAACTAAATTAAGCTGATTATTCCATAATTTCCTGTATCCTCTTTATCCTCATCCCTTTATTTTTTAAAGACAGGCCTCATGTTTGCCAGTCCTCCGTGAGTAGCTGGAGACAATTCCCAGTGGTCCTGAGCTCTGTGTATCATTGCGTGCTGGGGAAGGCTGGCAAGGTGTCCACATTGCCTCTGGGGGGGAATAAACTTATATAAAAACACCTGTAAAGCATCGCAGAGCCTGTTTGTCTTCCTGCACTGTGTTGTGAGGACAAAACAATTAGTTGAAATAAAATAAACCAGGTCAAAACAGCTCTAGAACTGCTTTTCTGTGACTGATGCAGGGTTTGTTTACCAGCTAACGGTGTTTTGCTGTGCTGTGGTTATTAGTAATGTTTTGACCTCATGGCCTGCAAAAACAGATGCTGCCTCTTTCCAATTATAAGCCAGCTTTAAAATAGTCTGCTGGACGAGGAAGAGAAGGGCAGCCTCAAACAGCACAACCAGTCACCCAGGCATCATGGGATGTTTTGGAGGTGGACCACATGCTGTGCATCATGGTGGTGGGTGTCTTGGCCAAAGTTTAATAATCTCTCTTTGCTGACTCTAGACTTAAGTACATTACAACTTTCAAAAACCTACAGATACCTTGGAAGAAGCTCTTTTGTAACCTGCTGTCCTGAGGTGGACCTGCAGGGTGTAACTGTGGAGAGTGATCTGCAGTCAGAGGATCAAACCTTCAGAAAGGCATGGACAGGCTCAGACAGTAGTGTGTCTGATATTAGGATTCCAGGGAGTGTTTTACTGAAGGCTTAGTAAACCCAAAAAGATTTCATGAATTTAGATAAGTCACAGGTGCAGATGGGACGAAGGTGAACAATTTAACCTCTCTGTAATTAAATTGTTGTGGGTTTTTTTCTTTCCCATGAAGCAAGCTGTTCAATTCTCATCCATAATGTTTTTTCTCATCTTGAACAGCCACATACTTTCTTTTCAGCCTTTCTCTTTGTCCCTTGCAGCCTACACCAGAGCCATAAATTCTCCAGGATATTTAATTTTTAAGTGTTTAAGTGTTGGTGTCTTTTTATTGAATAAGAAATTCTAAGCCTTGTGTGAACCTTTTAGGAGACTCCTGACATGCTGTCCCTTGGGAATACTGCATTTTGAGGTTGGGATTGCAGCTCTAGCATCTGACACCATAGCTCAGGGTGGGCTCTGTACCCACAATGCCCATGCAGGCTTTCCCCAGAAGGATTTTTTCCCCTCAAATTTTAGTCATTTATAGTTACTCAGTGACATCCAGCTCCAGGTTTCTGTTGTAAAACCACAACTGCAGGCACCTCTGTACCCTGCCTGCAAAGTGGGGTTACTCTTTCCATAGTGGCTTCACACCCCTAAGATAGGTTTTGATTGTGCAGTCTTTTGGCTGCTCATCCTGTGGGAACCTTTCTTCCTATGGGTGTTGTGAAAGCGCTTGGGAATAGATGGGCAGAGCTCTTTGAAGGACTCACTGCTTGCATCCTGGGCAGGTATCTTGGCACAGGTCTGAGTGCAGGGTCTCTCCCTTGCTTTGCAGATGTTCTGGAGAGCAGGATGCTGGGGCATCGGTGATCATGGGGCACCATCTGTAACATGGATATTGCTCTGGTGCCTGTTGCATCAGGGCAAGCTCAGGCGGCATCTTCATAAAGAAGTATCGCTTGTTCAGTGCCGTGTACAGTGGGATGCTCCACTCGTTCAGGGTGTCCTTTGTGAGAAACAGACTTTGTCTCAGAAGGAAGTTCCTCTGAGCATGTTTACAGTCTTCTTATATAATGCATAAAAGCCGTGAATGCTAATCTGCTCCAGAAGCAGTGGAGTCAAAGCTTGTGATACTGCTAAATACAAGCTGTATCTTGCAGCAGGTGGAGGTTCCTGCTGCTTTTTCATTTCTGTTATCTGCACCACTTTCAATTCCAAGTTTTTGTAGTTTCCTTGAGGGCTTGGGCACAGGCTGCAGCTGGACCAGTGAAAATGAAAGCTCTGATGTGAGCTGGGCTCTTTTCGCTGCAACCCTCGGAAGCATTCACCAGGAGGAGAGACACCGGCAGCAGACCCAGACCCAGTGTGTGCATCTGGTGGAACTGCAGGCAGGGACCTGGTTCACAAACTGTGGAGTTTAGTAGTCTATTATTAAAATGCACGGTGAATAAAATGATGTGCAGGAGCATTTCTGAGAACCTTTCCTTGGCCTGTGTAGTTCTCAGATGTTGTGTGGAATTGGTGGCTGGAATGCAGCAGCAATTTGTAGAATTATTCTGTATATGGTTTGACCAAATTCATGGCAAGTGCATGGGACACCATGCAATCCGTTGATGCACATTTATCAAAACAAATCTTCAGCTGTCTGGAGTCACCTGTATTTTGTTGGGTTCTTTAAGTTCTTTAAGCTGGGCTCTTGACTTCTACTGCATGTGCACTTGTCTGTGTCCCATTGCTGCTCAGCAATCCCACAGTTGTGCGATGGGATTGAATTTACTGGAAGTGGAGAATTGCTTCAGGTCCCTGCCGTGTTGTATCTCTCCCAGTCTTGAGAAAGTCAGTCAGCTGGTTTCATGCCTCAGTTCTCATCTGTTCTCTGGGGACAATGACATCTCTTGTCACAGGGGTTTGGAGGACGCAGCTGTGCTGCTGTGACAGCAGGGACTGTGTCAGTGCGTAGGAGAGGAGCAAGCAGAGCAGGTTAACACAGACACAATTACATCGAGTACTTCTCTTGGTTTACATCTGTTACAGAACAAAACCATTTCTCATTTGTGATTCCCTTTGATTTATCTAAACCAAATCATTGATTTGTGCTTATATCCGGAATGTTCATTGATTATTCACTTAGTGTTCAATGTAAAACACATCTGTAGCTGGCTAGTTTAAGTGAAGCTTCCAGACATCTCTAGAAAGCTTTGAGGCCTGCTAAGTGATGGAGAAATGGCTTCAGCAATAGATTGGGCAAGGCTGCTATCAGGCTACTGCAGGTAGGCTTGGGTAAGCTGTGGTCCTCCCTGTTCACAAAACCCAAACCAGTGCCCAAAGTACCAGTTTCTCAGTTCATGGCAGTTTCTCAGTTCATGGTGTAAAGAAACATGAACAAATGTCCATCCCAGGACGCCTGGCTCAGCGTGGGCATTCTCTGGCACCCAGCATTATGCAGGAAACTTTTGCAGAGTTGGAGCTGAGCCACCTGCCTAAAAGTATTTGGAGATGAAGCTTTATGTTCCGTGTGAAGGTCTCCCATGTTGTTGTTGTACTAATTCTAATGTTGACATTTTTTGATTTTCACAAGACAAAGACCAAGAGATCAGTGGGGCTCGGTGGTTGAAGAGGGCTGCCGTGGCAGCAGAAGTCACTGATCAAATTAAAGGATCATGGAAACTATTAAAATAAGTGAAGGGCTTCACTGGGGATTGTTAGGAGGAGAGGCTTTTTGGGGAATGCTGATCAAGCGTCTGCTTCCTAATCTGGAAAGAGGACTGTTGTCTTTGATGGAGGGAAATGCATTTTTTTCTACCATTTTTAATTTAAATTGAAGTGTAGGGGGCTTTTTATTCAGCAATGCCTTTCTAGTGTTTTCTTTTAAGCTCACATCAAGGTTCTTTTGCAAACCAAGAGAATCTTCGAGGGGCAAATTTATGTTTTAAATCATCTCTTTCTGCATTAAATGTGGCACTGGCCACTTGTCCTTCTGTTTTTGTCCTGATGTCAAGTCACATTTGAGTCTCCATGATCCGTGCATTAGAATGGACACGTCTTTCTCTGTAACTCTGTCTTCCCTTCTGTCTGCCCCTGCCTTGGAGTGATTCCCCTAATATTTAACTATTCCAGTCTTCTTGCACAGTGTACAGGATAAATGCTTATATGTTCTGAAGTGACTAGACACGTTTGTGCAAACTGTTTTCATTTCTATTTATATTAAAGTGGACAGCAGTAACACTAAAATGTAAATTGTTAGGCTTTAAAGAAGCTTCTGTGTAAAAATTAATCTCCACCTCTCTTCTGTTTTCAGGATGAGTTTTGTTGAGTTGCAGTGTCCATTTATTTGTAACTATAATTGCCACAGTGGTGGTATAGGACTTGTTGATCGTGGGATGGATGCTGAACTGGGGGAAGAGCACAGCGTTGGCTTTTGTCAGTGCTGCTACCTGGTCCACACCTACTCCTCAATATGTTTTTAGACCATCCTAGTCACATTTTCAAGACTGCCTTAGAGCACATAGGTTTTTCTTCTCTCCCTGTGACAATGACAGCTTTCTGGAAATAAGATTTAACACAGAAACCCTTTTTTGTCACTCACTTCTTGTACATTCACTGCAATAAATCCTCCATGTATTGTCACTGCTCCAAGGAGTTTCATGGCATGTGGCACCAGAAAGTTGTGTAGCCTTCAGAAGCGCTTGTAAATAATAAAGAAACACTTCCAATAGTGAGATATGAGCTACTTAAGATATGTGTAATAGCACTGCATGCTTGTGTACCCTGTTTTGGTGAAAGCAGAGTGGCAACAATCACCCTGCTGCCACCAAGAACTTCATACAGAAGAAGCTGGAGAATTTTTCTGAGTGAGAGCTAAATCGCTGTATTCCTCCCCAAAAGAGGGGTGCTCAGGTGAGCCAGGCTGCTGTGCAGTGCCCCCATGCTGGATATGGGGAGCAGGAACGATACTTGACCATGTGGGTTGCCTGGTGGATGGATGGACCTGGGAGGTGTGGGACTCTCAGACTCAACCGCTGCCACAGACAATCACCGGTCAGATGAATTATTCGCTTAATGCTGGCAAAAGTGGCGTGGTGGTCTCCCCTCCCTCCTCTCTGCACCCACACTGTGATCTTTTGCTTTTATTTGATCTTGCCTTTCACATTTTAGCTATTCCTTTTTGCGTCATCTTTCATTGAGCTCTCTCTGGACCTAGCTTTGATATCTTTTCTCTTTGTCTTCTATTTCCTTTGGTTTCCTCCCTTTTTTATTCCTTTGATGTTGAAGAAAATCACTAGGATGGAAGTCTTCCCTCACATCTCTCCCTCTCTTAATCCTATCCAGTTCTTAATCCTATCTAGTTGAGGTTAGCCACCATTTGAGGAACTTTACAGATGCTACCTAACAGTGTGGCTTCATAAACTCCAAACAAAGATTTTGGGTAGAAGATGGTCAAGCTTGGACTGCCTGGGAAGGAGGTGGTGATGGTCTTTGCACTGGGTGCCAGAGGATGCTCCAGGTTTCTCCAGGTCCCATGAGTGATGGTGAGGCAGGGCACAGCCCCCCAGGACAAACCCTCCCAGTTCCACTGTGGGGCCCTGCCTTGTGGATACTTGCATGGGCATCATGCGTGGACATCTGGCACGGTGAGGGTTCATCCTCATGGATGGAGCTTAAACTAAACTGAGGGCAAAGCAACTGTTGTGTTTAAAAGCAGATTACTTTGCTGACTTTGAGGAGTGAGAGGTATTTAGAAAAAAAACAAGGAAATGCAAATTCTAGCAAACTTGGTCATTTGATGGCTTAAATTCTCTGCTTTGCCGTGCCAGTGAATCTGCATGAAACATGTATTTTCCCTGTGCTAAGGAGCTGACCTGGGTGGGGAGGGTAAGTATCCAAAATGGTGGATGAGCATAATTAGGACATGGATTGTGGGTTGGCTCTGTATAGATCAGTTTGTGTTCCGTTAATGTCTGGTTCCACCCTGTCTGTCTCTTTTACTAGATTAACTTATTACTTTCTGAAAGTGCCTCTCCAGTGAACTAAAATATCTATTTACTGGAAGTATTCGGTTACCATGAAAAAGTGTATTTGGCTTGTATTTGGCAAATATTAACTACTTTCTTCTGTTTCTTTTGCAATTTAATTGTCTGTTTATCTTGGGTATTGATTGCTAAAGGCCTTGGTAATTATTTGCTGATTTTGGAAACCATTATTTTAAAGGCTTGGATTACTTTTGTAATATTAATCATTACCTTGGTGTGCTTGCCTCAAAGGATGGGATCTCTGACAGCTCCAGTTGCAGTGTGGACATTTACTGTCTGAAACTATGCCTCCCTCTTAGAATAACAAAATCATTACTGGCATTTTGTTCCTGAAACTAAGCAGATATTTGCAGAGACGCAAACCTGGCAGTCACAGTTAGCTCACAAATTTTCTGTTCCTGTTGGTGGGAGGAGTGGCCAGATTCTGGAGTTGAATAAAGAGATAATTTTATTTACTCTCTGTGGTTTCACTCTTTCCAAATTAATTTCATGCTGTGGTGGTTTTGTCTACAGTGCAGGGTTGGTGGGGCAATGGGCTACCCCTCTCCAGCGGCGTCACAGAAGCAATGTAGCCCTGCTCTGTGGGAGAGCAGTGATACCCTGAGAGGGTGTTATGCTGGCAAGCCAATGCGGTGCAGTACAGTGGCACATCTTGCTTTGGGGGAAGGTGAGAAATTGGAAAGTCTCCGCTGGGAGCTGAGTAATTGACACCTGCTATTATTGTGTCCCTCCTCCCCCTTTTAATAACTTGTTTATAAAGATAACCCTCCTACAGATCTCATTAAAGAGTTGTAAAGCATGCTCTGTTAAAAAATACATGCTTTCCTATTTACGTCAGGCCTGAATACCCACCTCCTTGTGTGCCTGTAAGAAGGGATAGTTGTGTTGTCCAGGCATCTTTACTCACAGCTGGGCAGCTTCATGGATGCCCACAGGCAGATGAGCTGTGTCCTCACCATACCTGAAAGAAGATGTAATTCTTCCATTAATAGAAAACCTGGTGGTTGGTTAGAGTGTCTGGGAGGGGAATTTTGCCTTCCTGTTGTTCTAGGCCTTGAAGCAAGGGATTATATTGGCTGTTTGAATGACGTTGGCTTTATCTCCATCAGAGCTTGCATATATTACTAGAGAGCACAAAACACAACTTCTAGCATATGCCCCTGGGATCTCTAGTGCAGTGAATCCCAGTTTTCTCTTGCATCAAGTGATTTGTTTAGCTGGTTTTAACATTTTCATCCTCATTCTCTTATTAGTGGATCGTGGTGCAAAAGGAAGCTAGGAGCATTTTTGGATCCTGTCCTGGGTAGTTTGATGACTAAGTCTCACTGAGCTTTGTCTCTGTGCAGGTGCAGTCGTGCATTTCCTGCAGGGAATAAGGTGGGAAGAGTATCTCCTCCTCTCAAATGCACATATGGGGAAGAAAGAGGAGGAGAGGCCGGAATCACGTCCGTGACAATTGTTCTCTGATTCTTTTCATCACCTTATAGAATGAAAGTGATAAAAGGAGCCTCAGAAAAGAGGGCATTGCAGCAAGGCTAGCAGGGGTGTAATCTCTTTTCTTCATACTGAGGTATAAAGATAATTCCAGTTGGGATTGAAATAGCGGATGGCAAATAATTCTTGAACAATCCGCTTATGGTGTTCCAGGATGCGAATGAAAACCACTAATGGGATAAAGAAGGATCTAGATAATTATCTTGGCTGCATTAAATCCTGTCCTTTCAGGAGTGTACTCTTGTGTGGACACTAATTTCATGTGTATGAAATGCTAAAGCTGACTAGACATTTTCAGAAGTTAGCTGATTCCAAAATAGCCATCACTGCTTGGTGATAATCTATCTTTTATCTACCTGGCTGGATTTCTGGTCTCTGCTCTTCTGTTTCCTTTTTTAAACTGGAGCAGGTTAAAGCTGCAACGCACATTCTCTCCAGGGCAGATCTAAAACCTCCTTCATCCTTTTCTTCTTTCATTTGGTCCACTGTTCTGGAAGACTTCCTGGGTTGTTCTCCCCTTTTTCAGATGGTAATGCTGTTGCTTTAAGTCTGATGGAAGAGCTGCTTGCAATATTAAGGTATGTGAGATATTTTTTTTTTATTTGTTCTAATTTTACCCCCAGCAAGAGGTAGAGGTCTGCCTTGCAGTGTGGGGGACAGCTCTGTGCTCCAAAACAATTCCAGTTGTACAGGCAGTTAATGAGGCCCTTGTTGTAGGCTCTTTGCTGCCTTTGTGTTTGAACCTAATGGTTCAAACAAAATGCCCCATGGGTGAAATGGAGGATGATAGGAAAAGAAAGGAACAGTTTTGTATTGATATTTGGATGGGGTCAGATCAGTTAACAGCATTCAAAGATCCTCCTCGAGGGATCTCTGTTCTTTACAACCCCACAGTAAGAGGAAATCTGCTGTTCAGGGGTGTGGGTGACATGAACACACTTCTAAGAAGTGTCTGGTCCTTCGTTATCCCCCATTAGCTACAGACAGCTCCATTTGCCAGCTGTCAGAGTGTCCTTTCTCTCTGGCCTCACGCTAAGCAAACTGAGGCATGCCTGAACCAGCTGCAGCATCTTCAGTGAGCCAGGCTGTGTGTCCCACAGTGGGAGCCAGGTCTGGACACTTCAGCTGAGATGGCTGCCTCCAGCTGGAAGAGGAGGATGGGCAGTTGGCACCATCCCTTTGCACACTGGAGGACAGATGCTATGCACGAATGTCTTGTCAGAAAAAGATGCCATCATTCACTGCATGGAGAGGGCCCAAATTTAGTTTCTCAGCAGCAGACCCTCTCAAATCACAAGGTTTCTGCATTTTCTTGCTGGCATGGCAGTACAGTTAAGGTTCAGAAGTCTTTTGGAAGTGTAGAAGGGCTTTCCTGCTTTTATTGAGAAGTCAGACAAGAAATGCTGTCCTGTCCAAGGTGAGCTTGGGTTCCCAATCTCCTTCACATGGCACAGAAAGCTAACAAGAGCCAAGCTTACACTGAAATCCAAGGAGCTCGTATGCCTATTTTTCCTGTGGACTGGAAGTTGCTCTTGATGCCATATTTGCTGATCACATCACCATGAGCTGTCACTTGCCTGTCCCAACTGGAGGGTGTCCTTAGAGGCACATGAAGCACAGATCTCCCATAGGAGTCTTAGATCTGGGACAAGTAGCCTCCAAGAGGGTCTCATTTGCAATTAGACACATCCAGATAAGGCACTTACCTAGTAGGGCTGTGTGCATAGAAGAGGGTACATGGGAACCTTGCTGCCTCTGGAAGGCTCTTTAAGAAGCAAATTCCACTTAAGAAATGTGGTCACTTTTCATCTTGGTGACATGCTTCTTGAACAGCGGCTCTTAAACTGAATTTCTCACACAGGAGAGTCAGTATCAAGGTTTCTTTGACTCCTGGTCACAGTTACCAGCCCTGTGGCCCTAGGAGCAGGGCTGAACTATAACAGTGGTGCCTGGTATAGGTTTTTGCCCTAAAACTGCCAACATACTGCAGAAGGAGTCTAGTGAGGTCTGGTAGTTGACCCTAAAAATCAATCAATTGCTGTGTAAGCCAAGATACCCATCTTATCTTGGAGAACACCATCCCTCCCACATGCTCTTGACTTCCACTGAGATCTTAATGAGGATTCTTACTAGGTTCTTGATGTCACTGCATGCCCTTTGAATGAACCACTTGCTAGGAAATCTCATTACTCACTCCTCATTAAAGGTGCCTAGTTAGATGAGTTGCTAGCTGAAGTCTCTTTTCCTCAACTATGTGCTGTGATGAAGTGGTACCTGGAGCTGTTGTGCCAAGTGTTACCTCCGTAGAGCATAATAAACTATCTCCTTCTTGGGTGAGTTGTACCCAGAGAGAAACAGTGTGTTTTTCTAGATGTCTACAGAGTTCTCTGTGTATGTACCATCAAGTCACTTGAGAAAGGCAGATAATTCACATCTCTTTGGAAATCTGTCAAGAGAGTGGCAGATCACTTAGCCTGAGTGCTGTTGTCTGTGTTGTGGTTCATAACTTCTAAAATGCAGGTCAAGAAGTATTTACTGTAATAGTTAAAGGTCAGGCAAAATTATGACCTTCTAGCTGTTCACAGCAGCTGTGGGCATCAATGGAGGGGTTTTGCGGCTGGGATTGAAACTTCAAGCACTCATCTGTTGTTGCAGAGTGCTGTTTTTTTTATTCTTAAAGCCTTCTAACCAAAGGTGGTCATTTCTGCAGCTACCTCTGATGATGCTCAGAAGCTCCAGCTGAGAACAGAATCCTCTCTGGTGTGCCCTGAATGTGCTGGGTGCACAGGAAGCCTCCCATATAGCTTCACCATGAAAGTCTGGGTTAGAAGAAGTAGATCCATGTAGGTGAGGCAATCATCAATGGCAGAACTGGCCATTGGCCATCCATATCTACTCATCAGCATAATTTAGTGATCAAGACTGCTGCAGTGCCAGGGACGAGTATGATGAGCATTTACATTAGACTTACACATTTGGTAGAAAGGGGAAGATGTTGGCAAGAGAGGGCTTGTAGATGGGTAAAATTCAGATTTTCAAACAGTGCAGAAAAGGTCAATAGCTGCTTTTGCCCACTGGTGTAGCACACAGGTGAGAAGGCGTGGATTTATTTGTATGTGAACTCTTGTTTAATCTGGCTTCCAGGAGAAGTCTATATCCCTTCTCCTGCTGCCAGATTCCTCTGAATTGCCCTCTTTTCCTCTGTTCTGCCTACATTTCTTGCTGTGATTTCAATTATTTATAGTATTTATTTTTGCTGTAAACTGCTCTGCTGTGTGTGCGCTATTTAAGCAGCCCTTCCACTGCGAGGTGAAGAGATGATCCCTGTGCATACAACTCGTTAAGAGCATTTCAGGGCTCTTCAGTGCGGGCAACTATGTGAATGTAAAATTGCAACTGGATCTTCTCTTACGGAAAATTTTGATTGCTGTTGGTGAAATAACGATCTGCTTATTAATGCAGAGGAGGAAGCTGCCAAGGGTAACAAGGTGAGAGGAAGAAGAGTTTTGCAGGGGAGCATGCCCCCCTTTTAGGTTAAACTTAACCAGCCTGCAACAAGAGGTGTATTCTCCTCTCAGTTGCACTAGTGTGCATCTGGAAGAACCTCGTTAAAATAATTTAATTTATTTTTGACACAGGCTGGTGTCACTGAGAGGGGAATCCTGGGTGACAGGGAAATGTAGGCTTTCCAGACTGGTCTAAACTCAGAGCCTGGGCTGGGAGAGGCAAGTTTAGCTGTTCAATTTAGTACTCCCTCATTTTTACCTCTGCAGTATTAAGCTTGGTGAATAAGCAAAAAGTGCTTAAATCCCTTTCTTCATTGCTGCCATGTTCAAACTGAATTAATTCTCATCCAAAGGAAGCCTGCACTATAGGAAACATCTGCCATGGTCCAAATTGTGTTTGAGGTCAGAATTAAAATGTATGCAACTGTTCAGTGGTGAGCAATGAATACACAAATCCTGCTCTTTGCCAGCAGTTGTTTTGCGAGCCATGATTTGTACGCTTCCCTTGTACCTGTGCGGTTACACGAATGTGTTATTGGAATACGAACCAGCACGTGTCTCAGGAAATAATGATTATAAGGTGAAGTCACATGCTAGAATATCAAATAATTTCTTATTTCAAGCTAACGTTTGTTTGTTTTTTTGTCTTCCTCAAATGGTGTTTCTGGAGTATAATAGTAATTGATGTAAGGATGTAATTGTATTCACGGTGCATCTATGTCAGGGAGCAATATTTATGTGCAACTGCTGCACTATGAAATATTTGTTCCCTTCTTGGCTCCTCCATACAATGAGTTAAAGTAAGCTCTCCGGCAAAGTACGAACCGTTTTCAGAGCTGTTGTAGATGTAGTCCTTACAGATTTTTTTTTTTTATTGTATAACTGAAAAGAGCTTTTGAAAAGATTGAACAAGTCTCAAGTAGAGACTGACCAGGGTGAGACTGGTGGCTTGCTGTATTTGATGAGCTTTGAGACTGCTGAATTAAGAAAACCAAAACTCCCATTTTATGGAGTATTGTCTGAGAACTGGGTCTCTTGGGTTATACTTCAGTGCCTAGACTTCCTTCTGCCTTCTTTTGGGTAAAAACTGTTCAAGTTTTAAAAGAATTGATCCAGTTCCTTAATTTGTGTCCTGTGTTTCGTCAGGAATTGCAGAGATAATTTCAAAATAAAATGAGGAGCAACTGATAAAACTGAATACAGCAGAAATTTGAGCAGGACTTGGTGGTGTGTATGAATGCTGTATTTCTGGTGCATGGTGGCAAACATTGCTACCACATGTATTTCAAATGATAGCGCCAAATGCCTGATGGATTCATGGATGTTTTGACAGATTCTGAGGCCCCAGAGCAGCAGGGTGAGTGAGGGTGGTAGCACCAGACCCCTAGATGTAGAAGTGGCTTGATGAAAATCAGAGCCTTCTACAAAGTCAGCTGGGTATCTTTCAGCCCATTTCACAGGTGGAAAAACAAGGCACAGGAAAGGTTGCCAATCTGCAAGGAGCATAAATCCCTTTGAAAGGGACTGAAGCTACATCCTCTTCCCAACAGATTTCAAACTCCTGGTCTTGCGCTAGCCGAATTAGGCCATGGTATGGAAATCTCAGAAGCAATCTAAAATCCTCCAGGTACTTTTGAAAGTAGCCAGGAGGGCAGAAAAGAGAATATCTGTAGGTAACTCTGCTGGAGTATAGTATGAACTTCTGTCAGGTGTGGGTGAATCCATACAAAAGGTGTTATCTTCATAAATCCTCAGCCACAATAAATGCTTTAATCAAAGCTTTTTGTTGAGTATGGGACACCCAGCTGTTGGGTACCTTCCCAAGGAGCGATGTGGTGGGGTGGCCATGGACACCACCGTTCTCTACACCTGGTCAACAGCTCATCTGGTTCCTCATGAAGTACTGCTAAGTGCAGAAAATAAACAAGATCAAGGCCATTTCTTTCATTCTCACACCTCTAGCAAGGGCTAGAAGTAACCAGAGAAAGAAAATCATCAGTTTTGGGGAGGGGGTTGGTAATGGTCCATTCATTTCACTATTCGTACCTGTGGTTACTGCTTCATTCTCTAATTTTTGTTGCGCTGATGGCATTGTTTTTCTTCATTGCAATCAAGATAATGCAGTACAATATTGCTCTAAGAATTTCAGCTATTCAATTACCTTCAGAAGTTGGCTTAATTGGCTCTTTAAGCGATAGCTCTCATTGTGTGCAATCAGCATGACTCAAGGAGGGAGCAGGAAGAGGATAGCGACTTTGTTTCTAATCAATAAATAAAGGTCTTTGAAATAATACTTCTTGCATTTGTATCACCGGTTAAATTATGCCAAAGCTGACAGTCTGCATGTTCCTTGCAGAGCATAGCTATAAAAGGCTAATAAGACTTTGCTATTAGCAAGCATGTGGACAATTTCTTTTAATTTTGTGTTTCCAGAAAATCCAGTTCTCCCCTTGGATTATTTTTTCTTCACAAAGTATTACACAAAAAAAAACCCAAACAAACAACAAAAAAAACCCAACAACAATACACAACAAACAAACAAAGAAACAACCCCAAACAAACAAAAAAAAAACACCAAAATTGCTGCAGAGCCTACCACAGATGGTTTGGGAAAGTCTTAATAGGTAATGAATAATCATTTATTTTGCACCTCATGAAGTATGCAAATGAATGTGACAACTGATGATAAATAATTCAAAATGGAGACACAAGGCAAGGGGAGACTATAGACAAAATAAATACACAATAAACCAACTTTAAATAAAAGAAGCAAACCCAAAAGCCTAAGCTCTTCTGCAAGCTACGAGCCATAGAAACAGATGCATCTCAGTGCAGGTTTCCTCCAGTGCTTAAATCCAAGACACTGTCGGCCAACAGAATTTCTAGAGTTTGCAGTCACGGTTTGTCCAAAGCTACAGCTCTCAGGAGCTGCCACCTTTGCACAGCTCTGCGGCACCTCAGGTCTTCACTGAGCTTATTCCTGCCTTGGTTTAGGCAGCAGGAAAACTTTGCCAAGCAAATGTTTCTTTTAGAAATGCTTTTTTTCTTTTTTTTTCCTAATTATAGTGGGGTAAAAGTGATTGGCTTGCTTCATGCTTATTTGAAAGCTAAAATTACTAAGCATAATTAATAATTTAGTCCTAATTAAGAATATTTAGGATCCAGAAAGGTCATCTTGAGATTGCAAGAGGCACAAGACTGGAAGCCACCCTCAGTCCCCTTTCACAGCTGTTGGTGCTGCTGTCTGGGACAATTCCAGCTCTTTTTGCTGCGGTCCCCTCCCTGAATCCATCCCCTTCCTAGCCATGGGGGTAGGTAGGAACTGCAGGTGTAGAACTGAATAGAGCCACAGGTTTTAATGTTTAAGCACCCAGCACACTCCTGAGTACAGTGTGTGTCTCTGTAATCCCATTTCCAACATTTTCTGCACATGAAGGGAGTTCTGTTTTGTTTCGGGGTGGGGGGAGTGACCAAGAGATGTTCTTTGCAAGGATCAGCTGGGTCAGTCCAAGCTGGGTTTTAACTGATTAAAGATGCTTCCTCCTCTGCTCCCTGTCCCATCCTGGTAAGAGATGGATGATCACCCTTCAGTACAATGTCCTTACTGTGGGAGGGAAGATGTTGGTGATCGAGATTTATAATTCTGCACCAGAGAGCAGCTTTAAGACCATTTCATGTGTCAGCTTGTAGGAGTTTTCACAACTGTGGGGTTAGATTTAGCTTGCCCTCTACCAACTAGCCATAGTAATGCTACAGTGTTGTGGTCCTGCTCAGCATTGAGCAGGTCCTTAAACTGCCAGCAGTCTTCTGGCAGTGAGTGACTGCTGTCAGGCGCCTTCATGCCCAGACACGCCAACAAGACAGCATTTGTTAGCAGCAGGTTGGTGCAGTCCTGCCTCAGTGGAGAAGTGGGACTGAATGGTCATTTTGTGATGACAGTAATTACAGCATCCATGTGGTTTCACTGTCCAAGTGTTTTACTGATGTTCCCAAGTGCTGGGTTGGTTCCACATTGACTTTGCAGAGCACTGTGGTGCTGGGAAGGTGTGTGGCATCTGTTTATAAGATGGAGTAACTGCTGGGTTCCTAAGTCATTTGGTCTGTCTTGGGTTAAACAACACTGGGGAAGAAGGACAAAGGAAACAACTTCTTTTGTTGTAAATTTACTCCGTGGCTTCTGTTAGTCCTGGGAGGGGCTGTTGTGAAAATATATCAAACTTTATCATATCTGCCTATGAGGAATGTAGGATTTATCTTTCAAATGAAATTTGCTTTGCTGTGCTGCCAGCAAGTTTTTTTGAGCCGCAATTTTTGTGAAATATAACCTGAGAATTTGTATTGGCTTAATGCTTAAAATGTAGCCAGGGGAAGATGGAATATTCATCTTTATTGTATTTGTTTCTCCCATAATGAGACATTACTGTCAGTTGTAAAGGAAGCAGTCCCCAAGACCAGGGAGCATGCCCAGTTATTTTCTGCTTGCTCCATTAGCTTGTGTGCAGACCTCCCAATTTTTTATGTGCATGTGCTTTTCTACTTGTTTAATCCTGCCAACTGCTCTTTACTGGTTGGAAATCTATTTCTATAATACTGGGTATTACACAAATTTGTTGAAGCTCTTAATGCAGATAATGGGGAGGCAGGGAGGGAGGCTGTTTTGCCCAATCAGGCTGTGACAACCGTCTGCGTTCCATCAGTCGCACAGAGCTTTACACTGCAGCTCACTGAGGGCATAAAATGCATGCAGTAAAGACAAATAAAGTTTAAGGAACAACTAGAGTACTGTAAACGTCGCTTGGATTTTGATTTACAAAGTCCAAGCACAGCACAAATTGTACAGCTCACTGTGCTCTGTGGAAATGTGTCTTTGTATTCCCTTTTTTTTTTTGAGGAATTTCCGTAAGTAGTAATCGTGGGATTGGAGCTGAGAGCCCTTCTGCAAATAGCTTTTTGGTCACCAGGTCTGTTTACTATTACTCCGTACAACACAGTAATGGAAGCACCCCATTCAGGGCAGTATTCCTAATGAGTTGCAGTGCAGCTGCAGGCGGCAGAGCTTCGCAGCCCTGGGTTTTGGGGGTTTGTTGTGTGTATGATGCTTTGGGGAACAGAGCTGGGGCTGCTGAGAGGCGTCTTCTCTCCCCGAGCACTGCATGTGATTTGCAGTGTTTGTGTAGTCGTTTCCAGCAGAACCGAGCACGTCCCTGCCTCTTCTACTGCTCTGGTTGTTTTAATCTGTTGAATATATCTGTGGCACTCTGCCTGGTGGAGAGTGGTGGGAATGTTGTCAGCAGTGGTAGAGAAGGGTGCCAGGTTGTTTTTTTTTTTTTTTTTAATTATTTGTAGTCAAGCCTCATGGCAAGGGCTTTAGTAGCCCTCAAGCATGTATGTAACGTTTGTTTAAGCAATGGAGCAGGCAACCTACTCAATGTTTAGTGTGAGTTTATATACTTGTGTTAACTTCTGACTTAGCTATCCAGTTTTGTTAAAAATAAAAGGAACTAAATCATTCTTGCACACTGATAGCTACAGCAGTTGGAAACTCTACAGCTTCTCTTCTCTCTTTCCTGATTTCTTCCCAAGAATAGTTGCAACAATTTTCTTTTTTCAGACTTTTCCCTAATAATTACATCTGTGAAGGCCTGCTAGGTTGGTTATCCCACAAGTAGGATTATGCCCTTAAATGGAAAATAAGTTGCTGCAACAGCCAAAGTTTAGGGAAAAAAAATATTATTGTGGGAAAACTAAGTTGCTAGATGTATTATTCCATGTTGTGGAGCTCCACAGTCAGGAAATGCTTGTTAGTGTAGAGAGGAAATGCTTCTGTCTTAGAAATGCTTGCTGCACTCTTTTCTTAATTGTTGTTAAAATAGGAAATCATAACTCTAATAAAACACCAGCTAATGCACCCTCTGTAAAATGGACAGGAGCATGAGAAAACATTCAAGGGAGGTGGGGAGGCCAGTCTTACTTTATGAACTCTTAATTTATTTGCTAGTTTATTCTCCCTCCCTTTCCCCACCAAGCCAGTGTTGGTTGAGGTCCTTTCCAGACTGCCTGGTTGGTTCCCTGGCCCTGCTCCCTCTCAGCCAACAACTTGGGCTAAATAATCCAATTAAGCTTTCCAGTTTATATAACTCTTTTGGCTTGAAACAGCAGCTGGACTGACAGGGATACAAAACACATCTGGAAATAGTGTACTAAACATACTACTGCAGCCGGAGCCAAAATGATTTGGAGAAATTTGCTCATCTGCACAAGATGTCTTTTGAACAGCAAGACATGTGCATACGGTCTCCTTGCTGAAGGAGTCAAAGTTAAAAAATGCTCATATCCACAAATTGTTACCCTGGCTGGGACACTTAACTGGCATTTCTCCCATACTTTTTCCTTTGGAAGATCATGTGGCTCTTCCTTCTCAGCTCCAGAGGATCATCCAATCCCTGTGTTGTACGCTGATCATAAAAAACCACATATGTTTATATACTTAAAAGGTGGAAAGGACCTCCAGCATCATTCAAGCTGACTTCTTATCTGATACCCATCACAGGAGTTGCTTTCTATTTAAACTGGAATGTAACTTGGTGTGTAACTCCAAAGGAACAATCAAGACTTTTTTTCTGAAAATTCATTATAACCCTGGTAATTTATGCTAATGGTTAATCACACTTACTATTAAAACATGGGCATTTTATGTCAGCTTGAGGGCGGGGGAGAAAGAAAAACTTGGCGATTCTGTATTTCAAGGGGTGTTCCCAGAGCAAGCTTAGAAAACAAACAGCGTAGATTTCAGCACTCTCAGGTATCTGTTCTGTTGGTCTCCATTACTCTCCATAGGGAAGTTATGGGCATTAGCAGCAGCATGAATTTCCCTTCCTGTGCAGTGATATGTTCTCATAGCTTCTTTTTATAGTCTACTCTCTGATGTTAAAGTAAAGAATGGATTTGTCTTTTTGCACACGTGCAAGGCTAGTTTACCACTTCCACACACACACATGCAGACACAGAGCTGCTGTGCTGGGTTCGTCCTCAAGAAAACATATACAGGGAATTAGCTACAGTCAATGTGCACTGACGGGGTTACAAACGAGTGGTGCCAGAGCTGCAGAGATGCCGGAGGCAGTTTGTCACAGGGTGTGTTTCAGTCCCAAGAAGGGACATCACTGGGGCACAGCATTGCCAAATCAGGGCTCTGTGGCATTGTGAACCCAGTTTGGCTTTTGAAGTGTGTTGGTCATTTCTGGGTGATGCCCAAGGATATGCACCCAGTCAAACCCTAAAGTGCTGGGGAGGAGGTGCAAAGTGCTGAGCAACATTTCTTGGGGCTGCCCCAGACTGCGCCAGTGTAAGGCTAATAAAAACTTTGCCCACACTGACAGCTTCCAGGATCCCTTTGGTCCTTTGTTGTCTTTGCACTAGCAGGTCTTACTCCGGTTTGTTATGGAAAACTTAATATATTTCTGCCACTGTACTGGTTTATAATGCCTCTGCTTTCACCAGGCTTTGGACATGGCCATGAGAGTCTTCTGCGAGTGTAGTCATAAATACCTACATATAAAGTGATGATTTTATAGTTTATGTATATACATTTTTGTTTTTTTTCTCATGGTCATAAAACTAAATAATGAGTTTCCCCAAAAAGGCTGGAGCTCACCCATTGCATTGTTCTTCTTCAGAACGGGGTTTGCTGTAGATGATGACTCATCCCCACCTCCACTTCTTCCACATGGCTACTGTATTTGACTGACTGCCCTCTCTTGATGTCATCCCTAAAGAAGAAAATTGGATTTGACTTTTCACAGCAATGCACAGCAGTGATCCTGGGTAACAAAGCTGATCTATGCACATGAAGCTTTGGGAAGCTGGGTATGAGGATAAATTATTAACAGGGGACTCACCCACGGTGATTTGCTCTATGGACATCTCATGGAGGCACTCTGAAGGATGAACTGGTTGCTAAACATTTCTTCATGTGCTCAGATAACAGCTTTTAGTACTCAAAGAGGTGCTGAGCAGCACAAGTGGTTGTTCAGAGACTATTTCCAAAGCAATGTTAGGAAGCATCAGGGGTACCTAAGGCACTGAGTACAGAAACAGCCTCTTGGTCACTGCATTCCAACAGTGAACCTCTTTGTACAGAGGGAACAGGGGCTCGAATTGAGTTCTAAATGCTAATGCTGCAAGTGTTAAGGGCAATTTCCATCAGGGTGAGTCACGCTGCTTGTTTTCCCTGTGCTGTGCTGAGCCTCAGTCCCCCGTGGTGGGATTTTCCCTGGGTTTTGACCTCCTGGCACCCCTGGGACAGACAGACTGTAGCAGCAGGGTCAGGCCCTGCACTCTCTCACTGTCAGTTGCTGTGATTTCGTGCAGTTTAACTCCTTCATTACAAGCTGTGTCTTGGGGCTTGTCTTACGCAAAAAAAAACCTCTCTGCAAAAAACCTCTCCCTCCTGTGCCTATGCCAAGCCCCTCTGGAGCTCTTTCTTGTCCTGTCTCCCCACCCCCTCAGTCTTCTTCCCCCAAGTTTAAAATGGTCTGGGCTCTTGGTTTGAGCATCTCAGCAAATCCTTCTGTCTCAGTACAAACCAGACGGACTGATTTTATCCTGAGGAGTAGCTGGGGATGGCAGGGTGCTGCAGAGGGACCACAGCGGGATCATAGGTTCCTAGAATGGTTTGGGTTGGAAGGGACCTTTAAAGGTCATCTAGTCCACCTCCCCTGCATTGATCAGGGACATCTGCAACTAGAGCAGGTTGCTCAGAGCCCAGTCCAACCTCACCTGAATGCTTCTGGAATGATTCCAGGGATGGGGCATCAACCACCTCTCTGGGCAACCTGGGCCAGGTCTCACCACCCTCATTGTAAAGAATTTCTTCCTTATAGCTAGTCTAAATCTCATCTCTTTTTCGCTTTAAGCCATCATCCATTGTCCTGTTGCAACAGGCCCTGTTAAAAAGATTGTCCCTGTTGCTCTTATAGGGTCCCTTTAAGCACTGAAAGACCACAGTAAGGTCTCTCTGGAGCCTTCTCTTCTCCAGGCTGAGCAACCCCAACTCCCTCAGCCTGGCCGCCCAGCAGAGGGTTCCAGCCCTCCCAGAATTGCTGGGGCTCCTCTGGCCGCCCTCCAGCAGGTCCCTGTCCCTGCTGTGCTGAGGTCCCGGAGTTGGACCCAGCATTGCAGGGGAGTCTCCCGAGAGCACTGGGAGCAGAGGGGCAGGACATCCCCTAAGCCTTGACCTGCTGCCCATGCTGCTGGGAGTGCAGCCCAGAGTATGGTTGGCTTTCTGGGTGGTGCAGTGCTTTGCTTTTTGGACAGCCTGTCAACCTGCTAATGCCCCTGCGAGGATGTACAGCTACACTGCTACTTTCTGGGCTGCCTAAGTTGCAACCATTTAGTCATGGAAAACTCTCCCTGGGGGGCCTGACACTGTTTGCTGGGTGCAGCTCCTGGGTTCCTGCAAGAAGACTGGGGCTCTTCTCCTTGCAGCAGGCAGTCTGTCCATCTTGTGTTCTCCTCGCAGCACCTAAATATGTCAAATTGAATCTCTGGGTGGAAAATCTGGAAAACTGAGCCACAGCAGCACACATGTAAGGTAATTTGCATTACCTTATATATGCCACCAGTATAGGTAATGGTGTGTGAAGTACTGAAAAACCAAATGCATTTAAATAAACGTGTTTGAAGGAAATAAGAGGCATGAACTGTGCACCTCTCCACTCACAGGGAGCGTGAAGTGTCCTCTGCCAGGACTAAAGAGCGCTTTAGGATAGTCGTGAAATTAAACATAAATACTGTGGTCCCAGACTACAGGCAGCATACCTATTTTTGGAGGTGGTAAGTAAGCAACATTCTGTAGGGCTCTGTGCATTGTCTTTAAGCCATTAGGTAAACCTGACATTGCAAGAAAGCTAAACCTCTAGGGATGTGGTTTCACAAGCAATTTTATCTGCTGTCGGTTTGGGCTCTTGACTAAAAGGGCATCCTAGTTCCCACCGGCTCAGTCAGCAGGATGGTCCAACCGAAAATTAGGTCTGAATGGCTTGAGATCCCCCCAGAACACTCATAACACCCTGCCTGGTGCTTGGCACAGGGGAGTGGGAGATGCCAGTAATGTTTTAGTGCAGCAGCTTGTTGAGATGCTTTCAGGCATCATTTAATAAGCAACCAAAGGTCTTAGCGGTAGGACACCCGTGTAGTCAGCATCCTCCTCCTCCCCCGGCTATTTATTTTCTACCCTTGAAATGTCCTGCAACCCCCACCTTGTGCTGTGCCATCGCCAGCATCTGTGTTGCCTCGCAGCAGAGCTGGTCTGCTGGAGTAATGCTGCTGCTGTTGCTGCTGGCACGGGGCTGGCAGGCAGCTCGGCAGCTAAAAGCTGTTGTTGGATGTGGAACGAAGGCCTCCCAGCTCTGCTTTAGTCCCTGCATTTTGGAATAAGGAAAAGTTAAATTACTGCAGGTTGTTGTTGCTGGTAAATTGGGAACTCCATCTTGTTTGTACTTCCAGCAACGTGTTTTCTGCAAGGAGAAGAAATAAGGGTTTTTTTCACTCTACAGCAGGCTGGTGTGGTTTTGTAGGAGGTTGTGTCGGCATTATTTGATAACCCTTTCTCATGTTTTCTTGGCTGCTGAATGAGAAAAGGGAGAAGTGGGTCTTCCTACTCATTTAGTGGTATGTTTTTCTTCCCAGGAATTATCCTACCCTATAAAATGAAACAAGAGCCCTCAGATAGCATCAACCCTTATAGTTGGTCTAAGTGTGCTATTTGATGGCAATGTCTTGTTTTTTTCTCTGGAGAGAAGAAAATGTACCCCATTAAGTGCTTGTGTTACAAGCCTGCACCCTGGGGGATAAATATTTCAAATATTAATGTTGAGTAATTTTTAAAAGCTTCTGTATGCATTTTATTTTAAGCATTCTGCAAATTATTTAAGACTGCTAAACCAAAATGCAATTCAGATCAGCTCATTCTGTGATCAGTATGTGGTGATTTAAAAATCAGCTCCTACCCACCAGCACAGTCGTGCATCTGATCGGGAGTTGGCACAATAGGGAAACTATAATCCATTGGCTGCTGCAGATCTGTAGGTAGACAAGATGTACAGTTTACATAGACAGTGGAGTGAAAGGAATGCTCTAAATATTCTTTCACTCTAATACAGTCACATGCATTGCAAATGAGTTACTCTTTTGGAAAAAGAAGTCAAACCTGACCTGCATTGGAGTTCTCAGCTATAGACATGAGCGGAGCCAGCGACTCCAGCCAGAACTTCTGTGATTTTCTTCATACCCCTCTGACTTAGTACATTGATCTAACTTTTCCTTATATGTTCTCTGATTTATAACACAGCAATACTATATTTTGCTGTTGTAAAATTCTATCATATACTCAGCTGTGCCAAATGCTTCATATGTTATTGATTAAACAAATTCACCCTGATCCAGGATTTCATCTGTTCTGAGTCTGGTGGCAACTTTAGTGGAATGACGAGTGCAATGGTCGATAGTACAAGGAGCTGGGGAAATATAACATCCCGGTGCTTATTGCTGCTAATCAATAAGTTATCCTTCAATTTGCAAAGTGGAACTGCTTTTTCCACCCACTGCTGCCGCATCTCTCCCAGATTAGACTGAGCTCGTCCATCAGCTGCAAAGTGCCTGTGCCTTGCGGTCATTTGTGGGGGGGTATGATGGTGATGTTGGGATTTTAGTAATGTTGGGAGGAGGATTAACAAGAATTTCGTTTCTACTCCTTCGCAGGCAATTAGCAACAGCTGCTGCTAGAGAAAGGGCATGATGATTAACACAGTGACCTTTGCAAAGATCAGCTTCCATTCTTGGAGGGTTTCTTTGGATGGACTTGTGACCCATTAGCACTAGGCACAGAGTGGGGATGTGTGGGTGCTTTGGGGCTTGGTGGACAAGGTCTCTGCTTCACTCTTAACATAATTAGGTTGTAATAAAAAGGGATTTCCTGTTAGACTGTGAGGCATTTGCTCTGCTTCAGGATTTTTGCCTTCTTTAAGCTCCAGAACTGGGCCTTGCCAGCACCCAGGAACATGGTCCTGCATGCTCCAGACATCAGCTATTTCTTCAGGGTTGTTTCAGTTCATGAGATTTTTGCTCATGAGCTTTGATACTAGGTGTGAGAATGAGGGAAAAGGGAAAGAAATCCAGTCTGGAGGTTTGCAAGTGGTGAGAGCTAAGCAAATACAAATTGGGTTTTTATTGTGTGTGACATTTTGCAATCCAGTGTGAAACTGACAGCCACAAGTGACAAGTAAAACAGCCCATGGCATGGCCAGCACTGAGACTGATGTGCCTGGACCTTGATGATACATGGATGCGGCTTCTGCAGGTTCCTGCAAGTGCATTTTCCACGCAGGAGAACAACATGCTTTCCTCTGCGAATCTGTTCCCACTGCCCTTCGGTGCATCTGAGAGTATTTTCCCTGCCTACGCCATGGAAAGATGGTGCATTTGGCAGCTGCATCTTCTTTTAAACTGTGTGCAGATTTACTCAGTCGGGACTGACCATGTGTGGGAGCTCTCAGCCTTACCCATTCCTCCTTTTCCCCCTTTCTTTCCACCCCTCACCCAAGTTTGCCTGTGTGATGTCCTCACTTAATAATCCTGTAGAGCTGCAATTATTTTGAGGTTTAATGACCCATGATTTCTATAATGCTTTATTTTGTTCACTTTCAGCATGTTTTTATTCCCCAATCAAATAAAGGATATTAAAAAACCCACTAAGAACAAAGCCTTCACTTTCCATTTGAGATAAAAATGCTTCGAAAGCTGTATTTGTGCTACACAGGTAAATAATTAGATTGTTAATGAATTAGCTTTGCTTTGAAGACAAAAGCTGCAGTGCTTCTCATTAAGTTGTGAGGAGAAACACAGAAATTTAGGATCTTTCTCCCAAGAAGGAGGTAGAAAGGGGACTGCCAGCCCAGATAAGACCAGGGACCACCAGTGGGGTGGTGATTAACTGCACCTTCATCTCAGCCCCATCTCGTGCTTCTGTGCTTACAGCATCATCCAGCATTTCCATGCTGTTTAAATTCCTCATTTCAGTGTTTTTTGCATAGCAGTGAATTTAGAGAAATAATGTACTTTCTCTGTGCATCACATTTCCTTTTATCAGTTTCAAATTAATGTTTTAATTCAATGATTACTTACTCCTATATTTTGAGAGAAGGAGAATGGAAGTCTGTGATATATTTTCATTATAACACTCTATTTTATGTGCTTTTCATCATAAGCACTATTATTATGCCCATCCTAAAATGAATAATCTCTTTCCTTTTTTTTCTTTCCTCACAGAGAAGGTTGGGTTTTTTTCAGGGCTTTGATCATTCTCATCACCCTCCTCTAAAGCCCCTTTTAAGTCTGTAATAATACTCTTTCAGGTGAGGTGAAAACTATACTCAGATTAGGCAGCATCATTTTAATAATGTTATAATCCTCAGACTATTATTCCCCATCCCATTCACTAAGAAGACTTGCATCTTGCTTGCTTCCCTCTCCATTCTCCTGGGTTTTTTCTGTTTTCTTTTCCCTGTATTGCTGCTGGCTGCAGAGCAGTATCAGGATACCCCAATGCTCTCGTCTCCTTTGTAGTTAATTAAGAACCACGTGAAAAATACCTTGTGTGTGTGTGTTCTGATTAATTTGCATCTGTTAGCTTTGGCATTAATTTGCCACTTTGTAGACTTTTCTCCTGGTCATTTGCTTCTTTTCTGGCTTTGAGGAACTCACCTCCATGTCAGTTCTGTATTTGGCTACTTCACAAATGTGCTAAATCTCCTCACTAAATCTATTAGACAGTGGGTTTAACACCAGTCCATGAGTCTTCCTCTGTTAACCCTTTGGTATGATGAAAATTCTTTGTTTAATTTTGTGGTTTTTCTCCTCCTCAGCTGTGTTGCAGTAAAATGAGTGGTCATCTGATTTCTCTGTCTCTTTAATTACCACGAATGAATGGGTTGATAAAATCACAGGAAAAATCAGAAAGACTAGTTCCTTTTGCAGAAGCTGATGGTGGTTTATACCTACCAGGGATTTTCTCCCCTGCTAGTGCTTTTGTTTGCAGCAGAGTAAAACCCAGAGGATTCACAGTGATCTTCGAGCTCTTTGTATGGTTCAGTGTGATTCACCCATGGAGCTGCACTGCAGAAAAAGATCCCAAACCTGCTCTGCAGGTACCTGACAGTGGTCTGACAGCTTCTGCTGCCTCTGCCACAATCCAAGACATTTTAGGCATAGATGATGGGTATCACTGTTTGCTTTCTTAATTTCTGAGTTTCTACATCCTTTCTTTGGAGCCTGCATCTCTCCTGCAACTCCCTGGGGAGCTTTTTGGGTTGCAGGCACCCCTGCAGCTTGCTGTCCTTCTCGGAAGGGATATTATAATGTTCCCCATCTGTGTTGTGGTTCACCATCCCCATAATGAGAAATGTACTCATCCCTATCCCTGCAAACATACTACTTGGGACTTAAAAAGAAAAAAAAAAAGTTTATTGTTGGAAGGATTTGTGTGAATGTTGTCTGAACTGGATCTCACATGCTAACAGTTGCTCCTACTTCAGAATAATAAGGTACAGCGGATATGTATTTTCATCTCTCCTTCTGAGGACACATGTGCTGATACAACATTAAACTCCAGAGAGGGGACATGCAACAGGAATATGATTAAAACCTACTGCTGCATTTCTTTTGAAGAAATGGTCACTTAAGAGTGCCTGTGTTCCCTGGGTAGAGACTGTCAGTGGAGAGATGCATTGCATTTCTCTTTCATTATGCAGAGTTGTTGAAGGTTGAAATGCTGTTAAATATACCACGGGCTGCTATTAAATGGCTATATTAAAAACAACACACACACCAGATTGCAGCCGGTGGAAGCACTTGCTTTATTTGAGGGTCCTTTTTTTCAGACAGGCTGACTTTTAATAAGCCTCTTGTGCTGGCTGATATGTTAGCTCAGCATGACAGGGGTGTAGTGGGATGCTCAAACCCAGCATCTGACCCGAGGGCAGCACGAGAGTCTCTGTGGCACTGGGCTGAGCGGCTGGGTGGGCGCTGGCTGTGAAGGTTGGCTCCTGCTGCCGTCGCTCACCTGGGCAGCTGGCGTGTTTTACTAGGTTTGGAGATTAGGTACTGGTTTTTGTAATGTGCCATAGACCCTGATGCTGCAGAACAGTGCTGCCTGTGCTCAGGATGGTGCTTGATGGCTCTAAGTTGGGCGTAGTGATGGCACCGTGATGTGCACCAGGGTGGTGGTGGCACTGAAGTTCACCATTCAGCCCCAATTCAGGATGGGTGGTGACTGAACTGAAACAAAGTGTAAAATAAAGAGCAGAGGATGAACATAAGGAATTAAAACATAGCCACTATTTTTAATGGTTGTTTTGACACCCTGTGGCTGTGGTGACAATGGGGCTTGTCCCATCAGGACCAGTGCGAGCACTATAGTAACACAGCTCCTTTGCTTTGAGCTGGGGATCCCATGTGTTGCCACCTTCCTTTGCTCCCCTGCCCTGCCTACTGTGCTTCACACCTACAGCTATTTTCTCAATAATAATGAGCTTTCTGGTGGTACTAAAGACTCTACTTTCCACATTACTTTCTGTCTTGTGTTAATCACAAATTATAAATAATATAATAAAGGAACCTGAAAAAGTTTAATTTTTTTTTACCATTAAAAAAAAATAAAAATGTAGAAATTCATAATAAACTCACGGTGTATTTTTCATAAGCAGTAGCTAGAAAAATGTCTGCTTTGACTCAGTATCCAGGTGGTTTCATACACAGTGGAACTGTAAATGTAGGGTAGTTACCACTGCTAGAGCCTTTTGGGAGGTCCACACTACCAGATAATGTCACTCTCTGAAATCTGGCCTTGACTGTGTTTAGTTTGTTGCTCAGCATCCCTTGGTGCTCTATTCCTTAAGGCAAACCAGGTTCTTCGTGGCTGTGTATTTCCTAAGCTGACAAAATATTTGATTTTTAAAGATAAGTCTAAGACTGGGAACAATGGTCCGCTGGCTCATGGAAAGTGAGATTCTCCATTACTCACTGTACAGGAGCACAGTTGGTGTTTCTTTAGTTTTGAAGGAAAAGATCTGCTGAATCTTCATCCTGCCTGGAAAGGGCAGTGACTTTTGGGGGTTATTTGGGGCATTTTTGAACTACTCCCTCTTTTTCTTTTTGATACTTAAGAAAATATTTTTACTGTCACAACTGACCTCTAGTTCCATGTACCTCAGCAGAGGCACTTTCCAGTGGCTTTTTTGGAGGTTGCTGTGAGGTTTTGTTTATGCTAAGTCTCTAAACCTTGTCTCTTCCTTCTACAGCCACATAAGCAAAGGCCAGTATTCTGCTTTTAATGGTATAAAATGCTTGCTGTAGAGTTACTGCTGATCCCTGTGTATCTGTGTGCAAAGTGTCTAACATCTGTGTGCTACACTAGCTGTCAGATTTCCATGTAAGGCAGGACTAACCATTGCTTCATCTCAGGAGTTCAATTTTAATTCACCGGTATGGCACCGTAACTCCTTATATCCATTTTAGTGCTCTGGTGACACTGTTAGGAAGATACCTAATGAGTGTTGCAATTCAATCAGGGCAATCTAGAGTGTAATGTGCAGAGCGGTACCAGCATTATATCAATCATTAAACATCAAAACAGTAAAACCCAAAAAATCTTAACTCCAAGAGCAGCTGTAAATGGCTGTGGATGAAGCCAGGCGTGGGCAGCACAGGCTGGGACTGGGATGGTGGTGAGCTGGGCTGGGATGGCTCACCCACTCGGTTCCCAATGCTTCGCAGGTTGCATTATCGAGTAACGATGCTGTAGCACTGGGAGGGGATTGTTTGTTGCTCTGGAGCCTACCCAGGCACTTGCAAGTTCTTCAAGGGGAAGGGTTATTAATTAAAAGATGTGCTTTAAATAAAACAAAGGAGCATAGTCATTGCAGAGGAGTTTTCTACAGACAGTTTAGTTTTCTGCTCCAGCTCCATTTGTGTTGTGAACTGGGGGCTACAGTTTATTTCAGCCGTTTTGGCCCTGGGAACTCCTGTGGCAGACAAGTTAAAAGGTGCAGTTCTGCACTATAAATAGCTTAGAGGTTTGGGGATTGTTTTTAGTTTTCAAACAAAGTCTCTTGAAAGTCTTCGTAACGAGAAGCAAATCCAACTAGCAAAGACTTTGCATTTGTTTTTGAAAATATTGAGTTGGAGGGAAATCTCTGGCTATGGCCACTAGTCTGCTCTGCTGGGAGAGGTTATCTGCAGAGAACAAAACCAAAAGTAATTCATCCTGAAATACAGACATGGTTAAAATGCACCACAAACTCCCTGAGAGGTTGGAGTGCAATTTGAAAGGCTAATGCAGCATACAGAATTATAAGGCTCCTGACTGTGTATGTCTATGTATATATATCTATGTATATGATGACTGTTTGAGATTTCGAGGTGGGGGTTTTGTCAGCATGGGTCTGATTTTATGCTCGGCTGTTGATTTAGGATCAGATTAGATATTTTGCTTTCACTCAAAAAACTGAAAAAGGATAAGCAGTATGGGCACAGATGTCCCAGCACTCATCTCTGCTAGCAAACATGGTTTGTGCTTAACAGCCACTTAAGTAAGAATGAAGCCACAGAACGCTCCATTATGAAGAATGACTTTTTATTAATTGAATACTATCTTGGATGAACAAAAACCTTTGGGAAGGCTGCAGAAGATCAGCTCTGCAGAGCCCCAAGTCAGGCTCCTAGGGAGCAGCCTGTGAGCCCCATCCACTGTGCACCACTGCATCCTGGTTGCTGGGAGAGGAGCCCGTTCAAGTCATCCCTGCTTGTTGCTTCACTAGCAGTTCACAATGTCACTCAGCAAACCCTGTGAGGGGCTCTCATCTGGGGGGCCCCAGCCCAAAAACAAAGCCTGGCAGCTGTGTCTGGGCACAGCCAAGGTGAGAGAAAGGAACAGAACAAGGAGCCATCAGTCAGTGGGCAGTGCTCAGTAGGATGCTTCAGAGGGCCATGGTCCCTCTGCTGCAGGCTGTTCCCCACTCCAGGGATGCACCCTCCCTATGGACAGATGGTTGAGCTGGTGCTCAGCTATGCCCAGAGCCGCCTTCCATGACCATACTGGATGCACACATGGAGCCCTAGAGCCAGCCTGTTTCTCAAGATGTCTGGTGAAAGACTGTTGAGTGCAATTATTAGGCCCAGCAAGATAAGAAATGGGTTATTTGCAGGGCACTGGTCATACAGAATGTGTGCTGGAAGTACTGCAGGTTTGAGAGGGTTTTGGTCTCCCAGGTCTGTCCTACAGACTATCAACCTAATGCCAATTTTCTTTATTAAACCAGTGTGTTTTGAGCCCAAAACAATGTGATATTTCTCAAGAAAAAAAAAGTAAGCTGAGTAGTTTTTTTAATGTAGTTAGAGCTGGGAGATTTTGTCCTGAAGTACTTGAGTCTGGAGATATTTTAAGATTTCTGCTGGGAAGCAAGACAATAAATATGTAGATAGGGAGTGTTGCTGCTTTGAAAGGTAAGGAAGGGGTCCTGACAAAAGCTGAAAAATTTGTTCAGCCTAATTAGCAGCAAATCACTTCTGTGTCCACCCTTTCTTGTAGAGATGGGAGGCAATTTCACCCCTGCCTTATCCTCTGCTGCCCTTTGTGGCTTTTCGGAGCCCACCGTGGCTGAGAAGCTGAGGGTTTTGTGAGGACAGCAGATCTGCATCCACGTGTCGTTGCAGACAAGTGCAAAATGGCATTACTGGAAATTCGTGGGAAGCTGTATGTCCATCTTGGGCTGTGTCTCAGGCTGTTCAAGCTGTCACCAGAACCGGTCACGATCGATCAGCTTTTAAATTTCATGAAATTTTAATTAAAGAATGGAGAGCCTACCACAGGATATCCTATCATAGGATAAGAGCACTGGAAACAAATACAATTTCACTTCTAACCATTAGCCAGAAAAGCAAGATATGGTTGACTGCACATCACCATTGCATTCTAATGAAAAGTACAGCTTTTGGCTTTGTTGGGCCGGTCATTAGTGACTGAATAATCAGTGACATTTCCCTTCTAAATCTGCACAAACGAAGTGCAGTGCTCTGGAAAAAGCCATTAAGTGTAAAGCCTTGCCTTTACGATGCTCCAGGTATTGCAGAACAAGATCTAATGGCAGCCTTTAGCTGTGAGTTGGCTTTGATAGCATCCACACGATCGGAACACCCCAAAAGCCAAATGCTCCTAGCCTTGAACGAGCACATCTCCTGACATTGTGTTGTGCAAAAACAAAAAGTGAGACTTGTTCCTTGCTGGTGCTCACAGATGCAGCCGATAAAAGATACAGGTAGGAAAACATATGATCTAGAGTACTGGGAAGCTGAAAGATATTTTCTTATGTCTGAGAGATACCAGTGGGTAAAGGTCTAGCTCCTCATGGAGTCAATTTAAAGCCTGACATCCTCCTGTGAATTCCTGTGGCAGTCCCAGAGCTGGGTGTTAGCCTGGTTTGCTACGAATGTTTAATTGTTTTCTTGATGGTAGTGGAAAGAGAGTAGCACCACACAGGAAAAAGGAATGACTGGTCTAATTTATGTCTATCCCTCAACTTTCTCTGAATACCGTGTTGTCAAATGGATGAGGTAATCAAATGGGTGTAGTTTCCTCTGCTCCCTCCCCATGTACCAGTGGCTTTGAAAATAATACTGAAAGGCTAATAGGAGCCAGATTGCCTTGTGGGGGACACACCTGTGTTGAAGCATTGAATCTTTAAGGTTTTCTGGGGTGAAGAGACCCCATGGGATAGGCTTCCTGGGCAAAAGCATTACTGGGAGCTGGACTGGGAAGCACTGTTGTCTTGTAAACTCTGTCCTTCAGAGCTGGGTATGTCTGGTCTTCAAAATTCTTTCCTTTATGGATCCCAAAGTAAAAATTGTCGATGCAGTCTGTATTTTTTTCAATGGTTCTGATTCATATTTAGCCCTGTGCTGGGAATTTCCAGTGCAGTATTTTTGGTTGTTAGCTTTCCTGGTGGTGTTTGGGCTGAGGGTCTAATATTTACTGGTTAAATCTGTTTCAGAGGTAGTCCTGTGAGTTACAGCCTTACTGATAACATGAGTGACCGCAGATAAGTGTATTTTTAATGAGTAGTTTAATTAACAATGGGCTAAAAAATGGCCAGAAAAAGTTCATTAATGGCTAACTGATTCTACTCACAGCTATTGTATAGTTAGTTCCAGCTGAAGGCTCTCAGTAGTTTTATTGCTTAAATAGGGCATGTTGGTACTATCTTGTTTCAAGATAAAAAGCTCAATACTCGATCAAAAGTTTCTTTTTTATATATTACATTTATGGTATATCCACAAGGGGTGTCTCCGAACACGTGGATCTATATAAGCATCCAGGCAGCAATTGCCATGTGATATTCTTTATCCTGATGTGTTTTGGAGAGGTTAGATTCCCAGAATCCCTTTTGGCTGTTACAATGTGTGACTCTTTTCCAAAGCTGGAGGATGTCCTGTCCCCACCCTTGTCTCACTGCAGAGCAGCATCTCCCTTGTTAGCATCTCACTTTACATCACTCTGGATCATTCAGGAGATGCCCCGTGCTATCTGGAGAAGCCCTTTGAGAGGCTGTCCAGGGGTTCTCCTGAATTACCTACCTGAATACCCTTTGATGCGTGCTTTTAAAACTCTTTCCTTTGTGTGCCTTAAGGAAACCAAAGCAAGGAGCAATGAACTTAAAAATACTCATATTTCTTGAGTTTGTCATGGCTTTAACAGGCCATCACCACCCGTGCTTTTGGTTCTTTTTCACCTGACTGCAGTTTCCCACTGCTACCTTCAGCAGTTACCATGTCATGCACTCAAACTCCTGGAGCTACAGAGAAACATAGAATATTGCTTTTAACAGCAACTGGCTCCCCTTTTCCGAGTTTATCGTGAAGAACTTGCAACTTATTTCTTGCTGTGTACTTTTGTCATACAGAAACAGGTCATATTTCTGTATGACCCAGAAACCAGAAAAAATGGGACTAGCTTTTTAATTGTACTTCTGAAGCTTAAACTGCCCTCTCCCCAGCCCTCTCACCGATAGGCGTGTGCTGGACCACAGTTTCCTAAGTCCATGATTTAAGGATTGTGGAGGTAGGGGAGGTATGAGTGATAGGTAAGTCTTTTGTGACTAGAAACCCTTCAGAGCATGGAGAAAACTCTCTCTTTCCCATCCACAGGTGACGTTGTGGACATCTACCAGCGGGAGTTTCTTGCCCTCAGGGACCGACTGCACACAGCTGAGCAGGAGAGCCTGAAGCGCTCAAAGGAGCTGAACCTGGTCCTGGAGGAGATTAAGAGAGCGATCTCGGAGAAGCAGGCCCTGCGGGATATAAACCGGACCTGGAGCAGCTTATCTGGTGAATAAACAGAGAAGTTGAGGATCTCGGGCTGTTTTGAAGCAGTTGCTAATGAGGAGGTAGAGAGGTGTGTGTGTGTGCGTGTGTGTGCAGGGCTGCAGACAGGACGTGCTCTTCTCTCCCCTGGCACCAGCAAATCATGGAGTTCAGAGGGACTTGGGAACTTTTAAAACACCTGTTTAATTAGAGGTGCATATGCATCACTGAACACTGAGATTTGCCTCTGCCAAGGATAGTTGCCAATTTGCTTGCTTACAAGTTTGGGGTTTCTTCTTGCAAGTCATATGTGCCATTTCCTATGGCTGTATTGAATCCATATGGAAAATGGGTATCTGAAGAGAGGGGGAGGAAGGAGTTAGGCTGGCTGAGCACCCCTTGCCAATTTGTTTGTTTGGGGTTTTTTTAAGTTGCTCAGTGTAAGAAAATTGGATCTCTACAGGAAGATCTGATTTGACCTTCATTTAATCTTCATTCTCCCCTCTCCTTCCCAAATATTTTGGGACTTGTTTAAGGCCCTCATGGCTCCTGCTGAACTTTAATTTGGTTTGTGGTAGCATGTTAAAGGTTGGCCTGATTTTTTATAACCCAGCAGTAGTCTCAGGTGGCCAGGCTGCTTTAAAAAGGCTTTTTGCCTTGCAGTCTCTTCCTCCCTACCATGCCTTGCAATTGATTCCCTTTTCCTTTTTAAGACGAAACCAAGTTAAAACTGTGGAATATCACCAACAAGAATGTGCTGCACCTTCCCACCATCTTCCATCATTTGCCACATTTGCTGTCAAAGGAGAACAGTCTGCAGCCAGCCGTGCATGTGGGACAGGGGCGCACTGGAGGTAAATGGAATTAGTGCTGCTTCCGGTGCTCTTCCTCACCTTGGTGCATGTTCCTTCCCTTTCCTCTGGCGTGGCTGTGGTAAGGATATGAGCAGGACTGGAGGAACAGCTGCATGCATCATGCAAGCTTCCTTGGTATCGTGACAAGTGGGATGGGCAATGTGGGCCATGTGAAGTCTGTGAGTCTACAGGGGAGTGCTGTCTGTGCTCTTGACTGGCACTAAAATGTTCTCAATGCTGCTGCCAGATGTTTTTTTGCTGCTTTCCATCTCCAGAGTGCTCTAGACTTTTCCTGGAAGGAAAGTAGTCAGAAGAAAACAGAGTTTATTTAGGTTGGAATGGAGACTCCAAACCATTTTAGGAGACAAATCCCAACTGGAATAGGATTGTGGTTACTAGATGATTCCCCCCTGCTCCCAAATCCCAGCCCAAAGCCAAAGACCTGACTTGCCAGTCCTAAACTGAGGTGAATCTGGCTATGGGAGGGATTTGGAGAACAAGAGTGGTCTTGAAGTTGCCCTTCACATGCTGAAAATGCCCCTAGGATGGGGAGGGGTTTGGGGTGTTCCCTTAGATGTCAGTCTTTCAGAGACAAAGGAAAGAATTCATCTGACTGCCATGGGTGCCCTGCCACCCTGGTGGATGAGGGTGCTTCAGGTTGGTACTAGGGTGGGAGACAGGATTATGGGAACCTTACACAGACCAGAAATCTGCCAACTTGCTGATCACTGCTGGTTTTTAATGATGGAGCATGGCACTGAACAGGTGAACCATGAGGTGGTCATGGGAGCAGAGTGAAGAGTCTTGTCTCAGCACAGCCCCCTCTCTAAAATCTCTCCATGGCCCTGGGCAGTGTCCGTCGTGATGGGAATCCCCAGTGTGAAGCGGGAGGTGCATTCCTACCTCACCGACACCCTCAACTCCCTCATCTCAGAGCTTACTCAGCAGGAGAAGGAGGACTCTGTCATCGTCGTCCTCATTGCTGAGGTAAGACAGAGCTTTACCTCTTCACCCTTTTTCCCAGGCCCCCATACCATCACCCTGTTTGCCAAACTTGGTGCCAAAGATGATGGCTGCTCACCTGGAGGCCAGCTCTGCTGCCTGCCAGGGCAGATAAGCCCAGCCTTGGGCTGACATCCATCCAAGATCATTACAGAATCATAGAATTGTTTAGGTTGGAAAAGACCTTTGAGATCATTGAGTCCAACCATTAACCCGGCACTGCCAAGTCCACCACTAATCCATGTCACTAAGTCTTTTAAATCTTTCCAGGGATGGAGAATCCAACGTTTCCCTGGGCAGCCTATTCCAGGGCTTGACAACCCTTTCAGTGAAGAACTTTTTCTTAATATCCAACGTAAGCCTCCCTGGGATACAACTCGAGGCCATTTCCTCTCTTTGTATGACTTGGGAAAAGAGACCAACACCCACCTTATTAGTTGCATCCTACCCAAACTGAAACACCAGTTGGGCCAGAGAGGGTCAGGATGTGGGTAGGCAGATGTATTGTGTTAGCAGCTGTCAGTGCACCACATGCATTTTTCTTTCTGATCTAAATCGTGATGGCTCTTGCAGGGCACTTGGGAGGTTATTCCTGAAATGTGCTAGAGGTGCCCCGTGGCCCTGTCTAGGGGAGCTCTCCGACCTGGGCCTGAAACAGTTTCCCTTTTTCCATGTACCTGTAAGACAGCACTAACCCCCTCTTGACACCCAAGAGCCTGCTTATGTGGGACTGAGACTAATATGCCTCCTTGTTACTGGTGTCTGGAGCCCAGAATTAGTTGCTGAATCCAAGGGCTAAAAAGCCTTGATACATTAATCCACAAGAGCTGCTTTTATCTATGGGTTTAGATGGTTATTTTTCTCCATGGCTTTCCCCTCAGGATTATTTTCTTGAGCCTGAAGTGCATTTGTCTTAATTTCCAGAAATCCGGTGAGAAAGATAAACCTCAGTAGCATATTACTGGGAGTGGAACAAAGATAAATGTCTGGATTTGATGCCTGTTTACCCATAACTTGATGTTTTGAGTAGCATTTGGACTTTGGGTCTCTGGCTGGTATTTTGTACAAGGAGAAGGTGCACATAGAGGGATGCAGCCCAAAGTCCCCAGGATGAGATTTGATCTTGTCTGTCATTTCCCATTGAGCCAGGACAAGTTTGATGTGTGTTTTGACAGCGAGGGAGTTAAACCAAGAGAGGTTTTAAGCAACTTTACCAAAAACCATCTCCCTTTTTGGACTGCAGTAATACTTTTTTCGTTGACTTGAAAATAGAGTGCAGGCTGTGATAGCAGCTCCCAAACTTCCATGTGTACCTGTGACAAGGGAAGTGAACAATAAATAAATTAATTCTGATGCCATGAAGTGCAGGACCACACACACCAAATCCCAGTAACAGCAATGTTAATTTTTGGAGATTGTCACCACTATAACTATCCTCTTGCTGAGCTTGCTCTTGTAGCTACACAATGTCCTCTTTCTGTGCAGGTGTCAACCACCACTGTGGCTGCTTCACCTCTTCCCAAAGTGTCTCTCCATGTACCTGCACATGGTGTTGCCTGTTGGGGCTTCTCAGACATGGTATAAAGAGTAAATAGTGGAGAGGGTGAGATGAACCTGAAACGGACACTGGGTAACTTGGAGACTTAGGACAACAAATGGAGCAACTGTGTGTCCTTTTTGGGGTGGGGACGTCTCATTTCTGAGTCCTACCATCACCTTAGCAACACAGGTGTCATCCAGGAGAGCTGAGGGCTCCTCAGCTGGTGGAGGGGAGCTGGCCATCACAGGTGTCACCAACCCACCATTTTGGTGGCAGCCAGGTGCTTGGAGCCGGGCTGCATGTTTGCTTCCAAAGCCAGGAATACCTTTCCTACCTTTGCTTTTCCCATTGCTGTTTTCTTGGCAGCACCAGGGTAGGAAGCCAGTCCAGCAGTGTGAGCCTGAGCCCTGTTTGGGAAAAGGACCTTTTTCCTCTTGAGGAAATCCTCATTTTGCACCGTTCCAGCCTGGAAGCACTGTCCTCAGTTTGTGACACACATCTCACTTCTCACCTCCACCCAGTGCCGAGCACAGCAGCAGCCAGTGCTGGCTTCTGTGCTGCTGTGTCTGCAGATCTGCCTGGGACACGCAGTCCCGTGATCTGTACAATAGCTCAAAACAATGCCACCAGCAGGAAACAGGCACAGTTTTTGGTCCTTGGTCTCCTGCCCTTTGTTCTTGGATTTTGTTTTCCTGGCCACCATGCAGATTATTTCTGTCCGGTGCCTGTCCCTGTGCTTGCACTTATCTCGCCTGCAGATAGAAGCGTGCGGCACTGCCAACCTTTGCCTTCCAACTGTAACGGGTTGCCAGGTTGATTGTGAGAACAGTTTTTTTAGGAAGAAAAGTGTCTAAATGAACCTGAAATGGAAAATGCACTCTTATAAATAGACCTCTCATTTTCACAAAAGGGTTGGAGATCCTTTTCTGCCAAGAGTATTCACTTGGATTAAAGCCAGTGTGTGTAGAGAAAAACATAAATAGTCCCTAAGTTAACACTTTGTGCAACTGCTTGGCACTGGCTGGGGCAGAAGTGCCAGGCAAGCACATGGGGAAGATGTGCAGAGTCCTGGGTTCTTTGGGGTGGATTTTGGTGTGCGGTGTGTTTGGTTAACACTGGCCACAAAGGCAGGCTCCTAGGAGTCTTCAGCATGGGGAGAGTGGTTAAACTGGATAAAAGGGGACAGGTGATGAAGGTGGTACAGAGGTGCTCACAGTATCCTTGGGGTGTGTTGAAGGTGATTCATGAGCCACAGGGGGCACAGGCTGAAGCTGAAGGATCTAACACTGCTTATCTTTTGTTTTCAGACAGATCCGCAGTACACAGCTGGAGTAGCAGAAAATATCAAAAACTTGTAAGCGCTTTCAAATGACTACAGTCTGTGCCTGTGGTGAGGCTAGGAAAGGGACTAACTACACTCTTTCACTCTTTCCCCTTCCCTTTTGTATTTATTTTTTTGTTGTTTGGGTTGTTTTGGGTTTGTTTTTTTTTTTCCTGTTCTTAAACTCTGGGCTGTCTTTGCTATTGCTGCTTCCACGTTCTACTTGTTCTAAAATCCATCCCGTATGTAGTTTCCAGTCACTGCTTTGTGATCGCAGTATTTAACACACATGTTCATGCCATTTCATTTTGCTCTTTCTGTCCTGTGGTGGTGTGAGAAGATGGATTATTTAGATTTCCAGTGATCCTGGCAATAGTTCCTGTGTCTAGTGCAGCCCTCTACCTGCTCTGCAGAGTCAGAGCAACTGGGAAGCGTGGTAAGCACGCCCAACTGCTCCTGATTGATTTTACTTTGAAATCCATGATCCATTTTTCTTCCTCCTCCAGCCTGTTTGTTTTTCCCTTGTTCTAGGCACTAGTTACATTTGTCTCTCACACTCGCTGCTATTTATGTCTTGGAGTCTCAGTGGCTTTTGCAGCTTCATCTGTGGCTGTTTAGGCAGAAGCTGGTGACGGATTATTAATCGTGAGCCAGTCCAGGCGTTAACAGCACCAGAGCTTGGAGGCAAAAGAAGGAGGTGGTGAGAGAAGAGGCCGTGACTCCCATCCAACCCCTGAGATTGCACATGCCCAAAGGATCACGATCGCTATAAGAAAGAGATGCAAAAGGGCAGCACATCCTCACAGTGCCTGTGGCCCCGAGCCAATGATGGGAGAGGGGCTGGGATGTGTGCAGGGAGGGTTGTGTTCCTGGGCACTCGAAGAAGAGCTGAACCAGAGCCCTCCATCTTGCTGTGCAGGAGCTGGCAGAGTTCCCCTCCTTCTGCCTGCTGGCAGGAGGATGCACTTATCGGGGCATAATGGACTGATTGTCCAATGGATCCTGATGGAATTACTGGGCACTGCTGCAGAGAGTGCCTCTGCGTAGAAGGCCTGAAACTTTAATCGACAATGATTTGATTTCTCACCATCCCCCTCTTTGGTGCCTCCTACCACTCCCTGATTGACTGAAATAATTTTTCTTCTGAATTGAATTGAAGTGGTGTGGAGCCAGGGCAGGCTGAGCTCATAACGCAGGAGGGAGAAAGCTGTTGCTCCTTCAGTACAGGTTTTGTCAGCTCCGTGAGAAGCTTCTGTCTCACTGCTGCCTGAGGAAGGGAAGATTTGAAAATCTTAGCTGAAAATCTTGCCAGTCCCAAGGAGGGAATTAAGGAAGGGAAAAATAAGTGAGAAGTTTTTGTCAGTCTCATTGCTTTGTCTCCCTCTGCCCCATCTCCCATCCTCCAGGCTCTGCACAAACAAAGGAAATCATACTTGGACCAAATGTTCTCAGAAAGGCAATATAGAAACAACTAATGTTCCCACTTATCTCTTACAGTCACAGTAATCTCTGAGTGTTTCTTTCAGGGCTGTTGTATGTACCTGTTTTTCATGTGGGTGACATTTTTTTCTGTTTGAATTTGACTCTTTAAAGGTCTCCTAACGACATTATAGGGAAGTAGATACTGATTTTTATCAGTGTAAGGGAACTAGGTAGGACTCCTGCTGGCTGCCCTAACTATAGCTCAGCAGTGTTTTAAGTAACTTATCAGAAATGCATAACATAATCTCTGCAAAATGGCTTTTAATTACTAATGCATTTGAAAAATCTCTAAATGACAGTAATGCCAGCAAGTCCTTCCTTTGGTACACCAGTTTGCAGGTCCATTTAATCCTGTAGAGAGTACATGGTGCCCACGGCTGGTCTTTAAAACTGACCTCTCTGTGTGGGAAGGGGGAAGGAGGGGTGCTGGGGGGGCAGCATGTAAACACAGGGCTATTAGAGACCGTGGAAGGGTGAGAGCAGCTTGAAAACTCCCTGGCAGTCCTTGCTGATGTCCTTTGGTGAGGCCTGGAAGTGCATTAGCTGCAGGGAAAGGTTTAGCTTAGAGGCTGTATTTTTTGTTTGGTTCTGCAGCTTGATGTTTACCCAGCAATTTGGTTTGTGAGATGGTGTGTCAGACCTGGAGGGATTTGTTTACTGCTGCTTTTCTCCCCCAGATTCCCAAAGGAAATACACTCAGGTCTCCTGGAGGTAATTTCCCCATCTCCGCATTTCTATCCTGATTTCTCCCACCTGCGAGAATCCTTTGGGGACCCCAAGGAAAGAGTCAGGTAAGAATCAATGTGCTTAAAGCCAAGCAAGCCCTGAATTAAGTAGTTGCAGCATTCCCCCTGCTGACTCCATCAAGGAAAACTCTTCTGCAGGGCCAGGCGAGGAGACCCTTAAATTTACCTTATCCAAGAGCTGGAAGGATGTGGGGTGGAGAGGTCTGAACTGGCACCAGCTTCACAGGACTTACCTTGTGCTGCGGTGTTTCCATCACCAAGCAAGGGGTTCATTTTAGCCCAGGTGATGGCTCATTTTGGAACTCTCTGAGTTTTCCAGAAACTTCTAACTGACCGGTTTGAGACCAAATGGGAGAAGCCTTATGCCATCCCCTCCTTCAAGAGCTGTGTCACCTTCCCAGCTTCAACTGGCTCCTCCAAGCAGCCCAATATCAAGGAGAGATTGGTGCTCCCATTGTGTTTGTCTCTTGCAGGTGGAGGACAAAGCAGAACCTTGACTACTGCTTTTTAATGATGTATGCCCAGTCCAAAGGCATATATTATGTGCAGGTGGGTTTGGTGCTGGGGGCGGAGGGGAGGTGGGTGTATTTGTGAGTTCACTATGGCTCAAACACATCTGTGAGAGTGCAAAGAGCATGTTCAGTTGTGTGACACAGCAGAGTCAGAGTGCGCTTTAACCAGATAGGTTCCCGGTCCTGTTCAACATCTTTACTGATGACCTGAATGAGAGGATTGAGTCTACCATTAGTAAATTTGCAGATGACACCAAGTTGGGCAGGAGTGTCGATCTGCCAGAGGGTAGGAAGATGTTGCAGAGGGACCTGGACAGGCTGGGCCAACAGGCTGAGGCCAACGGTATGAAGTTCAAGAAGACCAAGTGCAGGGTCCTCCACTTCATCCANCTACGTTTCTAAGATGCTTTAGACTTGGAGACCACCTGCTTAGTGGGGGCAGGAATTCTTGTTTCATTTACCGTTAGATTGGGTGAGAAAACTCTGCTTGGAGCATCTTCCAAAATAAACTAGGTGTGTGCCAAAGGTTTCCTCCAGTCTATAGTGCGATAGCTCTGCACTGAAAGGCTCTTACTGGAACCTGGATGGGTCGTTGGCACTGAGTGTCCTTTCCTCTTGCAGCTGGAGGATGATATTGTGGCCAAACCAAACTATCTCAGCACGATGAAGAACTTTGCCTTGCAGCAGCCCTCTGAGGAGTGGATGATCCTGGAGTTTTCTCAGCTGGGGTTTATTGGTAATGTTCTCCCCTGCTCACCTCAGTCTCATCAGGCATGGGCAAAAGTGCCTTCTGGTTCTTGCAAGCACTTACACTCTTAGTTCAATGAATCCTCCCCACAAGATGGTGAAATACTTGGTCCTGGTTTTGGAGTGACGCTTGTGTTTGTACAGGGGGAGAGACCCTCACAGCTGGTACTGCTGATCTCCACTTTTAATAAAAATAAACCTGGTCGGTGGCCTAGCCGACAGACAAATAGCTTGTATGTGACCAGTAGCTTTCAGACTAGATGGGATTTGGAGTTGCCTAAGAATGTGTGAAAGGAAGTTTACATCAGCGTGGAACTATTTTGGGAACAGCAGTACATGGTTGCAGTAGCAGCTTGATCTGTTATTTTGGATACTGGTTTGACTGGCTTAAATCTTGTCATTTTGGGGGCAGGAAATGGTCTGTCCTGCAGCTGGCTGAATGTTTTTCATCCTTATTTCTCCCCACTGAATGGAAGAGTTTTAGACCTTTTGATACTGTTGTGGCCCGTGAGACACTAATGTTTTCTAATTCTGCAATGAATATTAAATCTGGAACTGTCTTAGCAATGACAGCAGTACTGGTACATAAAGCAGAGCTGCCTGCTCTTTCCTTTGCATAGACAGATAGACACATCCAACCTCCACAGCTCAGTCCCCCAAGTTTGTTTTTTCCCACCTCAGATTCTTGACCATTTCATACTGTAGCTGCTCTCTCCTCTCTTTCTTTATGCTGCAGGAAAAATGTTCAAGTCTCTGGATCTAAGCTTGATCGTGGAGTTCATCCTGATGTTCTATAAGGACAAACCCATTGACTGGCTGCTGGATCACATCCTTTGGGTCAAAGTCTGCAACCCTGAGAAAGATGCAGTATGTAAACACCCTCTGTTGCAGGGAAACCTTCTGTTGTGTGTGAGCAAATATACGTTTGGTCTGTGTCTCCAGGGGATTTTTCCTGTGATCTCTGGTGCCAACTGACTTTGCACCGAACCGTGCCGTCCCTGTGGAGTGTGCCGCAGGGTGTCCTTGCAGATTGTGTAACCTGGGAGTTCAGCCTTTTGTAGTCTGCAGCTGCCAGAAAAGGCATTATTTCTGCATCAAAGCACTAACAGGGTATTCCTCCTCTGGTCCTTGAGGAGAGGGCCATTCCCCATTCTTCTGTGTTGTTTTTCATTCCGGTCTGCTTTTCTCCCTGAAGTCGTTCCCCACTCACTCACTATACACACAGAATAACCCTTTGCCTCTGGGCTCATCTGCTGTGCCCACCTGGAGCACACATGCAGGCTGCCCAGGAAGCTCACCCCAGATGACCTAAGAGCAAGACCCCTCTGCACAGTGTACCAAAATGAAGCCAAAGCTCACAAAGCTCTTGTCAGGGTTTTTGGGAGGGTGCAGAGAGGTGAAACAGGCTCTGATTTCATGCTGTCATCTCGTTTGCAGAGCTGTGTCTGCATGAAGCCTTGCAGACAGCAGCAGAGAAGACCCTGTACCATGCAAAGGTTTTGTTTGAACTCCCATTAGCAGCAGCACTGAGGGGCTACAGTGTGTGGGAAGGGCAGAGGAGGAGTGTGTGTGACAGCAAATGTAAGATGAGCTCACCACCAGATACTCTCCCATCTCTTCTCTGAACATACTGCGTTTACTCATATGCTCAGTTGCTCTCCCCCCTCAGTGGAGGTTGAGCAGCCAAGTCTCTCTGTAGAGCTTGAAGCCAGTTGCTTAGGACAGACCTTATGACCACAGCTACCTTGTGGTGGCAAATGCCAGAGCAAGTGGTCACTCTGGGGATAAATACTGTATTGAGGTTTTTTGGGGGATAGGGCATCCTCAGGGCTCTGTAGAATTGGGACAAGGATGTGGTTTGATTTGGTCTGATACCTGACAGAGGCCAGGATGTCAGCTCCAGTCCCCCAAGTGCAGCATCATCTCAGATGATGTCAATCATGTCCAGCTCCCAGTTCAAACCATGTGCTCAGGTGTGACAGAGCAGTCCCCAGGCCTGTGTGGCAGCCCCCAGGGTCCATAGTGGCAATGGACAAATCCAAGGTGGTAGGATGCTGTGATGGAGCTGGGAATGATGCTGCTGTCTGTGCCCCCCTGTCAAAATCTCCAGCTTGAGCACTGATTAAATGCAAATCCTGCTGCAGAGGATCATCTTCTCCTTAGCACATCTTCACTCATCTTCTACCTGATGGAGTGGAGGTTTTTCCCAGGGGAAACTGCAAACCTCTTAAATATGTTGCCTTTATAAAAATTAACCTACTTTCTGTGTGGATTTTGGTCTCCTTTCCCCCACTGTTTGCATGATTAACTCTGCACAGCGCCTTTTCAAACATGACTTTCCCTTGTAAATCCCACTGTGCAGAATCAAATTGGTAGTGGGGAGGATTTGTCTTTTTGATTGAAAGTTTGTTTGACCTGAGCTTTTGGTAAGAGCTTTGCCTGCTCTGGATATATTCTGCTCTTTCTTTTTTAACTAATTTTAGATTTACCTGAGGTGGAGCTGTGTGAAAGGCTGACCTGCTTACCACCAACTGAGCCATTCCCCCTCCTGGCTTGACAGACAACACTGCTTTCAGCACATGCTGCTTTAGCAGAAGGGGAGAAGGAGAAATCAGGAGATGGTGTAGCTCCCGCCATTCCCTTTCCTCCCCTCCCCATCCAGAGTGAGATCAGACCTGATGAGGTTACATCTGGGGTTGCTGTCAATGAGTAGGGTTAGCATGACTAGTTTTAATTTTCTAATGTAACGTGAGCTGGATTAGGGGATTATCTCCTCTGCAGCTCGCAGGCGTCATGCCTGGAATTTCCCAGCTCCCAGCGCAGTGGTGGCGGCCCATGCTGGCAGCCCATGGCAGGGGCTTGGTGTGGTTGGCTGCTGTGCCCTGTGTGGTGCCAGGCAGCCAGTGCCACAACTTCCAGCAGCAGGATTTCTGCTGGGGTTTCTCTTGGGTGGGAGGCTGCAAGAGCAGACGATGGTAGGGGTGTGCATACATTTCCTTTTTTTCAAGAGAAGAAAAGCTGGAAAACAAATAGCCTCTCCCTCCAGTTTTTAACCCTGTATTTTTGTCCTGTTTCTCCAAATGGAGAAAAATGAGGTATTTTAAAAATGTGAGTTCTTGTCTCCGTGCTCTCAGGGTTTCTCCCCTTTGTCCTGTATTCCTTCTCTCCCTCCACCCCATGGAAAGTTACTGGCTGGATTGGTGTTGCATCTCCAAGTTTATTTACATGGTGGGATGAGTGTAAAACAGCCAAACAGCTTTGCCAGTGGCATGTGCCATACATCTACTTAACACCACCTGCCAACAAACTGAAAACTGCCCATCTGAAAAAAGCCCACATTTCCTACCAGTTCTTAGGCTCCGAATCACCCCAAGACTTGCTGTAGTTTCAGATATTGGTGATCCTGAGCTCTGACTTGTAGGGAAAATGCTTTCCCATTAAGCCAAGGACAAAAGAAACTAAATTCTGTGGCTGTCCCTATATGACAGCACGGAGATTTGTCCAGCATTTGGTAATCTGTGCTTGGCAAGGAGAAATTTGGTACTTAAACCTGGGCACTCCAGCTGCCCGGCAGAGCCCAGTGGGTGAGTGGTTGAGAGTCAGGGTCAGGTTCCTCCAGAGCATGGTTAAAAGCCCTCTTGCCAAATTAAAGCCAAAATAGCACAGAAAGGCATAGAGATGGAGCACTCCTTGTGCCCCATCTGTTCCTCTTGTGGGTCACAGCTGACCAGTGTTTAAGTGTGGGGCACTGTGGCACTTTCTCATTTCAGAAACACTGCGACAGGCAGAAGGCAAACCTGAGGATCCGCTTCAAGCCCTCACTCTTCCAGCATGTGGGAACCCACTCCTCCTTGGCTGGGAAGATACAGAAGCTGAAGGTGGGTACCACCTGCCTGTACAAGCTGTAGATGACCTTTCTGACAGGCCTGACCTGCAGGCACCCAGGAACTGTCAGCTTTTAGGGGGGGTGTATCAGTGACAGTAACAGGTGGGATGGTGTCAGATGGATTTCTGTGCAGTGGTTGTGGTTTATTGTGAATTACAGTGAGCTCATGTAGCTCCTACTTCTCAGCATGGCAGTGACATGTATCAAGAGTCACTGCAAGATTTTCAGCCTTGGTACTGGTCCTGGCCACCCAAACCATGGTCTAGGCGAGTGATTTTTGAAGTGTCTCCTGAAAAACTCTTGAGACATCACTCCTGGGTTGGTCTGACGCCTTCCTTGTTACTGGGATTTGCTGACAGGCAAACTAGACCTTGCTGTGTTAAGAGCTCAAATTATTTGTGTGTGTTTAAACATGAACAAAATCAAGCTTCCCACAGCTGTCTGTGCAGGACCCATAGGGATGTGTCCCTGGTCTGTGCTCAGTCCTGTATCTGTCCAATCTGCAGGTAAATGGATGGTGTGATCCAGTTTGTGTCACAGTGCAGTGCTGGTCAGGCCATGTAATCCAGTCATATTATGCTGTTGTCAGCCTCCCAGTCACCTTCTCATCTGGTCTGAAGACTGTTTGCAGAACTCCTGGGACAGGGACATATCTTCAGGGACACTTGGACTACTATGAAAGGCTCTTTGGTTCTGGATCAGAGTGCAGAGCAGTGGTGCTTGTCTGTGCTTGTCTCCTGAAGTTGTGTCATCCTGGGATCCAACCACACATTGCTCTCTGTCTGGTGCCTTGTCCAGATGACTTCCAACCCTCATCCTTTTGTGCCATGCAAATCAAGAGCTTTTAGTTTGTGGTGCCTTGGTGCTGGGACTCCTGTTCCTCACAGGAGAGAGCAGCTCATGACCTTTTTCTGCCCTTTTCCTTTGCTCCCACCAAGGACAAGGACTTTGGCAAGCAGGCCCTGCGGAAAGAGCACGTCAACCCTCCTGCGGAGGTGAGCACCAGCCTGAAAACCTATCAGCACTTCACCTTGGAGAAGGCTTATCTGCGGGAGGACTTCTTCTGGGCCTTCACTCCCACTGCTGGAGACTTCATCAGATTCAGATTCTTCAAACCGCTCCGTATCGAAAGGCCAGTTCTTGGAGGGGTGAGGGGTCAATGGGGAGGACTTGGGACAGACTGGAGCATGCAGACACACTTTCCTTTTGCTTTTCTGAGTCGTGCTGAATTTCTTGCCTGTCTCCTGCTTGGCTGGGAGTGGTCCTCTGGGGCTGGGGGAGGAAACATAATTTGACCCTTTTTTGGCAGGGCCATATTTACTGGAGCCCTTTGCTTTCCTGCACTTGTGAGCAATCCATTATTTAGTTAATCTGATGCAGAAGGTCTGCTTCCAGACCACGTGCTCGTGAGATTTTTGGGAAGGTGTCTCTTCGGTTGAGCTGTTTGATGGTTCAGCTGGGATGAAAGCCATCATGCCCCGCCCTCCTTGCTCAGTGTGGATTTCCATGGCTATGGTCTCTGTCACAGGTTCTTCTTCCGCAGTGGAAACATCGAACACCCAGAAGATAAACTCTTCAATACGACCGTGGAGGTTTTGCCATTTGACGTAAGTGTTTTACTTGAGATGGGGGTGGAGTGGGAAGCAAAAGAGGTTTGAGAGAAGGAAACTACTTAATGATGTCAGGAAAAGCTTTACAAGATTCAAGGGCCTTTGAAAGGTGCTGGCTGGGAACCAGAGGGCCATGCCTGTTGTGGTTCCACCACTGGAACAGGGATGCTGCACTGGGCAGTTGCTATGGGAACCATCCCTGCATGCAGAGGGGATGCTCAGATGGGTGGGGTGGCTCTGGAGGAGAGACTGGAGCCAGGACAGTGCAAGGGAAGCAGCAACATGAAGGCAGCAAATGTCCTCTTGTATTGGGGCATGAGGCCCAGCATGCCAGACAGGGGGATGAGGTGCTGCTGGTAGGGCCAGCTCCAGGGTTGCTGCTGTTGCTTGGGGATTTTGGGTGGCTCTTGCCACTGACCTTGCACAAAGCTCCTCTCCTTCCCGCAGAGCCTGCAGTCGGATAAGGAGGCCTTGCAGGAGGGAAGAGGTGAAGTCGTCAAATACCGCAGGACGCTGGATGGCTACATCCAGATAGGTACAAGGGGTGCAGGGTGTTAGCCTGCTGTGGGGGTTTAACAGCACAGTCCTTATCCTCACCTTCAAGGAAATCAAGTCCTTGACAGATAGTCAGTTCCACTTGTTGGAAGTCAGGCTGGACCAGGATTTAATTGTCATTGTTTCCTCTCTTCCAGTGCCCCCCCTCCTTAGACTAGGTGTCCTCTTCAGGTAGTTTTCAGGTCTACATTTCTGCTTAGCTCTACTCAGCACTGAGATGAAATTATCCATTTGCCCAAACTGGTGTTGGAAGAATCCACCCGGAAGGGGGGGGGAGCGGGAGGGGGCGGTCCATGCTCTCCCTCCAGTGCCTGTCTTGGTGCTCACACCACTTGCAGCTTGGACTTTTGTTTCCTGCCACCTGAGTTTGTTCTAGTGCTTGTCCTGTCCTTGGACAAGAATGAGTGATTGCAGCCTATGGGGACCTACTGGTGGGTGGTAAAGCCCTAGTGTCCCTACTAAGACTTTGGGGTTTTTTTTAATAGATAAAAGGAAAAAAAAAACAAAACAAAACAAAACCTCCCTGGCAGATGTAAGTTTTTGCCTTTTTAGCATCCCTTTGTCAGCTGTTTGATTTCTCCCAGTTCCATGTTCAAAAAAAAAAAAAAAAAATCATACCCAAAAATGGGACATAGTAACGGGCTGAGCTTGTGCTAGAGCTATGGATACAAGCCTTGCCTCTGTTGCGGATCCTGAACCAACATTTGTGTCTTAGTCTGTCCCCCCTTTTGCACAGCAGTGATGTGTAGCCCAATACTCCCCATTCTGTTTTGGTTTTGTTTAGCTGATTTCTTGTTCTTAAGTGTTTTTTGCACTACATCAACATCCACACTCCTAGTTTTGAGCCCACTTCATGCTGGGGAGCTGCAGGCGGGAGGCTGCTTGTGGTCTCCTTGGGGAGGTGGGGGCTAGATGCCAGGGGACTATCCCCCCATCATCCCTGTGCTGTCCCTGCCAGGCTCCTTCTCGAAAGGCGTTGCAGAGGGGGAGGTAGACCCATCCTTTGGACCACTGGAGGCCATCAGGCTGTCCATCCAGACTGACTCCCCAGTGTGGATCATCTTGAGTGAGGTAAGCTGGGCTTTGTCAGCAGCAGGACTTGTCCCCAGGCTCCCCGCTGCTCTCTGATCTGGGTCCCCTTTCCTTTCAGATTTTTATCAAAAAGGCAGAATGAAACAGGCATGGGGAAGGGTGAACATTTGCGTGGATCTCCGGTCCTGCTCCCTCCCCTCCTGCTCCCTCCCCACTACAGTGCCTCTCCCAGGCACAAGGACAGCGTGGACCCAGCTGCCAGGACAGGCCTTAGCAAACTGGCTGCCAGGCTGGCACCACCACCCCGGCCGGTGCTGCGGGGCCAGGACATCATCTTCTCCAAAAGAAGAGAAAAAGCAAATGCCCCTATCCCGTGCAGAGGGCTGGCTTTGTTCCCCTCGGCCCAACATGGGTGCATGGCTGCTGTGCTGCTGCTCCGGCCGCTCTGACGTAGGGGACAGTTTGGGGTTGGGATGAGCTTTAGCAAGCGCGTGAATGAAAGGCACCTTCAGCCCAGGACAGGGCAACTCTGGCAGGACAGAGGATGGGGCTTGGTCACGTTGGGTCCTGGTGGCTGACCCTGCAGGTGAGCTGCGATGGAGACGGCCAGGGACCAAGGTCTGCCTTGCCTTGACGCAGGCAACAGTCCTGACTACAACTGAGGATTAAGTGAGGGTGAAGACTGACCTTCCTTCAGCAGAGGAGGAATGAATCCGAAGGGGTTGGAGCTACACGTATGGCAGGGAAAACAAAAAAATAAAATATGCCACACTGTGCCTGCCAGCACTGAACACAGCCCTTTAACTCACGGTGAAGTCTCCAGTGTCTTCATGCCTTGAGATTGAGTGCAAAACCCGTCTTTTTAAATAACTCTGTCAGTTAATAATTGGTGTGATTTTTTTTGAAAAAAGAGTTAAAAGCAGAAGTAGCCCAGTTCAAAATAGTAGGGATTAGTGGAAATCCCAATGTCTCTTCAGCTATACACTGGAATGCATTATACTACTTTAACGTGCTGTATTTTTTATTATTGGATACCTTTGATATTTCAAGTACATCTCTCTATATAAATATATAAAATAATGTGCACTGTAATAAAAGCAAAATTTAAACCCTTGGTTCAGCAGTGAGAGTCACTCACAGCAGGGAGGCCTTTGTCCTGCCTGTTCCCCTCTCCAGGACAGGGAGGTAGCCCCTTTACCTAAAGTGGCATCATCCCTAAGTGCTCACCAGTACCCAGACTCCCCGAGAAGTGCTCGTGCTGGGGAAAGCACTTAGAGCAGCCCCCTAGGATGATGCTTATTTTTCAACCTAGTGCCAAAGGAACTTTCACCAGTTATTAAAAAAAGGAAAGGTTATTTGGGTCTTTCCTCATCAGGGGGCAAGGCAGGTGCTTGGGCATTCTGAGGATGCAATAGTGGAACAGTTGTCTTTCATACAAAATATGCTGCTTGTTTTCATACCCAAGTAGAACTTGGCAAGGAGCTGCCTGCTTTAGTACTGGTGAACCTCAAGCTTGCAGGGCAAGTTGAAATCCAGAGAGAAGGCAGAGTCCTACTGTTGGGTTGGTTGTAAGTGAAGTCAGAGCCAAGTCAAGATCATTCAAGTCAATTACAAACATTAACATTAGCATTTGGACTAGAGTCAGGCTTTTTTTCCCCAAAAAATTGGATACAATTTTAGACAAGTTTAACCATCCTTTCAAGTTAGTTTTAATCACAGCAGCTTTTCCCATACAGCCCAGTGCTGTTCCCACACCCAGTCCCCAAGAACCCTTGACAATCACAGGTCATTTCTACTGAAAAAAAGGATTTTAATTTTCTGTATATCCAGGGTGTGATCCCACAAGACAGATTGTTACAGCAGGAAGGAGGAGGGATGACAGTGTTTGGGTCAAGCTGCGCTCTGTGAGGCAGAGCCAAAGGCATTAGAGGTTTTAGAGCAGGCATTTCTACAAGAACCTGGCAGCAAAGCCCGTCAGCACTGGAGGCAGGGACTGGGCAGCTTTTGCTTTCTAGAAGGGAAATGATCTCTGAAGAGTGCACCTTTACAAGCAGAGGCCTGCCAGCATGTGCTTCCTGTCAAAGGTAGACACAGGGGTCTGCCTGACTATGCCACACAACTCCCTCCCCTCCAGCATGGGTGAGCAATGGCTTTGGGGAGAGCCGTGGCCCTTTCACCAGAGGCCGAGCAGCCGGAGGGGCCATGCCAGCGCTGCCGTCCACGGGGAGGAGCGGGGCAGCAGGAAGTGTGCCAGGAGCCCAGCCACCGCCAGTCCCAGCAGCAGCCAGAGCAGCCGGGCGCTGGCGTAGAGCGGCCCCAGCCTGCGGGGAGAAAACACTATCAGACACCCCCCAGAGACCCGGGACACGTGGCTGCTGGCAGGGGCTTGGCCTCACAGAATCACAGACTGGTTTGGGGGGGAAGGGACCTTAAAAGCTCATCTGGTCTGACCCCCTGCAGGGAGCAGGGACATTGGCAACTAGCGCAGGTTGCTCAGAGCCCTGGCCAAGATCACTTAGAAGGTTTCCATGGATGGGGCATCAACCACCTCTCTGGGAAACCTGGGCCAGAACTGCTTCCTTCTCTCTAGTCTAAATCTTCTCTTATAGTTTAAAACCATCATCCCTTGTCCTATCACAACAGGCCCTATTAAAAATATTGTCTCCATCACACTCATCTGGTCCCTTTAAGCACTTAAAGGCCAGGGACATTAAGGTCTCCCTGGAGCCTTCTCTTCTCCAGGCTGAGTTACACCAGTTCTCAGCCTGGCCTCCCAGCAGAGGGGTTCCAGCTCTCCCAGCATTGCTGGGGCTCCTCTGGCCCTCCTTCAGCAGGTCCCTGTCTCTGCTGTGCTGAGGAGTCCAGAGTTGGACCCAGCACTGCAGGGGGGTCTCCCCAGAGCACTGGGAGCAGAGGGGCAGGATGCCGCCCTTCCCCCACCTTGACCTGCTGCCCACGCTGCTGGGGATGCAGCCTAGGACACAGACTCATCCCGTCCTTCAAGACTGAGCCAGGAAAGAGGGTGTGCCATGAGTGCACAGCGGGCAGGAGAGGGCATAATGCAAGTCTGCCTTCAGTCCCACACGTGGGAAGGAAACCTGCCCAAGGGGGCCTCATCCTGCACACTGCACACAGGAATGCCTCCCTGCATTGCTTTGGGGTGCCAGCTGGGTACTCACCTTCCCTGTGCAGACACAGCATACCCCTGGAAGTACTTGAAGCGGGTGTAGAGGTAGAGCAGCCCACACACTGCAGCCACACCTGTGGGAGTGAGGGGTGATGAGTCCTGATGGGGCTGGTGGTTCTCCGAATGTGCCAGAGCTGCAGCGCAGCTCAGTCACCCCTGTCCCTGCTTCCCCCTGCAGATGGGGCACAGCCATGAGAACCAGAGATTCAGCTTTAAAGTGCTGCGGGAGTTGAAATGGTCTGTCTTCCTTCCCTTTTTGTAAGGAATTAACTTCTTTGCCACCCCTCATCCCCCCACACCCCGAGTTGCCCCAGGAGCTGGATTTAGAATGCTCCCTTCTGTGGTCCTTGCTCACATCCTTCCCATGGCAACAGCCCAATCCCCTAAACCTAAACCCGCCTGGTGCGGGATGGATGGTGAATGACTCTGTTTGGTTTATGGTTTCCTGTCATAACGTAGCAATTTGGGCATTGTGTTGCAGCTCTTTTTTTGCTCAATGGTGCCCTGGCACAGTGTGCCAGCCTGACCTTATCCAGGAGAAGCAACCCAGGGAGACAGCCAGGCTCTGAAAAAGGAGCAAGGGCTGCCAGTGCCACCAAACCTCTCGTCTGGGCAGGAGACCAGTTCAGCTGCTGCCAGCAGCTTCACACAAGCTGGAAGTGAGGCACCACTGGGTCTGTCCGGCAAAAAGGGAACTTTGCTTTCCCCAAGTAACAGCATCAAGCGTACAGAGAGGATGCACCTACATCATAACAGGATTTAAATTGAGGGGGTTTGGTTTGTGCATTTTGGTTGGGTTGCGGTTCCTCCACCTATCCCCCTTACCTTGATGGAAGAAGATTCCAGCAACCCAGAGGAGTGAGATGAAGATCGGGAAGTACTCTGAGCAATTTGCCCTGATGAACCAGAGATGAGATTTAAAATCATGAGTCAGAGACTGGTTAACTGAGGCCAGAGAAGCGAGCTAGAAATAGAGCAAACTGAAAGGGCTGAGAAGAGGCATTGCTGTGCTGTGCTGGGGAGAAAGGGCCTTTTCTGCAACCAAGGACACCCAGTGCCTGTATTTTAGAGAAGAAAAGCACCCAATGATACATGGTGTTCACATCATCCACATACACACAAAGCCTGGGACAACACTATGGCCAAGACAAAGATTTGTCTTAGCTGCACCCTCGACAGGTTTTGTCCTCAGCACCACGTACATCACCTTCACAGACATCTAGTGCAGCTACAACTTAACTACTGCATGGATGGAGAGTTTTTAATCATTATTTAAGGAGCTTTCTATTCCTTTTGGTATCACGTAAGTGAAGCTCCAAGAAGGAGCTTTCTTCCAGGTAAAATTCAGCAGAGGGTGATCCTATCTGTAGCCAGGTTTTCTTCCTTCCTTTCTCCTTTAGTGACAAAAATACGGATCTTTCAGAAAAGAAAACAGCTGTGCTGTTTAATGCAATGGTTTTGCTTTTCAATTTCTCCTACCTGTTACCATTTCATTGACAATTTAATTTTAAATTTGGCCAAAAAATTTACTAAGCCTTGGGAGCTGGAATATGTCTGAACAACCTTATGCTCCAAATGCAGTCTGAGCCTCAGCAAGGGGAGGCTGCCTCGTTTCCACAAGTGAGTAATAAATCAATGCCTTTTTTACCTTCCTTTTTTTTTTTTAATATATCAAAACCAATTATCCTTTGTTATACTTTTCAACAGGAAAAAAAATAAAGGAGAAAAAAAACACAAGGAAGAAATACCTTCTCAAACCCAAGTTTGCTGAGGTTGCCTTCTCCACAGAATATAACAGGGGGCTTCCTGGCACTCCACAGCCCACAGCACAACTCGGTTAATGTACAGCCCGGTATTTAATTAAAAGCCAAATCAGCAGCTACCCAGCAAACAAAGGCTAGTGCCTCCGTGCAGGATGGCCTTTCACTGCATTGCAAAAAGACCAAAGCGGGTGTTTTTGTGCCTCCACAAACGTCTCCTGCATGCTGGCGAGGAAACGCAGCTGCTTTGTTCAGGATTTAGAGCCATGCTTGAACTACCCTTCAAACCAGCTCTGGCCAATTCCTTTCAACTGCTTACAAAACAGAACAATCGAGATGAAAGACAGAATCTGGTGCTTGCTGGAAGCCGAAGGGATATGTGAACAATTCCAGTTTAGCTCCAGCATTGCTCTCTCCTTTGGAACACAGCAAAAGGAAACAGCCCTCTGCATAGGCCCATAAGAGCTGCCTTTCACAGTACAACTGCTTAAAAGAAAGGCAAAAAATTAAAACTTCCTCGTAGCTGGTTCTGCCAGCAAGGACCTTTGCTTCAATTCAACAGAAAAAGCTTGCACACAAATATTAGGTTACTAATATAGCTTCAGCTACTTTCACAGTTTGGAGACAACATTAATTTTAAACTTAATGATTATAATGCATTAATGCTCAGTACCTCTTCCATATGGCCGCTGGTTTGTAATTTGGCTGCCATGCCAGGCTGCCATGCCTGGCTGCAATGCCAGGAGGAGAGTTATCGTGGATACACAGAAACACTCTGGCCAGAGCAAAGTGCTCCAAATCAAAAATCGGACTTCTGCATGCGAAGCATTAAACAAAAAATAATAATAATAAAGAAATCTAGTATCAGTAGCAATGTGACAAGGTGACTTGAGGGTGACTTCAGTCTTTCCTGGTAGCAGCACTTGACTCAGGTCATCTTTCAACGGAGTCACCATAAAAAAAGTCAAAATCTTACTGAGCTCTGAAGATCCGCTCAAATTCAGGGTGACCTCTTGTCTCTGGAGGGGAGATCTTGTGCTTCCGCCGGGCATAGATCACCTGCAGTGCAAAATAGGCTAAAAAAAGAACACACAGGAACAACACAGTGTTTTATTTAGCCAAGCTTTATCTAGCTTGGAACGAAGCAAATGGTTAAAGGAAAAGAGCTGATACTATCTAAGTTCATAGTCCAGAGCTGCCTCACAGAGCCTGGAATAAAAGTGCCATTTATTTCACACTCGTACTTTAAATTCAGATATGGTTACGCTGGCAGAGAGCCGGTGCCACAGAGCCATGGGCTGGCTGGTGCTTTGCATAGTCCTACACCCAGCAGTGGAGCCCTTGGTGCTGCTCTCCAGCAGATCAGACATGCCCTAGCCCTGCAAGGAAGGCCAGCAATGCACCTAAAACCTTACTGAGCCCACACCAAATCACAGAATTATTATTTTATAATATCATGCTCTGCATTTAGAGCATTAGTACAGTGTCACCCTGTCTGATGGGAACAGCATATTAACACTTCCCACTATAGCTAGTGGGTGCAAAGCTTTTATAGGAGCATGGCCCAGTATCACGGAGCAGCATCCAAACTGTGAAGCACTGGGATTAGCATTGAGCAATTAGAGACGCTTACAGACATAGCACCAGAAGAAAACAGGGAAGGGGGTAATTATTTCTTCCATTTCATTCCTGCAGGAGAGCCCCGAAGTTTGAGCAGCTCAAGGAGCAGACATTTTGCCAATAACTGCTCTCAGTCTGTGCCAAGGTTGGGTTGAAGTACTAAAACCCGGTGTCCGTTCCCTTGCTTCTTTGTACATTTGTAAGGTACATGGAAAGTCACTTCAAAATGATGTAAACTTGTTCAGGTGAATATTTGAACTGTTTCATTATTGATGATAACTCTTAACTCCCAGGGATGATTGCTAGTGCTTCAAGTGTCTCTATTTAGGTGCACTACTACACTGCTGCCTTTATTGAAAATGAGACTTTTCATACAGGAGAAAATTATAACAACAATTACTTTGGTGGCTTTGGCAGGGTGCTGCTAACCGAATCACTTGAATTAGCAAAGTCCTAGCATTGCAACATTTCCAGACCACTGAACAGAGAGACAAGAAGCCAGGCTGCAAGGACTGTCCTCTCCTCACAAAGAAAAGCAGAACAGCAGGAGAGAGAGGGAAAGTAGAGACAGATGTTGTAAGATTAAAGACAAGACACATGTGTGCCCACAAAAAAGAACACTTGAAGAAAAGGGAATTAGAAATGTAAATAATCTGATGGTATGTGGCCTGTGTACTACACAACAGAGTCTTTGTTTAAACACACACAGACTTGTATTCACATGTTCTAGTGTCTTCCACAGCATGTGCAGTGAACCAGCCCTAAACCAGTGCTGCTGGGAAAGGTGGGAAGTAACTGGTTTGCTACTCCCCCC
>VWZY01012547.1:157375-186221 GCA_013399075.1 Chloroceryle aenea
GTGTAGCATGTTAATTATGGTCAATGGTGAGGACATGGTCCTGCCCCTGAGATCCAGTGGGATGCAGCACAGCATCCCCTCTGTGTAAGCAGCCAGCTAGGTCTGTGGTAACGTACAGCTGGCCCTTCAGTAGAAGGTGGTAGATCTTTGCAAAAAAGATGATGAAACTGTGACCCATCCCCCTTATCTCATCTTCACACCAGATAAGCAGCTCTCTCCTTTGCAACTATTTACTGCTCTCAGCGTCCCACCCCAACCACTTCTCAAGAAATTGACTGAGCTAAAGTTGCTGCACCATGCGCAGCTCTGGCTTGTGGCATAAGCCTGACCTTGCTGGGCAACCATCTTCATCCTGCTTTGTGCCCTCTGCACTCTTCCTAATGCAGCATTCTTGTGGCTGATGAGCATGGCAAGAAGACTTTCAGGCCTCTCCCTTATCTTAGTGCTTAACATTTTGCTTGTGGTAAAAGGGGCAAACATCCAGACAAGTCCTGAAATAGATCCCTTATGCTTAGTGATGGACAATATATAAATCCACCCAAGAGAAACAAGAGACTTTGGGAGGATGGTGAGCTATCCTCCAAACCTGCTGTACAGGTGAAGTATTAAGGAGGCAAAATCACCCTCCAAAAGCACTTCTCCAAATGAGAGGCGTGGAACACAACTCTTCTCAGCATGGACTTTAAGGGAACAGAGTTCCATCTGCTCTGCAGAACCTTCCAAGCTAGTTTCCTATGATTCATGTCTTCAGGGTGTAAGTCTGTGTGGATTCCCACATGGCTCATGAGGGCTGAGCTCTCCCTGCACTTTGTCCTTCATGGAAATATCAGTCAGGTCTTCCTTCTCTATTTGATTATGTCCACAAACATCAAACCATATTACAGCTGCTATCTGCCACATTTGAGTGAACCTGGAAAACAAGCTCCAGGGGGACTGACAAACAGTGACATTTCATAAGCTTTATTTCCTTTGAAGTCATTGAAAAAAAAAAAAAAAAAGGCGTGGCAGGGACCAGATCAAAATCCTGTGTTAGCATTGTTCTGCTCTCTGGTACAGCATTTAACAATTTAACACGGCACAGAGGCACAAATCTACAAAGCACTGAGCTCAGAGCTTTGCTAAATGGAGTGTAAATAAACTATAAAAGGGGAAAGTTATTAGAAAGAATGCAGAAACTGGACTCCCAGAAATTAATAAAACTAAAAATCAACCAACACTGTACTAAGATCAGCCATTAAGTTGTGTCTCCTACATCAGGATGTGATGGAAGAGTGTACATAGAGCACATGTTGGCGTTTCAGTGCTCTGCCTTGGCAGAATGAATCTCAGATCTGTCATTCACACAGAATATCCTTTTGAAAGGGCAAGAAAAGCTACAGCACAACTCTGAATCAAGGTGACATCAGCACACACATTTCCTACTATTAGAAAGGAAGGAAATGCAGTATTTTGCTAGTGCTCCTTGGCTTCCCATGCAGAGACTATAAAACAAGTTATCATAAAACAAAATATGTTTGAGAGAAAACCGCTACCTAGGAATTGGCTGCTGAGGGCTTCCCAAGGGAAAGGGCTTAGTAACATTTCTGTAACTCAGTTTCAAGTCTTTGCCTTCTCTTTGCACACTAAACAACCCCCTCATCCCCACTTAGTTTAATAAAAAAAATAAGATTAAACTATCTTCCATTTGAAGTTGCTGATATTTCTATATAAGCATTTTGAGGGAAATCACTGATAATTCAGAAATATTTTTTTTCAAGTAGAGAATTTATGTTTTAAATAACACATATTAATTAATATGAGATTTATCATCTGGTGGCTAAAAATACATCAGGCTCCTCAGAGATTGACATCCATTTGTAAGCAAAGAGGTGCAATAGCTCTACAGTGAATTAATTCAGTCAAAAAAATTCACAAACAAACCTTCCCTCATAGAAATGTGAAGATCTTAATAAAATGGGGGCTCTGTTCACACTCCAGGCAGGGGGAACATCCCCTTCAGTGGTTCTCCTGAAGCCTGAGGGCGAGAGGCTTTTTCCCAAGGGACCCACAATTAAGCACAGACAGAGTCTGGCAATACTATCGCTTCTTTCTTAATGGTCTAAACCAAAGACATCTATTTAAGTTACAAGAAGTCACTGAGTTCCTTTGAAGATATCTGCATCTATTTCTGAACAGAATGGCTTGCAAATGGTTTCCAAATTACTGTGTACTGTCAACTCATCTTGTCATCTGCTCCATGCAGCTAAGCTGTATGAACACAATTATAGTGGTTACAGAGAAGAAATACACATGCACATGATGCTCTTTTCCATGTACATGCAACATATGTTTGTACACTGACTTCATCAGCCTATTTATTAACCTGCCTGCCTTTATTTTGTCTACCTCCTGCCACTGGAAATTACAAATTACCTGCTAAAATTCAGTCACAGAAAAATGGCTTTAAGATATTTGATTGCTAAAATTGTTTTAAGTTTCAAAGTAAAACTTCCATTTCCTTCCCTTCTGGGATGCTGACTTGAAGGTTTGTGAATCATTTTAGTCCCTATTAAATAATGAACCTCCTCAGGCATGACACTTCCACTGTGACTGGCTGATGATCAATCACTTTGGAAAAAAGCATCTTCCATTCCACAGGGACTCAAAGAAAACAGCAAAACCAAGTTTCACAAAGTTTAAAATAATTAGCTTAATACTACCTAGCATTAAATAAAGGACATTTACCTTGCTCCAGGACTCCCAAAACTGTGACAGTGGCCAGCAGGTCTATCTGCTCTCTCATGCTGCCAACTGTGGACCACTCAGTTCAAGGAGGACAACAGCTCTCCAATCCTCTCTCCAATCCTCTCACACTCTCATGCTCTACAACAGCCACCTCATCGCTCTGCAGCAACACGTGTTTCCTCCACCACACCTTAACTCTCTCCACACCATTTCCAAAAGCACCAGCCATCAGAAAACAGCTAGTCCAGACAAGTTCCTTTTGCTGAACTAGACAGCAAAAGCTCTGCATCTGAAATTCTTGCAATTATATTTACAGATACTGTACCAAAACTTAATTATATACCGATGGCAAATAAAAGGCGATGGGATTCACTCTTTTCACTGCTAGTTTTAATTAGCTCTAAAGCATCTAAATTGTGTGAGGTTGTAAAAAATTATTAACAGGTGTTTACAAATGAATAACTTGACCTTCTGCTGTAGTGGAGTTAACCACACAGAAGGTTTGTTTTGTTTTGGGTTTGTTGTTTTTTTTTTTAGATTTCATCTGGAATAAATTCTGTTATTGGATAATGAATTTTTAAAAGAGCATACCAATATTTGATCATATTAATTATTTTTAATCTTTCCAAATAAGAGCACAGTTCTTTTCTAGTGCTCAGTTTTTGTAGTTTTCCAATACTTTTTAAAATATGTAACGCAAACTTTTTCCTGGCTAACATACAAAACAAAAGTTCTCGGTTCTGTGAATAATAGAATCTATTGGTTACCCAAGATTTCATCTGGAGTGTCTAATATAAAATTAGAGGGGAAATGTCACCAGGGGTCTACTGCTGATTACACCACTTCAACAAACAATTCACGTTTTAGAAAGCACTTAAAAGACTTCCATTACAGATTTACATTAGCCTCTGGAAAAACACTAACATCAAGTGAAAAAATCCCAACCCAAATAAAAAAAACCACCACGAGACAAAACCCAGTTTCTGAGCAGACATTGATCAGAAGCTGCCAATGACTCCTTAAAATCTTAGGAAAAACACACATGTGTCTGTCATGTCAGTGTGGACAGTTTGGGAAATTTCTGGTTTACTCAACATTAATTAAAATGAACAATGATGCAACAATAAATAAGAAGTTAATAAAGTAGTAACTTCACAGTTTCCCATTGGTGAGAAGCAGCTCATACCTGGTATTGTTACTTATTTATTACAAGCTTCTGAAGTTACAGGTGCCCTCTCCCCAAACACAACTTCTTGAGCAGGAATACACTCAAAATATACTCAAGTCAGGATGCACTTTGTGAGGAAATATAAAAGCTCCAAGCTGGGGCCTTAAACACAACAGCTATAAAATAAGACACCAACTTCAGTGCTTGGAGAATGATCCTTCAAAGTTGGAAGCCAGTTAAAATTCTTAGACACAAGGGGATGCTTGAAATTACTGTAACATGTAAAACAAATATAGCTGTGGCAAGAAACGCACATGTCACTTCACAAACTCTTTATTGCTACTGGTAAATCTGTGGCTGGAGACATTTGAGATGCTAGCTTAGAACTGAAGACATGACGAAACTTTTCACTTTCATCAGCTAAAAGGCGCGCTTGACAAACAGGAAGTGCTACATAACTGAAGCCTTGGGTCTGCTGCAAGTGGTATGATTCACTAAGAAAGCTGCTTTGAAATGTTCTATTAAAATAATTAGTGAAGTAATAACTTGTTAACAAGAACATATTAATATCTAAACATAACTCACTAAAGCTGGGTCCCTTTGGGCACCAATGGAGCCACAGATCTTTGTTTTACTTCTCTTCTAAGCAACATACAATAAGTGTCAACAAAAGACTCAACAACCCTGCAGGGTCTGGAAGACCTTTCTCACTGCTATTTCCACAGCCTCTTCAACCCAGCAGCTCTACACTGAGGCTCATGGACCTTACCAGCTTTCGAACAGAATCTGTATGCAACTTGCTGCCAGTGTTTTGTTCCTCATTCAGAAACACTAACTCACGCTTGCAGGACATGTTCCTCATTTCTCAGTTTGGGTTTGGTTTTTGTTGATACTGTGTGTGTGCATGTACCATCTGCCTACATCAAACACAACTGTTGTCTTTTTAGAAGTCTCAAACCAGTCTGAACCTCTGAGGCCTGTTACAGAGGGATCTGAGCGTATTTTTGGAAGTCTACAATTTTGCACATGCAAGGTTTCAGTAGTTAACAACATCTTTTGCACCAGTAACAACCACCTCTGCAGTTATATTTCCCAGCTTAAGGCCTACAACTGCATTACAAAAAACCTCCAGAAACAGTGGGTGCAGCATTAAGCCTTTGTTTTCAAAGGAAAATTTTCTAAGGCCTCTTTATCCAGTTCTGGCCTGTTTAAATGGACACTCTGAAACCGTAAGAATTGATAAGACACGGCAGAAGAATTTGATCCTTAGTAACAGGCTGACCAAAATTGTGTGTTGTGATGAAGGAAACCATCTCACTAGAACAGTAATGCTGAACTCTGCTCAGCTCACAAACGTATAAAGTCACACCATGTGTTTAATACACTAGCAAAATATTTATTTCATAATGATAAAACAGAAGTGAAGGATTTCTTTTTTGGTGTGCACCAGTAATTGTAGTAAAAGAATAAGGGGATTAATGGACTCTTTACACATTTCAATGACAAAAATTCATAAAGGTTAGCATCAAATTCAACTGTTCTCCATTTACAAGCATAAAACTTACCATAATACCCCCCAAACACATATATAAAGAATTATAGTTTTAAAAATCTATAAAAAGTAAAAAATATACAGTCAGAAGATCTAACTCTTATTCAAATCTTTAATATAAAATTGTAAACATTTATTTACACAAAGGAAATGTGTATAACAAAATTTTGAGCACCCTTTTCAATTGAATCTTGGTTTTTGGAAGGCAGTGGATGTTACACAGTGACACTCTCACCTTTCCTACCCAACCAAAACCGCAGTTCATAAATAAAGCCATGGGCGGTTGGCTAGGTACAGTTCAGGGGAGATATATTTTATTGCTTTGAAGCTGCAGCAAATGGAAAGCCCAAGTGCATATCTAGACCGCTACATGTTGAAGGGCACAGAGGCAAAGCCCAGCCCCACCCATGCACCTATGTACATCTAAACCATATTTTCATTTCCACTGAACTGTTTCAAATTTTTACAGTAATACCATCTTTCCAATAGTCTGATCACATTATGTGGACAGGGACCAAAACCAGGAGTGAGGGCTGTTTTTTCTATCAGGTTAAATACTGTTTGGATCCTGTTCACATACGAAGACCAACGGGTGTCATAAAACAGTTTGCCTAGAATCACACAATTTTATTTCAACAGTACCATGAGAAGGCCCTGTCATTAAATCTAGATACCTTCCTGAACAAACCCTCTGGTCAAGCAGGGCAATATCCACCTCAGCTTCCAGAAACAGTGGAGGAAAAAGTACATCTGCATTTTCCCGGACATTTAGCTGGACTGACTTTTTGGTAGTAATAATGCAAAGAGCAGAATTTCTCTTCCTCCAATTAAATCTCAACTGGATGTATTGTATTTTGACTTATTCAGAACAAAGCCTGTGTGCAAAATCTACTGGGAAAATGTAGCAGATTTCAACACAACCTACACAGGGAAGAAAGAAAAGCTGAATCCTATTACCCTGTTAATTTTCTCAAGTGTTTGTAAGGGGGAGGAAAAAAACACTAGTGACATCAAAGGATGTCACTTGAAATTATGAGGTCCCAAGCACCCCCGACAGGAAGGGAAGGCACACTGGTGCAAAGTTAACCCTTAAAAATAAAAATACAGCAAACACTCCTTCCCCTGCCATTGCTAGTTTATATCTATACTCTTCTAATGACACTTACCTTGGACCAGTTTTGGTTTAACTTAATAGTAAACCAAACTCTCCAGCTCTTTTCTTAGGTTGCCAGTATAAGAAAAGTTAGCAAGTTATTTGCATCTCAACTACTTATTCTAGAAAATATCAGAAGTGTCAACAACCAAAGTCACTAACACCTTTGTCTTCCCAAAGACAATATTTATGGTTTTTTTTTTCAAAAGATCTATGAGGGATTAAGTCTGCTTCAGTGAAGATTTATCCACTATTCAATGGTGGAATCCACTGATCAACACACATCTTTCACCAACAGTTCAACATGATACAACATCAGATTTTTTCAACAGAGCGCAATTCATCCACACTAGATAAGTGTGCTGGACAAACCATCTTCCATGCACATTTGGAAAAGGTTAAAGTATTAGTGTTAAAAAGCAGTTTTTAAAAGTGCAAATTGTCTCATAAATGAGTTGCAGATACAGTAAAATATTTTCCTTCTTTGAAACCAATGTTATCCTTCACTTCCCTTCACCCACTCTGGGGAAAAACCCATCTCTCATGCATCTCTGCAGTGCAGAAAACTCCTGAAGAAACCAGTCTGTGTTGAAGGAAATTGCTTTTAAATCACAATGCTGGGTTTGATTAGAAAGGAGTTTTCAAAAAAAGTGGATTTAAAAGGGAAGAGGTATTTGTGCATTTAAAACAAAAGCTTTCAACTTGATTTTAATTTTAAAATAAAGGTTAAGGCAAGGTGGTTTGTTGGTGGATAGGGGATTTTTTTGGTAGAAAGTAAGGACTTTGGAACACTGACTGTTCCCAGGGTGGTTTGTGTCCTTTCTGGGACTGACCGCAACACATTGGGCTGAGCTGAAGAACCAGCATCTGCTTCAAGAGATATTAAAGAATTAAATCCACCAGTCTATAGAAAGATTATCAAACTCATAACCCAGTATTAAAAACAAACAGGTATTTAAAGGGGGAGACTTCCATATCGGAGCAACCCTGATACAAGTATTCTCCCAGGCTGCCTGTGCTATTATTGCTGTTAAGGACTTTCCACCTCTCAGCCAAAGTGTTTCCTCATTTTTATCCTGAAGTGACAAAGTCTTGTGCTCCTTGCATCACTGCTAACTTTGGGGAATGAACTGATCTCAAAAATTAGTTTTACAACAAAGAAAACTAGTTGAGCTGTCATGAAGCAAAGCCTTCTTTTAAATACTACTACCTTTGGAAATAAGTTATTAAGAAACAGGTGCAAAGTAAATGGCTTTACAATTCATGTTAAACCTACTACAGTTTAAAAGTTCTCCCATAAGAAATTCCCCCTTTAAACACAGCAAGGTATAAGCCAAGAACTGTGCCTCTCTACAACAGAGTGCAAACTGCAGCTTAAAAAGACTACAATCTATTAAGATGACTACCTAGACTAACTGGCCAGGGTTTAATACTTTCTTTCATCTATTACCAGCATCTAGAAATATTTACTGTGAAGTATCACTTGCTTATTGAGAGTACAGGCACATACTTCAGCAATGGGGAAAAGAAACAATCCAAAACATTTTGCAAGTGTACTCAGGTGCATACAGACTATTCTCAAATAAAAAGTCAGAAATTTGACAGACAGTACTAGAACAGCATGTCAAGCTATGAACAAATAATGATTGCAAGTAATAGCTGCAGGAGACTAAGTCCTAAACACGATTTGTGCAACTATTTGCTTTCTTTCTGCACTACTACTGTGGAATTCAGTTTTATTTTTAAATAATCAAAGAATTCAATTTTAGAACACTGCAAGAGAGATTTCTTAAAGGCTGGCTAGGACCCACAAAGTATGTTTTGACCTGTTCGAGTGTGCAATTCCTTAGGGACACCAAGATAAAGAGTGCTGTTCCAGCAGACCTGCTTGGTGCACCATTACCATCTATCAACACTCATTGAGAAGCAGCTCCAGTCCCTTTTCCAACCATTTACCTCTAATACCTGCAAGTCTCCTCAATGCCACAGGTTTTTTGGTCCAAGTGTTGTTTATATTTCATGAAATAATTAAAAAAGTAGAACCCCCAGCCCCATTTTAGTGAGTTCCTAACAACTCATCCAAATCATTCATCCACTCCTCTGAAGTCCTGTTTTTCAGCAAAGAGTCTATCAGATCTGTGTCACCAGTTAAGTTCTGAAGTCCATTATTGCCCGACTGGCTGCTGTAGGCAAAAGGCAGCTCTTGACTGGTTGTCCTCACAGGGTACCCTTGACTACAGTGCAGATTACCTCTGTTGGGCATTTGCTGATTTGGATTCTGGTTGAAAGCATTCAGATCTGGAACAGTCTGGTTCATGCCAGGCAAGACTTGCTGTGAGGGTACCTGCTGTTGTGTGGGTGGGTTTGTCCGCTGCTGCGCACCTAAAGATGATGACAACATCTGCCCAGAGACGGCAGCATTCATAGAGGTCATCGGTCTGCTGGTGCTTAGGCTTACCTGAGGCATTGCTTGGGCAAACTGTTGGTTGGCCATCTTTAGATGAGTTTGCTGCATGTGGAAAGAGGAGCTGGCAGTAAATGGTCCTAAGCCACTGTTTGCTTGCGTCTGGTTGTTAATATTAGGGATACCCTGGTGTTGCCAAGATGGGTTCTGAGCCCCCATAGCAGCTGGTACTCTTGCCATCTGTGGCTTAGGTAAGGTGGGATTCACCGCACCCTTATTGTGCTGCTGAGAAATACTTGAGTTTGCTAACGTATTCTGCCCATACCCAGCAGGAACGGCAGCACCCTGGCCCAAGCTGCCTTGTCTCTGCATTGGTGGCTGTCCATTGGCACTCTGAGTTGCGTGCTGGGGAACCATCTGTGTCATACCAGACGGGAGGTTGTATAATCCCCCTCGCTGAATGTTTTGCATATTGGTATACTGAGTCACACCCCGATCCTGCTGACTGGAGCCCGACGGGAGTGGAGGAACAGAACTGTGTCCAGGTCCCATCTGAATCATATTCTGGGTCTGAGGAAACATCCGTGGACTACTGGAGTTGGACTGTCCTAAATTACTGACCCCAGGCATGGCTGAAGATGATCCTGAAACACAAAGAAATATTTTTTACATTAAATACCTTGGTTCGACCTGAGCCAACCTAGACACTATAATCCAGAACAGAAGTGCAGCTGCATTTGTATAAACCAACCTATGCAACCACCAGACAGACAGCAGCACTTTTTAATTAAAGACAGCTGCTCCAGTTAGCACCTCACTTTGATCTCAAACACAGATATGTCCATGTCCTAAAAAATCTGAATACCACTTCTAAGAGTTCAGCATCATCAATTTAAAAAAATTATACCACAACTTTCAAGGCAGGACTCTGCTTTTTCTTTGTGAACAAAAGGGATACACACATACTTTGAAGTGCATGCACAGTTTGCTAGTCTGTTAAAAAATATCACTTGCTGCACACACACACATAGTCAGTTTTTCCATGCATACACTATATAATTCTTATTGTACAGCTATAGGGTTTCCAGTCCTGTGTTCTCCCAATTCCACAGATTTCTTCTGGTTTATATAACTTTCAGGTTTTTTTTTTTTTGGTCAAGTATCTTTTGGATTTCCACAATGCAATATTCACTATACTAATCTGCACTGCTGACCAACAAGCAAGATGATATGCAAAAATAAGTCTTCTCAGCAATCCAGGAAGTCCTCCATTTTTGTAAATTCTGAGTAGAAGAAACAGCCCCCTACTTAAAGCAAAAGAAATAGAAAAGTATTCTTAAGTATAATGTATAGAATTCCCTTCCCACTTCTTACCATTGACCAAGGGAAACCTACCTACAGCAGCAGTTTCTCTACTTTCAAATCAAAAAGTAAACTGCAGATTTTTTTCATATTTTAAGACAACTGAGGAGTATTTGCTCTCCATTATTAATTCCAAGTCGAATCCAAATTTTTTGCAAACATACTAAAATATAATTCAAATAATATTGGATTAATTATCAACAAGGCTCACTGTAAATCCATATATCTACTAGGGGAAATGGTGGATGGGTGAGGGAAGTGTCTTACTGGAATGCTGCAGTGAAGAGGTACTAGTACAGATACCAGGATTTAAGATGCAAAAAAAAAGTTACAAGCATTGTAACAAGTTAAACATAATTTTAATAATACTGATGTTCACGATAGCAAAACATACTCTATTTCTAACAAGTGTACTACTGTATTTCTGTAGAAAAGTGTTAGGAGGAAAAAAAAAAAGTGTTTCAGTGCACTGTTTGAAGGCTACTACTGATCGCACTGTGTTAAGACAATCCTTTGGTATGGGTATCAGGTTTTTTCAATTAAGTAACAAAACCCAGTCCTAGCTCTACTAGACACCCCATGTTCATGAACACTGTCAGAATGAGGGTATCACATTTCTACTTGCATCCTTTTCCTTCAGTATTTATTTTTGTGTGAACATAGAGAGTAAGGAAATAGAATGAAGGGAAAAAACCTAGCATACAAAAAGTGCTTATGAAAAAAGACAAATGGCTTCTTGATGCCCTGTTAAGTAAGGATTTTTCAGGTAAGGAGATGAATTTTTACTGTTCTATAGGACTTCCACATTCATGAAGCTGTTCCAGCTTAACAGTAACAATATCTTTTATTTATCAGTGTTAATATGCTAAAGACATACCAAGTTGCTTCTCCTACAATAAAATCCATGTAGAACACTAAAATGTAATGAAGATAATGCAAATTGCATTCCCTTATAAAGGCAGCAGGGATAAGAATATTAGAAAATTTTAAACTCATCCTAATAGATGAGAGAAATAATATATCACTTATTTTTCTTTAATGAGGGTCTGTGACAGGTTTCAGACAGAGAAAGACCCCACAAAAAACCTGAATCCTAATATATTACAGTTAAGGAGCATCTACAGCCCACAAAGGGAAATGGTACTATAAAAAGGCCTTAAGAACAATGAAGGTACTTAAGAATTTTACCCATTTCCAGAGTAGTATTAAGAATCACAAGTTTAAGCTGCCCTGAATATCTGGGACAGGGGAAGCAACTAATCTGCAACTGAATCAGAGTATAGGTGTAAATGTTTTAAGGCATAGCGATGTGGTAAGGTAACGTAATAAATTAATAAAAAGCTACTCAATCAATTGCTGCATTTACTGACCTGTGAACTGTCCAACCTGTTGCTGGTATGGATTCTGCGGCTGATCCTGATACTGAGGAGGCGGTCGAGTCAGATGCCGCTGCAGCTGCTGCTCTTGCTGCTGCCGCTGTTTCTCCTAAGGAAGGTCCAACACGGTTAGAAAACAGCTCAAGCTCTGACTGTCTTGGATAAAAACAAGCTATCTGCATACTTCTGGCAATTAAAGGGACTTCTGCAGCCTTCAAGTCACTTCAGACCTTCATTCTCAAGGTTCAAATACAATTTAATCTGATGAGTTACAAGACTAGGAACTCTAGAGACAACAGCAGCTATTGTAATGTGTGTCCAAAGCCTTTATAATGTTGACAGTCTGAGATGTTAGTCTTTTAATCAGTAACATCAGCAGGCATTTTTAGCAATAGTCTCAAGACACCAAGGGGTACAAAGACCAAAAGCAAGTGTGTACAGAAAATTCACACATACTTTTTTGCTCTTTATGCCCAGGTCAATTTATATTAGACCTCTCTTTAGAAATTAAGTACAAGTCACAAATATCAGAAAAGTAAAAGAGCATGTAAATGAAAAAAATATAAACAAACCCAAGTTTATATATATATATATATATATATCTACCACAGGTTTTCTTAGAAGATTATGGAAAACTGCAGAACTAAGTTTATAACAGGAGCTACACAATATTTGTAATCATGTTCAAACCCATTTTCTTAACAACGCACCTATCTGTTGAAACAAATCCTACTAATGTCTCAAAAAGAACTTGCCTCTTTAAAAGCACATTCAACCCATGCCTACTTTATGATAAAGCCATTTGAGAAATAAAATAAGCACATTTCCTATTAGGAAACTTCTGGGGAAGAAGAAATTTAAAGCCTTGTGTAGAAGGCCAAGTGTATACAAACAGGCACTAATAGTATACTCAGAGACCTTGACAGGATGAATAGCCAACAGGCTGCTCTGACAATATGAAACTTAGCACTCTTCTTCCACAGGTATCCTCAACCCCACTGAAATGTTGACATGACTAAGTAGTGATACAATGTACAACTACCTACTTATCTGAAAAGTTACACTGAGTATGGAAGGGGACAGAAATTCCCTTTCAAGAGTACTGGGGTGAAGACTGCAATAAGCCTTCAAAGAAGAGACTGCTGCAATGTAACAAAGAGGCAGATACACATTGCTACCATCCTTTTGAATTGTCTACAACTAGGAAGCTGTTGAGACATGAAGAGAAACGAAGAGGGCAGGCTGCCTGACGGAAAGGACCTGTTGCTTGCACGACCAGTCAAACCTGAAAGAGGCTGACCACAGAAGCCAAAAAGAGATGTAGAGCTGCAGAACCTCTGGGGGGGGCTGGGGGGGGGGGGGGGGGGGGGGAGATGCANNNNGGCAGAATACCAAATGCAAAACCAGCTTTCACCTGCCAAGTAGAGATCAAATGATTCAGAAATTTGCTTGTAAAACTACATCCACGTGTATCATCTACATCACATGTAGCCAGAGAAACAAAGAGCACATTTTTACGTTAACAAGATCTAGCCTGACTGTGCAGCACGAGGCCAGGAAGTATGGCAAATGCAGCACTGATGTCTGTTCGGCACCAAAGCAAATTCACACCTTATCTGGAATCAGAACGCCAGTACCACTATACAAAGATGCAAGTTGTATATGTGAGTTGCAGTTACCATAACTAGGATAGAAATAAAAACAAATCAGAAAACTCATACAGAAAATAAGATCTTATTGATGATTTTAACATTCTCTGTCCTTCAGTCTTTGATAGCATATTTCCCCACAATATTCCCTTAGTCCAAACTGTTTCTACCGAAATATCAAAAATGTTTCTTTACCAACATTCACACAGTTTTCTTTAAAACATTGCCAATCACATTCTTATTACCTACACTGGGTCAGGAACTGAAGGGGCTTTTCTGTCACCTACATCTAGTCCTCTATTTTAACAGAAGTTTCCAGGTGATCAAAAAAGCCATTTGCTAGGACTTGGCACAGCCACAACTCCACGGTACTGGGATTCTGCTGCACCCTTCCCCTCAACATGGGCTTTCACATATTTTCAGTTCAGAGGAGACTGTATTATTTCCCTCTTTCTTAATTAAAGTTTCTGACAGACAGTTGCTGCAATAAAAGGTGTGTTGTCATCCTGCAACCATTACCTGACCTTCTCTTACCACTTCTATTTCCCCAACTATTATTCCAGTGAAAATTCTATGTACCAGGATAATAACTCCCAGTTTTAAAGTTGAGAGGATTGAGATTTATCATCTCCTAACGGTGCTGAAAAATTAAGGAAATTACACATTCCCAACTGTTATCAGTTGAAGAACTCCAGAGTGTGGTGTGTGGTTTTTTTTTTGTTTGTTTTGTTTTGTTTTTTTAATTTCTCAGGGATAGATTCAGTTCTGGGTTGTTTTTTCTTTTTTTTCCATTAAGCCACTTTCGGGTTTTTTTTCATCCCATTATCCCCAAGGACAAGTTTCTGTGGCTCTTCCCTCCCCCCATTATCTTTAAAGATAAAACTTTTCAGCAGTACAGATCATTACATTTTTTCAGAAGATCTGAATATTGTTCTCCAAGAGTCTCTAAATATCTTCAAAAATTCATCTTCCCCTTCCTCCATCCCAGATATTGATAATTTCCCTGTATGTACAGTGGCATTGCCTGGAACATGCCTGCATGCACTTTTGAAAATGCAGAAGAGTACTGATGATGGCAGTAAGACCCTTTGGGCTGATTCACAGATGCAAGACTTGAAAGAGATTTAAAGCTTAGAAACATATGCACAAGAAGCCCGTTCCCCTAAGAGAGGCTAAAGTAGTTTTCTGCAGTCTGATAGCAGAGTTAAGTTCTTTGGGCAGGACAAGATGCAAGTTGGATGCAGATGTCTAATTATTTCCCCCAAATAAATACATGAAAGATATTTCAGAATTTGAAACATGAACTGTTTTGGATCTCACAGGGAAGAAAGGCAGAAGGCACAATATGCTTACACAGTGCCTTGCTCACGCTGCTTCCATTTTTAAAGCTCTACAGAATGCATCAATGGTATCTCAACCATATCTTTTATTTTTGCTCTGATTCCATTTGCTTTCCTTCTTTCACAAAGAATTACACTGTTGCTAGTCTGACACATTCTCTCCAGGTAAGTATTGTTTTGTGATTTCACTCCACGCAATTCTACGTATTTTATTCTTTTGATTCACCGCAGTGCCTTGTAAAAGTGCCTTGAAAAAAGCCTCAGCAATCAAGTTCTACATGCTTGGGTTACTTTTACAGAAACATAAGCCAGCAATTACGATACCAAAGCGCCTTGTAGTTTACATGCCCTATTTTGTAATGTGATAACTGTTTGAAAAAAAAATTAAAATCTCAAACGCTGTCTCATCCACCAGAGCAAATCAGTGCAAAGAAAACAAGACTGCTGGCCCCTCTCACCTGCTCAGCCAGAAGATGTTGCTGTCTCTGCTCTATAAGGAACTGCTGCTTCTGTTGCTCCATGAGCAAGTGCTTTTGTTGCTGTTCCCTCTGCTTCTGCTGGTCCATCAGCATCTGGTGTTGCTTCATCACCACTGCTTGCTGCTGATTGCTGAGATAAGATGGGTTGCTGTGGTTACCTGCCATGGAGACATTGGGTGCCTGGGCACCCACACTAGGGCCCGGAACAGAAACAGGAACACGAGGGACATTGGAAGAAGGGTTTTGATCCTGCAGAATACAGAAAAAGTAGCATCAGTTACTGGAAGAGGTTATCCCTCTAGAATTCAGAAACTGTAGTTACACTTATGAAGAAATGCAATTCCAATGGCAACGACCATACCTTGTGCTATTTTAATCATTTTACAGGATAGGGAAAAGAGATTCTATAAACAAAGTCTTCATGGGGAAAGGAATCATAGTACATCTTAAGAAAAACAAACAAACAAAAGAAATTGCCAATTACTGCTTATCTGTACATTTATACTACTTAATAAAAATTAGATCAGTTCCTTATATTCTGCTATCTTTATGCAGTAGCTTCTTCACTTGTGAAACTTCTACCAGAAAAGGCAGAGTGTGATACAGTTTCCAGTTCAGCTAATTAAAGGCAGCCAAAAACCCATTTAAAAAGTGCCAGACACAGAAGTGACAATTCAGAGTTAACGTTTGAATCTCCACAACATTTAGGAACAGAGGCTTTAACTTTAGGCTTGAAGTACTTCCCCAAGCCCAGCTCAAGTCCAGCTCAAACAGGCAAGTGTAGCCCTGTGTGCTTCAGCTCAGCTAGAAGAATGGCAACAGTTACAAACAGCACTTCAAACACAGCAACTTCAGTTTAGGTGTAGCAGCTTTTCATACACTACATTTTAAATCTACATTATACAAAACGTATTTAAACCCTACCACCTTGTCAACATTTAATTCAGCATGTGTTTATGCCTCCCCTCCTAAAGTTGCTTTGTTTAGTATCAGAGTATTTATCCTTTGCAGGTAAAGGGGAAGAAGACTATTGCTGACCAAAATGAGTCTTAATGCATTTTTCCAGCTATCCAACCATTGCCATATTCCACAGATAAAAATACTACTACAGATTAGCCTGTTGCTATTAATTTTTCATGTCTGCTTTTTTTAGATTGGAACTTGAGATAAGCAAAAGTAACATGGAATGATTATCACTGAAGATCCAATACTGTCCACACTGTACTGCCAAATCCATTTGAAATTGGACAGTTTTTAAGTACAGTTCAGCCTCATCTCTGACTACATAAAGAAATACTACTTTCCCATTTAGAATTCAGCTAATGGGTTTGCCTTGTAGTTTGGCTGTAGTTCCACAAAAAAATCATGAGCCAAATATAAGTAATGCTGTGCTAAGGTTTTACGTGCAAGCTTTTGAGAAAATCTCCAGAAGCATTCATGGGTATTTCTGTGAATTCTGTGCAAGTGTGGCAGTGCAGATGCAAGGTCACCCTCTTTTTAGTGAGGGGGAGATACACAGTCAGTCATCTCTACCCTTCCCCTCCTCCTTCCATCAAAGTGTCATTAGATTGTTACCATTTCTCCTCTTTTTTAAAAGATAATTATTTTTTGTGCCTTATGAAGCACCTCTTCAGCTCAGACTTGCATTATCAGCATGGTTTTCATCACAGACTAAACAGACCTTTTGAACAGAGTTTTTGTTTTGTTTTCAGGGAGCATATTACTGGAGTTGGACCTTCAACAGCTTTTGCCAGAGGAGCTTTAATCCTTATAACAAAGACCTTATTTCTCAACAAGCCCTCTAGTACGTACATTGCAGGCACATGTTACAAAATCCCAAGAAGTCTGTACCTCCATCCACTACATAAATTTCCACCTTCAGTGTACCTGTAGCATTAGTTACATCCAAGGCAAAGCAGCACCATATGGAATTTTCCTTTCCAGGAAAAGCTGAAGCATGTTGCTTCAAGCAGACAAATATTACTACTGTTCATTCTTAAAGCTACATTTGTCTCCTAACCCATGCTTCCTCAATCCCCTGAGACTTCAATAATAAATTCTTGGATTTGAAAAGTCCCAAGAAACACCCAAGAAATCAGGAATGCAGGCCCCACTTCTATTTCTCTTCAAAAAGAAGCAACCAAAGGCATGTCTTTTTATAGCGAGCCAACTCTGACACAAGTAGGGACTAAAAAGAAGGTAAAGAAATCAAAGTGTCTTTGAGAACACTGTTTTAACACTGCAGTTTTGTATGAGTTATTTTAGGCAAAAGTTTACAAAGCATCTATTTATCTCTGTAAGCAGAAGCTTCCATGAAGTGTGACATAAAGTGCATTAAGCTGGAAATCGCACATTACCACATGACCTAGAACTGAGTATTAAAAACCGTCCCCAGTGGAAAACAGAGTTCTCGATTCTTGTCTCAGCTTATTGGACATTATCATTTTATTCTTTAAACTCGGGTGGCAACTGCTTTGAAACAATACTAAGTAATCTGTACTCAAGACTTACCTATTCAACACCTTCTTGAAAAACCTTAAATTTGCTATTAAGCAAAGATAATAAAACTCAGAATATTCACCTGACTGTGTGGTAGTCGGTAGGCAATGTTTCCAGACTTGGGTTTCAACAGGATCATCCCATTTTGGTCATCGCTCACATGAGACAGCGGTGGCTGCTGGCGCTGTTGGATGTATGCCAACATGGGAGTCTTGCTCTGACCAGGTACTGTAACCCCCTGCTCACACTCTGCTTTGTAATGGGAAAGAGGTTTGGTGTTACCATAGTCCAGCATGGAACCTTGACTATTCACAGGGTTCTGGTTCAAGCTGTTTTGTTGATGACCCAAAATGTTCACGTGGTAACTTCCTCCGGCTCTTGGTGAACTTTTACTTCCCATACTAGGCATCATGAGTTTCTGATTGTTGAAGTCTGGCTGGTAAACTGATGGGCTGGTGGGATTTTCCATGCTATATGGGACAGCCAGTGGACTATGGGAAGACCCAGACTGTTGCCATGTAGACATCTGATTTGTTTGGTGGACTTGTGAAGCTTGCTGCTGGTTCTGCAACATCTGGTCTCTCTTCTGCTTGGCAGCAATCTGCTGAAGTTGATGAGCAGAAGACATTTCTTTGGCACTTCCTGCACCCTTCCCAGGTAACAACACACTGGGGAGCTGCCTCTGGATGTTCTGAGAGTGGTTTGATGTTTGCATCATGGGCTGATTAGGATTTTCAGTCATTGACTGACTGGAAGGCTGAAACATAGCCTGAGAACTACCAACTGCTGGAGAAGCAGCACTTACAGGTACGGAAGCAGTACCGAGAAATGCTGAACCTGATGAAGTGGATCTCACCTGAGGAGGTGTCATCTGTTCCTGTTCAAAGGGTGCTGGGGAAAATTCAGTCTTTATGTTAATATCTTGTGGCAGTGGAGTCTGTGCAGATGAATTTGAAGAATCTGCATCTTTCTTCTCTTCAAAGTCTTCATTAAAGAGATCCTTCATGTCTTCATCAGGCACTGATCTATTAAGCTCCTCAATAAGTTCCTTCCATTCTTGCTCATTAAGATTAAGATCAGGCATCAAGTTATTCTGAGATATAGAACCCCCTGCTCCAGTAATCATACATGGAAGATCATCTACAGGCTCCTGCTTCAACTCTTTGTTCAAACTCAGAGGAAATGAGTCATCAGCATCACCACCTCCATTCATTTGCAGGCTGGAATCTGGAAGACACTTCTTGCTGATGCCATCTAGGCCCACTGGATGTTTTCCGTTAAGCTGTAAGGTATCTCCACTGCCAGATTTCTTGTCAAGATGATGGAGTGGAGACACAGGGGGCATTCCATTGGAAGAACCACTCACTCCACCAAGACCATCATCACGACGCAGTTTCTTGGACACAGAAAATACATCACCATAGCCATTTTGCTGGTCTCCATTCTGAGGGGAAGCAGCACTATCAAGCTTTCTTTTCACAGTCTCATGGAGCTGCTGAAAAAGAAGGAAGATTTCAGTTACTTAGTTTTATGTTTCATAGATTAGTTTTTTTTTTTATTATTATTATTTCATACCAGATCATTGTCTAGCTCTGAACAAAACATTTTAGGAAAAAAAAAAGTTAAAAAAGGTTCTATCTTGGCTTTGGTAAGATTTGTCTTACACATCACCATATGAGATGACTTCCTTGCTATAATCTCCTGAAGTTAATTTTCAAGACTATGTATTATAACAGAGCCCTCTCCTTCAAACAAATCCAAAAACTGCCATATATTTTGACAACAGCAGAAAGTTGAGAAAAGGCTGTCAAGTGGAATATGTTATGATTTTTCCTATTCAAAATGTAAAAAACATTGCAGAATATTAAGACTCAAATTTTAGCCCACAATAGAACTCTGTTTTTTATGTCCCATGTGTGTATCCACAGGTACCCACGGTATAACTGTTCTGCAAGACTGTATTATAAAACAGTCTCAGTTAAATATTTAGAGAAAAAGAGAACCATTTCTCTTGTGATTATACTTTTTTTGAAGAACTACGTATATAAATTTATACACCATCACATTTCTGGCACTAAAGCAAAACCAGCTTGTCACTAAGCAAACACTGTCTCACACTAATGTAAAATGCAATTCAGAGTTCAACGAATTCTATCACAGTAGAGCAAGTTTATTCCTTTCCTCCTTTCTCCTAGAATATTAGCTAGCTTCTCCTCTCTGCACTATGCCCACCAGAGCCCCACCTAGCTCAACAGTTGGCTTCTTACAACTAGTGAATGCACATATTCTTTTTCTTGTAGTGCCACCTAGAAGTAACCTGAGGTTACAGCAACAGCTTTACAACCAGAGTTTAAGAGCCTTTGTTCAGCTTCTCTTTACTGACAGCATTATTTTAAATCTAAAGTTCTTTTCATTGACCTCAAAAACATACGTAAACAGAATTCATGCACACATCAAAGATGACTATAAACTTTTCCTTCCCTCAGGTGCATTCTGTAGAAGAAGTTTTGCTTTGTTTGTGCTGGAATGCTACACAAACGGCAGACAAACCTGTAGGGCAGAAGCACTGCTTGAGCCAAGCAGTGAGCTTAAAGAGGGAAAGCTCCCATCAATCTCCCCTGGCCTCTATGAGATGCTTTGGTACATCTCATAAGGACACATAAGGAGAATCTGCACAAAATGACACTCAACTGAAGAGCGGTTCACGGAACAACAGTTCTCTCAGAAGGCAGAAAAGCAGCTCATTAAACAAGTCTCAAGACAAGTACACTTATTTCAATATTAGTTGCAGTCTCCACAAGGCAGTCCACTCACCCTTGGGGAAAACTCTCTCATCCAAGAACAAACAGGGGAAACCTCAAGATCTCAGCACTCAAGCAAGAGGTTGTATGCAGAGCCAGCATAAATTATCAGAAGAATTTCACAGCACTTGTCTGGGCAACAGCATTCTTTGATTTAAGGACAGAAGGACTGGTTCACAGGTTGTTTGGCTTTTTTTGGTTGTTTTGCTTTCTAAGCTGTCTACAGTTTGCTGATAGTCAGAAAAAAAACCAACCCACAACCCAAAAAACACCCCACATATTTAATGCCTGCATAGATTGCAGCAAATCTTATTTTTATCTGATGGACAGACTGCAGTCTTCCAGGAGACTTATGAACTTCCAGGTCATTCATAGACACAGCAGCAGAGTAGCGAGATCAGCAGAAGACCTAGTAGGACAAAGTGAAGTGTACACTGAAGAGGAGGCTGGAACCCAAAATTCTTTTAAGTATTAGTTCTATAGCTTGGAGTAGCAGTTCTAGAGTGAGTTTTTCGAATACTGTCTCAAAAAAAATATCAGAAATATACTTCTTTGTCAAGAGGTAAAACACAAGAAAGCAAGGAATCCTCAACTCAATCGAAACATTTGGCTTTCAACAAGTTTCCCATTGTTTACTTAATACTCTAACTGGGAAAACTGAAGCTCAAGGTGGATGAGTAACTTGCCCAAGGCCATACGATGAGTCAATCACTCAAAGTTTGGGAATGGATCCTCCTTAATTTTAAATCATTAAGGAAAAAACACTCCCTGAAAACTAACACACAAGTAATAAAGTAGTTTTGTATACTGAAGATAGTGTTCTCATAGGTGAAGCAAATTTCTATATTAACAGTATATATGCCCACTGCAGTCACTGATGCAATTATAATTCACACAGACAACTCAGGGCAAACAGCATTTTGGTGGCATTACAGCTATAACTGCACACAGCTCTTCACAAGCTGCAAAACCCACCTGGGTTGCTGGACAAATAGTCCAGAAATTAATCTGTGCCAAGGCTTTTGCTACTGTGGTAACACCACTTGCAATGTACACAGTTAACTAGTCCAGGATTTAATAAGCTGTGCTTATAAAATACACTTACTGTAGTCTAGAAAAAGATATACAGATCCCTAATACTCATCACAGGTTCTTTCCATCAATAAAAACACATAGCAGTTTTCATATCTACACGTGTTTTAACAGTCAAAATGCTCAGGCACCTGATTTTTTGTGACATCTCAAATTTAGTTGCCCTAGACAAGGTTATCCTTTCACCTAAAACCATTTTGACAAACCTTTGTCAAAAAAAAAATTAAAAAGAAAACCCTAATAAATTCCCTAATGGAGTAAAGCTTGGAGATGACTGCTTCCAGCCTTGCTTCACCTCAGCTAAATCAAAGACTATTTGAAAGATATCCTACCTGTATAGGACAGCCCACAGACACACAGTGAAGATCTACTTATCATCTACCCATATCAGAAAAGATTGAACCCAATTCATAATCAGGACAGTTAAGTTTTAGAAGCTATTCACCAACCACACTTGCGTCTTAGCTCACTTTTCATATTAAAGACTCAAAAGCATACCTGGGTATTGTGGCTGTAATTCTGAGATTTATGACACTGTAGTTAACAAGCTAACCATCTGAAAACTGACCTAGGAACAGCATTCTGTTTTCTATCTCTTTTCCTCTCTCAAAACAGTCCTATAAACATTTGTAAGAGCCAAAAGTTTCATGTTCCTTCTCCTCTGCCACTAGAAATATATCCTGATACCTTCTATTTACTCGTGTTTAATTTTGAGTAACATAACCTACAATTCTCACAACAAATACATCAATTACTCTGAAAATAATGCATTTTTCTTTTGTGAAATTCCTTTCTTATATGCATTTCTTACGTATTATCTCAGCTCTTCATTTTCTAAGAGAAAAAGATGTATATTCTGTGTCTATCCAAATAATCGAGGGGAGGGGGGAAGTAACATGGAGCATGTGAGATTCAAGTCAGACTGCAAGCTATCTACATATCAAGCTGCTCCAACAGAGTTCTCAAGGCAAGAAAAACCTGTTCTCTTCTGACAAGACTGAAAAAAAAAACCCAACCCAACACACACACACAAAAAAAAAAACAACCACAAAAATCAAACACTTAAAGCAGAGATTTCTACTCACTAAGAAAACCCCTTTAGCTTTAATTTTATTGTCCACTGTCATTCTGTAAGGCACAGTGGCTCTTTGGTATGCTAAGGTCTCCTTAGCAGAATCAATTTTACTTATAACATGAGCCAATCATTTCCATTGTCACAAGATCACATACAGAAATACATTCTCATTTTCTCATCCTACTCAACTTCCCAACAAAAGGTGAACCTCCAAGATTTCTGCTATTTTGCTTTTCCCAAAAGTATTACCTTAAAAACATTTATTCGAAGTATTTAAGCCAATATAGCCACAGTGCAAAGCAGGGCTTAGCCCTTTGACCCCGGACAGTTTGTCAGACTCCTCCACCTCACATCATCAGAGCTGGGATTTATTCATGAGCAAAACAGACAGTCCTCCACAGCGTAACAAATACACTGGTTTGGCAGGAGCACACATGCAAGCCAGGCCGTAACTGTGGATTCCTCATGCGAGGAACAAGAACTGACAAACCCCAGGTGTCATCCGTCACAACAAAAGGGGATCCAACACAAGCAGCCTCTGATCATACAACTGACAGTACGTACACGCTGTACTTAACTAGGACACAGGACCACAATGCCACAGATGGATGCATGTCCAGCCAAATGACAAGGCTTCCATCAAAAAATGGACAGCACAAATAATTTTGATAAACTATATTCAATCTCTGTCTTAAACCCACCAGTTTTATAGCAGCAAATTGCAGTCTTATTGCAGGGGCAAGCTGGCAGACTTTATAAATGCTTCCCACAAACCACTGTGGAAGCCCAACTGGAAGCCCAACAAGAAGAAATTAGAAAAGCTTTAAAACTTTTCTGTCAGCACTGAAAGAGTTCATAACTTCAGAGCCCAGTTCAGTGCTCTCTTAGTGCCTTGGTGGGAAAAGACCATGAATCACTGATCAAAATAGTGGCACAAATTTGTTGTGGGTTTGTTTTTAAATTGATAAAAAGATTACTGCAGGAATCAAAAAACGTCAGTATGAAACACTCAGTACCTGAAATTCGTTGTAGATAATAATCTGAAACCAATGACACTTCAGTGAGTTAGAACTTAACAAGCATTAAAGCTTAGTTTACATTCTTTGTCAATTTTTTTTTGCTTTCATGCAATGCAGAATTTTTAAACAGAGGACAATCAAAGAAGTTTTGGAAAAGTGCAGTAATATGTTATACTTTGAGCCCTGAAAACAGTAAATATATATATAAAAAGTAGAAACTGTATATAATATGCAAGTTTTGGGTTGGCTTTTTTTTTTGACATCTAGTGAACATGGTAGAAACAAAACTTTAAAAAAAATCTGGTTCTTATACTGTGCCTTTAAGATTCAATTTTATGTCTTGTTTTGTTTGTTAAACCATCTGTTACAGAGATTAAAATATACTTGCAGCATTCAATACAGTTTTCATTGTTTTGTGTTTTATTTGGAATAAGTTTACCATTTTAGTCTCAGAATTAAGTTATGTCTACAAGGATTTGTCATGAAATACCAGCAAGAGCAACATAACCCTGGTCATTTTCAAAGAAGGAATGCTGTATTACTCTAGAAATGTAGTAAAAATCCAGTTCCAACATGCCTCTTAGCTAGATATTATCATTCTCACCTAGAAGGGGAAAACAAAATAGAACATATCTTGTTTTCTGCCGTGGAAGTGGTAGCATTGCAGCACAACAAAGCTCCCATGAATCAGAACTTAGAGTAGGTCCTCCAGAGACACAGATTGCCCTCTCCTGCCCGGCCAAGTGCAGGAGCAAAGATGACAAACTCTTAAGGTGGCAAAATAATGCAAATATCATAAATTGTAGCATATAAATTTTGGATAGAAAACACAGCATGTCGTGTAATCAAAATGTCAAGAACTCCCCATTTACTATGCAGCTACCCACAGCTTCCAAAGTTACACTCCCCCTGCAAGGAAAGAGTTTTATTACCCAATGTGCTCCCGCATTCCATTGTGTTGTTGGAACCAAACTGCTGAACTAATTTTGATTTTGACTTTTACTTTAATTCCAGAAGACTTTGTATTTGGGTGACTGCCTGCTGGATTGAAGAAGGGCTGTGGATATGCACATCTATAAATATCCCAAGCCTGCATTAGTCACAAGGGGCAGCTTCTGCTACAGGAATTGTTCTGCTGAATCAAAAAAACTGCTGTGCCTTCAGCCACAGTGCCGGATCCTCCACCTTACTTGAACTTAAACAGCAGCAGTAGATCAGTCACTCCCAGATACTTACAATTTAGGAAGCATCACTGCATATCTAACTAATCTAGTAAAGGAAATGTTTCAAACATAAAACAATACCTCACTCAGAATTAAGAGGAGACAAAGAAAAACCTGTCTGAGTTGTTGGGCAACAAACTATCAGACTTGTCAGCAAAAATAAACAATGGTGGCAAGACTACACTGCACTCTAGTTATGTATAAATAATGTGGAAATCATTTGCTATTTTTGTGGTAAAACATAATTTCACAATTTAACACCCCTATACCGCAGCTTACACAAAAATGACGTCTTCTGAATTGTTAGTGTACCAGCCTGAGCTTCATTGGTGAAATGCTATTAAGACTTGTCAGTACAATCCAGACAACTTATTCCCTTTAACATATTATTTTAGGTCTCTTGAACCATGAAACATTGCTCTCCTTAAATTGCATTGCTCTCCTTAAATTTCTTTCTAAACATTTAACTTGGTGTCTTTTGCTTAAATTAGCATGTCTCTATTATTAATGTAAAAACTTCTATTGCTGCTGAAGAAAGGCTTGTCTGGTCTTCAACTTTAACACAAAGCACTCCCAAGACAAGCCACCAACTAGACCTCCTCTGCCCATTCCAGAAATATTGTTTGTGGTTTGGTAGCAGTCCTAGACAAAGCAAGTCATCTGCACAACAACTGCTCTCAGGTAGGGAAAAAAACCCAAACCAACACACAGCATGAAATAGGGAGCAGGTCTCCTGACAAGAGACCACATCATAAAACAAGGACTGGAAATGCAAATCCAGATCTTGCTATTCTCCTCATTGACACATCAAGGAAATTCTTCCCTTTCAGCTCAGTGACATGTTACACTGGTCTATCAGAGAAGTACAAGGAAGCCAACCTTTCTACTGCAGAGAATTCAAAAAGCATATTAGAATTAACTTCCTCAAATCAGAACCTGATGAGAAAAAATTGTTCCAGTTGACAAGTCCTGTCTTTTCCCAACATCCCTGTTTCTCAAAAATATAAGATTAACACAACAGACAATCCATCACCAAAATATTAAGCATGTTTTACTTTGAACTTAGTCTCAATCACGTTGTTCTACAAACAACAAAAATGTGAATTTTCCATTAAATAATGGTAACAACTTAAAAAAAAAAACAAACAGGAACCTAATAAGTTTTTTGTCTTTTTCCTCAAAGGTCAGGACTACCTAGTGCAGAAACCATCCAAAGTATTTCTGTATCAATATTGTATCCTCCTGATTTCTGTGGCTCAAAATGCAGAGCTGCTTAGTATGAAAACGAAGGACGAATCTGCCCCTTGCTTCTGCTTGCAAGCAAGACCCATCCAGCTTCAACATCCACAACAGGGAACAGACTAATAGAAAATACTTAAATTTGGCCATATGAAATAACATGCAAGACTTTAAGAAGGAAGTGGCAGTGCTGCCCCGTTCCCCGGGACTATTCTGAATTTGCAAAAGATGCTCTGAAGCACAGCATCTGTGAGCGTGCACATGGTGCACTGTTCACACTCATGGCAGAGCAGCTTTGGGTCATTCCACTACAAGCTCTCTGATGCTGCATCACAAGCCCTTTACTTTCACAGGAGTTGCTTTATCTTTCAAGAATCAAAATGAATGCTTCATTATTTTTCAACACCAAATATCAGTTTAAGAGAAGATTCACATGCATTGGAAAACTGAATTTTAACAGCATCAATAGCTGCTACAATGCGTGTTTCACTTTGAAATGAACGCATCCAGGATGTTTAAACAAGATAATTTTGGTGTTCATCCAAACTTCATTGAATACTGTGAACCAAACCCACCTCCTTCCCATACAAAGCACATGCATAGTCTTGATAACAGATACATGATTGCTAGAGGTAAAATACCAACCTACAGAGGTACCTTTTACACCAAAGGAACAAAATTAGCTGCGGAGGGTTTTTTGTCATTGCTGTTGTTCAAAACTTGAATTACTAAGTGAACCAACTTTATACCCTAGTAACAAGGTGGTGAATCAGCAGCTGCAATTAAGCTTACAGTCATGTATCCTAGGAAGGAAACAGCAGGGCCAGCACGAGGAAGAGTCATTCATACACTAACACCCTCTTCTGTTGTGTAAATTGGGCACTGGCAGCAGCTTCCTGTACATGAAGGGCTTCCCCAGATGTGCAGTGTATTTCAGAATCTCACTGCTGCTGAGAGTCTTCATTATAATGGATGCCAATTAGATCAAATCCACATCCAAAGTAATTTAGAAGAAACACAACCAATGACTTAAAGACATCTTTCTTTCAGAAGATCAATATGAAGACGTGCAGTGGCAGTTTACGCAACAGGACCTGACATGCTAAAGAGCTCTGTGTGTAACACAAATAGGCATTATTAATGGATAGAGCCCTACATGCGAAAAGGCGGGAAATAAATAGAAATGCCACCAAGTCTTTACATAACAAAATGTGAATCTGAGTAACTTTTGTTTTAAACAAGCTTACATTCAAGACTAGCCTACTTAACAACAGCTACTTGGAAATTTTTACAGAATCACTGTCAGAAATGCACAAGGTTTCCTCTCTTCCTCAGGTACCCTTCTTTAACACCACCTGAAGTGCTCTAATTGTGTCACGACTCTCTTAGTCTTCAGAAAAGTCTGCATGTCCTAGATTCTCAGACATATATTAAAAAGAATAGGAAGAATTCAGCTGACAGAAGTTTTTAGATCATCTTGTAAATAATACGAACTGCACACACGCTGCCTAGTGATAGTTACATTAAAGTTGACAGCACTGTGCCCTGTGTTTCACTACTGCACATCATGTCCAGTCACACCCAAGTTCACAGTAAGCTCTAACACGATTTCATTTTAAAAACTGTAACTAAATGAGGTCCAAGTCAGCAGAGGGTCATATCCTCCTTTGCTTCTGACTTGATCAAATACACATATGATATTAAAAATATGATTTCATCTAAATGTTAACCTGCAAATGTCTTGGGTTAATCCAGAACCCCTTTATAAAGGCACTCAGAACAGGACCACATAATTTTCATGTGGGCCACCACTTAGAAATATCTGGTTTAAAGACAGGTATTAAGATGAGCAACCATTAAGAGATTATCCTACTAACCTACATTACTGACACATTAGCACACAGCAGTATATTTAAAAGACTCAGAATAAGTTCAGCAATAGCTATCTTGATATACAAACAGGGCTGTATGAATACATCCCGACAACCAGAAATGCTAGAGAAGCCAGAGAAACATTAAGATTTTGAGCTAAGACAATTTTTAATGGGTGGAGTGGGATTCACATTGTGTTCACGCCCACTAGAGTGAGCGGCAAATAAACAGTTGCCTTTCCACTGAAATTCTTTCCAATATGTACCAGAATCATCCTTGGATGTCTGTCGGGATTTAGTGGAGGTACTTGATAAGGATGTGCTTATTATTATCAAGTGCCTCCACTAAATCCCGACAGACAAAATTAAAGACATAAACACAAAAAATCCAAAGCCATTGCAGTATTAATGCTCCTATGACAGTTTCTGTAGTGACATTTTAGATGAATTAGCCAGAAACATAATTCACAAAACGCTACCGTGAATGACTAAAACCATCACAAAAGGCCACCCCTTATTCCTACCTCAGAAGGCAGCAGTTTTTAATGTACTGCCAGCATGTAACAGTGACGAGAGAAAAATAAAGCAGCCCTTAACAGCTGCAAAGTTGTAACCGAGCAGACACGAGTACTCCACAGATCAACACCAACCTCAGCCCTCCCACCACAAGCCTTCACACCAACCGTTAGAGCTTGTTTTCCTTCCTCCATCTGGTGCCAGCTCCGGAGGTCACGGTGCCAGCCAGGCACCACCCCCGCGCCGATCGCCGGCTCCCTCCATGGCCTCAACCACCCCGACCCCTGACCGGGACCGGGTCCGC